>JAJJWW010002949.1:0-521801 GCA_023531295.1 Papaver armeniacum
ACCTAATGCCAAAATCTCGATGTCAGAAATCATCTGGACAGTTGATTGTTTTAGAACATAGACGACCTGACCTGATTGCAGGTTTTATAAGTAAATTAATTTATTTTAGAACATAGATGACCTGACCTGATTGTTTTAGAACATAGATGACCTGACCTGATTGTACTTTCTGTGAACAAGAAGAGGATCGGTATCTCACTTACTTCTGGATTGTCCCTGTGCAAAAACTGTGTTTGAATTAGTTAATTTGAACACTAGTATTACTTCTTCGGTAAATAACATTCAACAGATATTGGCTGAGTGGTTGGAACAAGATTCAAAATGTTATTTCATGAAAAAGATGAGTATTATGTGGAATCTTGAAAAATGAGAAATGAGAAATGACATTTTCTCAGTATAATTTCTCAGCGAATCTGGTGATTAAAAAAGCTTCTCAAGACATGGAATTGTGCATGGCTGACAAGGCAGTTATAAGGAATAAAAGTTCCATTATTCCACAGGTTTGGTGCTGGACTCCTCCTAATCATCCATACATTAAAATTAATGTGGATGCGGCTTTTATACCGAACAATGCAGCAGCTGCTGCGATTGCTCGTGATCAAACATGAAAATTTCTAGGTTGTGCTAGTTGTACTTTCATCGCTACTTCACCTTTATATGCTGAATCTGTGGCTTGTGGGCTTGGTATGGAACTAGGAAGAAGATTCTTGTTTGACAATGTTATCGTTGAAGGAGACGCTTCAAATGTTACTACGACAATCATTGACAATGTTTCTGAAATCCCGTGGAGCATAAAATATGGGATTTTACAGATTAAAGACATCATCTCTTCTTTCTCTGATGTAAAATTTGTTTCAGTTCCAAAAAGTGCTAATAACACTGCTCACATTTTATGTCAACATGCGATGCATGAGAATGTAACTAGATGGTGGAATGCTAATTCTCCACCTGATTGTATACTTTCAAACCTCATTCTTTGAGGTAGTTTAATAAAAGTCGGCCTCTGTAAGGCCCTTCCTATGGGTGTGGCAACATGATATGTTTGCCATTTAAGCACCCACCATGGAGGTGGCAAATCAGCAAACAGCTTCGGCTAAGCGGCAAATTTGCCACTTAGCCGGCCAGTCAAGCTTTCCACCGAGCTGGTGCAGTAGTCTCCACCGCTAGGTAATTTTTTAATTTTATTTTTTCTGCTCTCCTATTTTTTAGTTATTATAATGAGTATTTTTATTATAAAAGGCCCTACAAAATATTTTATAATACCTAAAATCTAAAGGACCCCACCAAATGCAAATAACTAGATTTTTTATTAACAAGGGTCCTACAAAACACAATATAATATACTACATTAATAAAATTTGCCAGCTTTTATTATAGTGTGAAAACTGTTTGCCATGCCATGTGGCATGGCAAGACAATCTTTATACTGTGGAAAAAAACTAGCTAGTCCAAAACCCCATCCAAATATACTAGTTAGTCCCGACCCATTCAACTAGGTACAAATTAGTCCTTTTTATTGAAAGTACACAAATAACCTTCCTGATTTACAATTTAGTCCAAATATTTACAGTTTAGTCCAAAGTGACTCACAATGATGTCAACAATTTTAAATAATATAAAAAAAATTAAAAACAATTTATCTTTCCAACCGTTTGTCCAAAATTCACAAACTTTATATATTCGAAAGCTCTTTCCAAGAGCTACACAAAGAGTACCCATATGCCTATATAATTTTCATTTTAAAAAATGTTAGTTTATATTGCACGTACAAACATGTACATGTCTACAAAAATCCAAAAAATCAAAAGACAAAACAAGGTGTACCAGTTTGTACACCAACATAGCAAAAGTAGACTGCAGCTGAATCTCATACGAGAACAAGTTAGCTAGGTGATCCATTCCCAAGGGTTTACCGAACGCTCTTCTCATACTAGTTTGAAGCCTGTCAGCTCCGGCACATGAAAGCATCTTGTTGATACGCAAGACATGGAAATGATGTATTTATACTGTTCATCTATATACATACAACAACGAAGAGGAAAAAGTGGTCAGCACAGAGATCAAACTATTGTTTCATAAAGTTTTTAACTGACAAGGAATCTAATAAAACAACAAAATAATTATACAATGGGAGCTAGATATTGGTGACTCGTAAGCTAAAATACCGTTGTAGCACCGGCTTCTAACTTATTTTTCACCTAGGCCTATATAATTGAGTAATCAACGATAGCATGAATACTGGGTAACACATTGATAAACCATCCAAGTTCTTACAGAGCTACAACTCGTAAAAAATGATTATACTAACTTACAAGTATGAGCTTAAATCTATTCATCTGTCTCAGCAGATTATTTTAATAAAGTTGTTCGAAAATGGAACTGAAGCTGCAACAAATATCCTAGAATGTACATTATCTTTGCCTAAGAGATGTTACAAGGATCTAAATTTCTAATGAGAGGACAACTTTTGATGGTATAAGAAAGAGATGCAGTAACTTTTGATGTTTTGTGGTATAAAAATCCAACATTTATACCACAAAAATGCACATATTACTGAGATAACATAATAGTGTACAACTTTGTACACATCTATAGAAAATCCAACACATGTACAATTAGTGTTTTCCCTAATTTTTGGGTTGTATACATAAATATAGTCCTACAAGTGTACAACTATTTACACCTAAATAATCAACATTTGGACTACTATGCACACCTAAATAACATAATGTGTGTACATGCACTACTTTGTACACACCTACGAAAAAAATATGCATGAAATCGATCATTCATAAACCCACACAAACCTACCTTTTCATGATAATTATACATTATTGCACCAATATGTTCACCCATGCGAAACATGCCTAAAATCGATCCTCCATAACCACACAAAAACCTACTTTTACATAGAAAATACACTGGTGCACCAATGTGTACACCCTTGCAAAACATGCATAAAACTGACCATTCATAACCACACAGAAGCATACTTCATGAGAATTCCACTGGTGCACCAATATGTACACCCTTGTAAAACATGCAGCAAAACGATCATTCTAGACTTAATAAGTCTAGGTGATTAAAACTATCCATTTAGTTATACAAACAAGTAAAGCAGTGTTTACCCATAAAGATGTGGTGGCACCTCCATTCTTTTCATGCAAAACTTTGTCATTCCATTCTTGAGTAGGAGGTAATTGTTAACACATATCCTGTGCACATACAAAAAAACTACATTAAATGCATCTCTTGAATTGGAGGTTGCCATTTCCCGTACCACCTAATGAACTATCTTAAACTTTGATGACATGCTAAGCACGACTACCTGATTAATCAAAGATGTGACATAATCGTTTGCAGAGTATATATACTATGGGCTCGTATACCTTAATAGTGTATGAAATCATTTTTTATTTCCATGTATGCGAATTAGAAGTTATACGAGAAATATAAGAAGACCAGTGTTCTCGCAATACAAAAAGAGTACAAGAAAAGAAGTGTGAAAGTGGTTCACATCATACTCTTAACTTTTATGGAAGCCCACTTGAGTGGCAAACAAAGAAGTAGAACCGACTCGACTTGACAAAACTAGCAGCTTTCTAATGTCCACAATGAAAGTTTCGATGTCGAATACTGGTCATATCACTGCTTGAAGATCATTCAATTACGTACACATTAAAAAACCGACGTGTACAATTATGTACACATTAAAAAATCAACGTGTACAATTATGTACACATACAGTAATCGACATGTGTACAACTAAGCCATTGTAAAAATGATAAAAATAAGAATTATTATTATTAGGTAGGTAAGAAGTTAAATTGAACTAAATGCATCGTCTTACCCGAGCTAATCTCTCCTCCCTTCGGCATGTTTTTTCTCTCGCTTGCGTTGTCCTTAAATAATACCTGATGCCTGGTGGTTTGAATGGGTACTCCAGAGGAAACTTAATCTTATTATGGTGGAATCCACCTTTGATAAATAAAAAGAAAACTCGAGAACGATAGATGTGGGTAAAGCTCAAGAGTCATCCATATCGGATAAGCTAGTGACCAACAAGGATCCTTAAGTAGAGTTGAAATTTGATGTATCTTCTTATTAAACAGTGGGAAACATTTAATATACCTGCAATGGTGTGCCTTCATCCTTCCAGAGCATAATCTGAAGAGAAGAAAAAAGTCAAAAGTAGAAGTAATAAGCATAAAACAACAAGAACAGGAAGAAAAAAAAGAAGAAAAGCAAATCCATACGGTCGGAAACTAGGAGCACATACACATGAAAAATGACAGTCAACTTCATACAAGGTGTATTGCTGCCAAATAGGGTACACATGACATTTCTCAGGTTTACCTAGACTAACTAAATAACTCAACTCCATATCCAAAATGGTGTACAACTATGTACACATGAGAATGTTGTACAACTATGTACATATCTACAAAAATCTAACATTCACCCTACAAAACATGCCATATATTGTTGAGATATCACAATGGTGTACAACTCTGTACACACCTATAAACCTAGGGATCCAATCATCACCGAGCATACTAGTGTACAAAAATGTACACATCTATAAAAACCTAACAAAATCTAGCATTCATAATCCAAAATGAAGATTATAATTTGCTTTCTCCGTTCATCACCAAGTGAAATTGTGGTGTACAATAATGTGCACATCCTATATGAATGAACAAGTAATTTCCTCTCTTAAGTCATCACCATGAACAAGTGTACAATCAAGTACACCTTGATGTGTCCTAACAACTTATTAGTCTTTTAAAAATAGGAATGTCAATTTCTTGTTGAGAACATGAATATAACCGTGCAAGAAAAAGTGCTGAAGTTCCAATTCCATTTCCTCCTTCATTTGATCTACTTATAATACTACCGTAATATTTAACAAACATGCATTGAGTTCCTATAATACTACCGTAACATTTAACAAACATACATTGAGTTCCAGTTGATGCATATAACAAACAAACTCGAGTTCTCAACAAAATATTTCCATAAAAAGAACATATAAAGGAGAATGTACCTATCTAGGTACCACCCTAAATCCAAAACTCTAACACATTGACCGCTTTGAACACAATGCAACTTCTCGACTTGTTGCTCAAGTGCGACGGGTGGGGCAGTTCAAGGTCATCAACTCGCAATCACTGGTGTCCAAATACTGAGGCAAATTGATACCGAAGTCTTCTTTTTATGTTGGATTCCAAGTCAAGTCCTATTCGCTGCCCATATACCCCTTTACACAGCCACCAAACCATGGTTAATAGCCGCACAAGATATTAATTTATGTACCAATGATAATCAATATGTGTACAACTACGTATACATCAATAATCAGCATGTGTACAAGTACAAAACATGTATATAATCAAAATAAAAAATAAACTTAAAACAAGTAATTACAGAACATACTAGTGTACAAATATGTACACCTCTCTAGAAACTTAACTAATTCCAACATACACGCCCAAAAGGCCCATTAGGTATTAACAATCAACAAGTGTACAATTATGTACACGTTGATCGATCAATGAGTGTACAACAATGTGCACTTCAATGATATGGTGTACAATTGTGTACACATCAAGAATGAACAAGTGTACAATTATGTACACGTGAACAACTCGATAACAAAAGGTGATTGCTTGAAACTCAACTCGCTATGAAATTCGACAAAATGAAAAAACGGAGAAAAGGAAACAATAATACACAACCATATACAAATAAATTTGCAAGAAATCCAAAGACACGAATTCAAGACTATCCTTTAAATGATAAATCAATAGATATACTTGTAATAACTAATCAATGAAATGATTAAAGGTAGTATAGAGAAATCATTATCCATATATGCAATGGATGTGTACAAAGATGGTATTATTTCCAAATTGATATAAGCAATTATTACACTCATTGCTAATGCAGACAAGAAAAATCAGTCATGCCTGGTAGGCAAAGACAAGCTTCAAAGTCTGACCAACAAAAAAGTACTGAGAGCACATTTTTCGCTGGAATTAAAACTATCAAGTGGTATGTGGGATGAAATACCTAAAAGTTTATGAGGCTAATGGTCTAAATACATAAGGCAACAACACTTGGAAGGATGTACAGAGTATCACATCAATCTATGTTCACCTTCAAAAAGAATCAAAATGTGCACAACTTTATACACATTAACAAAGAACGTGTGTACACAAGTGTAAATAGTTGTGCACATATGTATCCTAAACATGTATACCTATCTACAAAACTTCCTGCAAACTTATAAGATTAATTAATATGGTGTATGCTTAGATGATAGCCAAATCCTATATGTTAGAGCTTATGCCCGATAATAATTCAGTTCAACTTCTGGAGGAACACTTTTACATTGGATTCATAAAATATTTTTAGAAAATATTACGTGGTTCTAAGTCAAAATGGCATGAGTAGAATGGTCAAGCAAACAAGGTATAGATATATGAAGGACAAGTCACAAACATAATACGCCACTTATGTCATAATGGAGATAAGCACCTCTATTTTGGAAAGCATGTTTATAGAGAATTAAAGACTCATTAACAAGTAAAATCATATACAAGAGAGAAAATATAGATAAATTACCGTGCCCGTGTTACAGAGAAGAAATGCCGCAAAAAACGCTGGAAAATCACCCACCGCTTTGGAAATTGCTGCAAAAGGGGATGACGTAAAACAACGATGGACAATCACCCACCGCTTTGGAAACGCCGCAAAGGGACGATGGAACCTGTGTACTCTCTCCTCTATCGCAATTCCGTTTGCATCTTTTGAATCACCGAGTGGAACAAACTTTGACCCCTTTATGTTATTTAAGAGTAGTACGTCTGGTAACATTTCAGACCATACGAGGGCGTCTTGATAGGTACCACGCTATATCAGCGTTCTGCTACAACAAGGCTCTCCTGTGTTTCAAAAGGTTTCATTGGGTCTCGTCCTTAATTTCACGTCTGTATTATTTTACTACAAAATGACTCACATAATGGGTTAGAGCTTGAGGTTCATTCACTTCGGATAGAGCAACTTCACAAAAGAATATGGACCCTATACGGCATACCAAAGAACTAAAAATATTAAAGGTATCGCTTATATATAATTTTATGAAAAGAACTCAACGGAATATATAATTAGTAAATTTCCAAAATACCGCATGCAACAAGCCACATGGCATTTGCGCAATGTCGCAACTTGGTAAACTAAGGTGATTATGTTCTCCAAAAATTTTCACATCTAATCTCCAATGACCTGGTGGATGAAAAATAAATTTCAATGTAAAAAAAAAAAACCTATCAATTAATCTCCCTGACTGATAGAAAATGAATCTACAATGATGCGATTTTTTATTTCTATGATTAGGCTTCGTATTCCAGCTTTGATCACCGATCTATTTATTTTATTTGAACTAACAAAGTGGTATATAACAAGTCAGATCGAACTTATGTGTCTTAACGGCTAATGAATCCTATAATCAAATATAATAAAACGAACCATTACCTAGGTGATCCCATGGAAATCTTACGCAGATCTCTACCCGGCCACAGAAAAGCTTTCCCATTTTTCTTGAAACCACTAAAAAATTGCAAGAAGATCATTAGAAGCGAATCCAACCTAAAAAATTCAAAAGAAGAAAAAATTAATCGAAACAAACATAATCTGAAGTAGAGGCCTTCTTTTGAAGTATGAATCACGTACATCTCTCGATTTCTCTCCAAAAAGAATTCTAGATACGGAAGATGAATAAGAAAACATGAAAAAGGGTAGCCAAGAGGTAACAACAAAAGTATATTTTCTAAATCGGCGAAATTTGGTCTAACCACGTTCAGAATTTGGACTAAATATTTTACGCGTTTGAAATTAGGACTATATATGCGGGCTTGGTGTGGGACTAGAGTGTTCAAAGCCCAACCAGTTTGGGAGTAAACGTTAATTTCTACGTTTCCAGGGGTGTCTGAATTCTCAGTGTTTAGGACCCACTCTTCAACGAGACCGTCCACCAACAACAAAATTTCCACCAATAAGAAGCCTCGAAACACGTCATCGGCGAACTCACTAAAACACTGTACAGTCTTTGTTTCTTCGTAGTAGAAGTCCCAGATTTGAATCAAATTCTTCTAGCCAGAGATCAACACTTCTTTTTCTTCATCAATGGAGCTCAAAACATCATCAATTTTATTAGTATTTTCAGTTTTACTAATCTCATCATGTATTCCAGTTTCATATTCAGCTAAGAAACCAGTTTTAACAGCAAGAAAAGAAGACATTCCATTTATAAAATGTCAAGTTTGTGAAAAACTCGCAGCACAATTACATCAACAAGTTGATAAGAAACAAACCCAGATCTCTCCTAAGAAGGTAATTCAATTAAAAACTCCATCTTGATTAGTATAACGGGTGTGTGTTCTTCAAAATTTGTTAATTTGATTTTTTTTTCAGGTGACAGAGTTTGATATTATTGAAATAGCTGAGAATGTCTGTAATTTGAAAAAGGAAGAAGGTGATTGGATCTTGAAAATTGATATTGTTGAAAATGGGAAGAAATTAGAGGTATGTGAATGTGAAATTTGTAAACCCTTTTTCTTAAAATGAGATTACAGTTTTAGTGTATCTTAGATGCTAATTGTTTAGATTATTTGCTTAAATGTTGAAAATTGCTTAGATTATGGTGTCTAGATGCCAATTAGTTGGATTATTTGCTAAATGTTGTCTGCATTAGTGGCGACTGGCTAAGTTATTTTAGTTGATGATCTTATAATTTCATATTGTGTGGGTTGTCAGCTAGTTGAACAAGATACTGAAGGAGAATGCAATTCGGAGTGCAAGACAGTCGAGCGGGCTTGTCAAGAGGTGCGTGCATTTTCTTGTTTTTCTGGCTCTTGTTATTGATTGACGAGTCGGATTTATGTTTCACAAAATTAAATAGTTGTAGAGAGTAAGAGAATGATAACATATCGTGTAACATTGCACTTGTTGTTTTCTTTTCATTGCCCAGTATTATGTTCATTTTTACTTAAGGCTATGCTACTGAAGCTTCTTGATTGCATTTTTTGTTACCTTTTGAATTGTGGTGCAATTTCTTTTTAGTGATTGCAGATTTACTGGATGAGTAGGATCTTAATATTTGCTTAAAATGTTGTCTTGTTTTTTGTTTTTCAGATTTTGGGCTTATCTGATACTGATGTTGCCAATATATGTTCAAAGCCAAGCCTAAGATTGATGTACTGGTAAATTATCTATGTAAAGATCTCACTAAAGCATGTTCAGTCAAGCCACCTGCCGATTCCCAAGGTAAAATTTCTGCAATTAGCATCTTTCATTGCCATATAACTTAGAAGGGTATGTTTGTTTCTTTTTCTTTTCTACTAGTGTCAGTGTAATGCAACATGCAAGATTCACTTAGTTTTCGACCCAAAGCTTTTAGATAGGTGAAAGTTAGGTGATCATCATGGCACTCCACCAAGCTCCGACATTTCTCTGCAGATAGTATGGAATATATTCTGCAACACTTGTTTTTTATGCGTTCACTTATGTTTAAGATTTATATAGGCAGATGGAAATCAGTACATGCAAAAAATATTCCCCGAACAAGATTGAAACAAAAATGAAGCAAGATGTTACCATATTTCAACAGTATGGGTCATTGAGCTAGTTCTTACTATCAAATGGGTGAAAATTTGACATATCGTGGCAGTGTGTGAATCACGGCTCGGGAACCTCTCAAAGTTGAGACAATGGTACCATTGTTTGTTTTGGACTTGCAGCTAGTAGCCTGTAACCATGAGATGAGCATAGAATACTCCTGTAGTCGTAACATGAGAACAGAAGGAACCAACTAAGGACACATAACTGTTTAGTTAATGGGCACATCTGAGTTTAGTGAGTGGCATAAGCCTCAAACTTGTTGATCCTTATGACTCTCTTGCTACACTAACTGTACTTTTATTTAAATTTGGATTCCTAACATCTGTTGTTTCACTTTTAAGTCTTTTTGGACTCCATGATCTTTCATCGACGAACAGGATACTAATGTATCAGTGCTCTTGTGATCGACAGAATCGCGGCTCCAGGAGAACCTTTTATACCAAAGTCGGATAAGCAGGCTGAAATGGAGAGGATAATGAGATCAATGCAGGTCAGTTTGTATGATCCTAGAAGTTCTTTGCAATGCAAACACTTTTCTCAATTTCTGATGATTAGTTCTATTATTGTGATTTCAGGGTATGCCAGGAGCACCAGGAATGAAGATGTACTCGAAGGATGACCTGTTAAAGAAGAATTTCGGGGCCGAAGAAGGTGATGAAGATGATGACGATTTACGATGATGAAGATCAACAAGATTTCCTTCCAATTTGGTACTAAAATTTAATTTCATTAAATTATGGGACACATTCCATGCTCGTCTCCTAAACTATGTACTGAAATTAACACGGACCTTTTCAATATTTCCAGGGTAAAGTGTTGAGAGAAAAGAAAGTGCAAAAGAAGATTGGATGAAGAAGATTACAAAGAAAATTTCAAACACTGGTGCAGCCTAAAGATCCGCGCCAACAAGGCAACACGCAGAATACAACAATGGTGGAGAAAAAGAAAGCAACAAGTTCAAAAAAAAAGGAACTAAGACAGAACTTTAAGACACTACACAAGCTGTTCATTTTTCTGAAGAGCATATAGCCTGTTTAATTTATAGTTTTATACAAACCTTTTTCGGTTAGATTGAGCAGAAAATAGAATCAGTTTAGTAAAGTATCATCCTTTAAATTGATAACTGTAGTCTGTATTTTGGTTGAAGCTGTAGTTTGCAACCAATAATTTGCGGAATCATGAAAGATAGATGAAACCATAGAAGAAAGCAAGGTATTCTCAATTTCAGGCAATGTGATGGTTGTTGATATCCAAACTAGCATAGCTGCATAATTACAGGGTTTTGAGACATTAATATTTTGAAGTTACATTGAAAACCAATAGTTCTGAACTACTTGAAGTGTGATATTGAATATTTTGCTATTCTTTAACCTCTTGTGTGCAAGTATCTGAGAGGATAAAAACCCAGATCTCTCCTAAGAAGGTACTTCGATAAAAACCCATCTTATAATGGGGCGTTGTTCGATTTGTGAACAGTGAACTGATTTTTGGTTTCAGTTAACAATTTAACATAGTTTGAAATCATTGAAAACCAAACTTTTGAGCTTTTCTTCGTCTCTGGCTGGGAGGTGATCTGAGATTACAACAGGCTCTTCGTTCCCAAAAATTGAGGTATGGAATTTGAACTTACAGTTAGTATCTTACAGTTAATTTCATATTTTGTGGATTGTCAGCTTGTTGAACATGATACTGAAGGAGGATGCAAGTCGGAGTGCAACAAAATGGAACAAACTTATCAAGAGGTGGGTTTTTCTTGTTTTTTGTTTTTTGTTGTTTTTGTTTCTTTTTTTCTGATTGGTTTTTGATTTCAGAGTTTCTCTCCGCAAGCTCAATTTGTTGTCGAGCATAAGAGAGTGATAAGATACGTGTATAAATGGCACTTGTTTTTGTGACATTGCGCCAGTTTATGTTCATTTTACTTGGTTATATGCTACTGAAACTTCTTGATTGCATTTCATTACCAATTGAATTTAGCTCACTTTCTTTTACGCACGACAGAGTTACTAAATATCATGAATCTTAGTAGTTGCTTAAAATGTTGTCTTGTTTTTGTTTTTCAGATTTAGGGCTTATCTGATACTGATGTTGCTGAAATATGTGTTCAAAGCCAAGCCTAAGATCGATGTACTGGGAAAATATCTCTGTAAGGATCTCATTAATGCATGTTCAGTCAAGCCACCTGCAGTTCACAAGGTAAACAATTTCTGTGATTTAGCATCTCTGGTTGCCATATAACTTAGAGGGGCTATGTTTGTTTCTTTGCCTTTCTAGTGTCTAATGCAACAAGCAAGATTCAGTTTTTGGCTCAAAGCTTTTAGATAGGTGAAAGCTAGGTGACCATATGCCACACACCACCAAACCCTGACATGTCTCTGTAGTTAATGATTGCAATATATTCTGCAACACTCGTTTTGTATACATTTATTTATGCTAAAGATGTGTAGGCAGATTGAAATTAGCATAATGCACAAAATATTGTTTGAAGTAGACAGAAAGAAAAAGAAGCCAGATGATTGAGCTAGTTCTTTACTCTTAAATGGGTTAAAGTTGAACATTTCGTAGCGGTATGTGAATCTTGGCTCTTGAGAACCTCTCAAATTTGAAAGGTAGTGGTGCTATTTTTCACATATCGAACATTTTGTACGGATTTGCAGCTAGTAGCCTGTAACCATGGTGAGATAAGAGCAGAATACACATGTAGTCGTAACATGCGAACTTATTGCAAACATGAGTTTAGTGAACTCCGTGAGGCTCAAACTTGTTTATTCTTTTGAGTCTCCACTTTTAGTTACTTCTAGATTCCTACCATTTGTTTTTTCACTTTTTGAGTCTTAAGTTGTAGCTCCATTATTTTTCATGGGACGAACAGGATACTAATGTAACAATGCTCTTGTGATTTACAAAATCGCGCTCCAGGAGAACCTTTTATACCAGAGCCATAAGCAGGCTGAGGGGATATTGAGATCATGCAGGTCAGTTTGTGTGATACCTAGAAGTTGGATGCCATGCAAACACTTTTCTGAACTTCTATAGATTTATCTCTTAAACTATGTACAAGTAACATCAGGAAATTAACACGGACCTTTTCTAATATTTGCAGGGTAAAGCGTTGAGAGAAAAAAGAAATGCAAAACAAGATTGAAGAAGAAGATTACAAAGAAAATTTCAGACTCTGGTGCAACATTAAAGGTCCACGCCAACTAGGCAACATGCCGATCACAGCAATGGTGGAGAAAAAGAGACGCAACAAGTTCCAAAAAAGTAACCAAGACAGAACTTTAAGACACTACACAGCTGTTCATTTCTAAAGAGCACATAGCCTCTTTTTCTTTTAGTTCTACATTAACTTTTCCCGGTATTGAGCAGAAAATAGAATCATGGTAAGGTTCCATCCTTCAAATTGGATAACTGTGTCAGTAGTCTTTTGGTTCAAAGCTCTGGTTAGCCTTCAATGTATTGCAGGATCATGAATGATCAATTAATCCAAAGAAAAAATCAAGGGTGTTCTCAATTTCGGCAATATACTTGTGACTTGTCCATTTCTGAACAAGTATAACTACAGAATTACAGTGTTTTGAGAAATGTATTCACTGCAACGTACTGCATTTTATCTTTTTCGACTGGGATCGAATTCTGAGACCTGGTGGACTACTCTGGGTAGACCGTTTCTTATGCAAGAAAAAACTGAGTTAGATGACTTCATGTATATGTTTCTGCAGTTTAGGTACAAGAAACACAAATGGGTTATTTCTCCTAAATCGACAGACGAAGTTTATCTATCTGCATTGTTGGAGAAACCACCAAGGTTGCTCAAATTGTTACTGTTATCAATTCTTGTTACTTATTATTATGTACATGTTGTTTGATCATACCATGGCAATATTTGTTTCTTTGCAACCATTTCTCTTCTTTATCTACATTCTTGTAGCTTTTATGTTTCACATGTAACCTGATTGATACTAATGCATTGTTGGTCCCTTATCTCCATTAGACTACTTTGTGACTAATGTATGCGTCAACTGGAATTCTTCCGTCTACAAATGTAGTCTCATTATACCAGGAGCATTACTACGAATTTGAGCCAAGTGTTTTGGATGGGACGGCAACGGATACAATATACCTCTAGATTTCAAAGTTAGATTTTATTTTGTACATGTGCATTTCTTCTGTAATTTGCAAGACATGGATTATAACTTTGTGCAACCAAATCAGCTTTCTATTGGGTTCTTAACATGAAATTTTACTAAAAACATATCCATTTTGCTTGTAATTAATTGATATCTTCATTTTGTATTAGCGTTTCAATTAATTATCTAGTATTTTGACATTTTTGTTATTCTTGTAAGCGACCATGTAAACAATATTTTGATTTGAATAAATTGAAACATGTTGATTGACCCAAAAGAAAGAAAGAAAAAACGTTAAACATGAAATAGTTGTAATAACAAAATCAATTTATTCTTTTTTATAAAAGTTTAATTTATGAGTATTTAAACTCTGCAAGATTAGGGTATACCCAGATTAATTGGGATATACCCAATTTTAAGTGGACTCTTTTTTAAGGGCAAAGGGGAGGCCTAATGGGTAAAGTTACAAAACTACCCTTGCCCATTATAATTCTAATTACTACCCTAAATCAGTTATCATTCTCTTCATTTCATCTTCTTCTCTTCTTCTTCTCCTCCTCAAACACATTACCGGCTCCTCCATCCCCCCACCACCGAAACTCGTCGATTAATTAACCTGCCGTCAATCGTCGATTCAAAAGTTCCGATTAATCTTCAAAAATGGATCCGCCATGACCTAGAGCAAGTCGTATGAAAGACGCTAATCGAAAACCCAATGAGTATAACCCTGGAATTGCAAGTTTGGTTCAAAAGAAAGTGAAGAAAAAAACGGTTGAAGAAGGAGAATTTGCAGTCGCTGAAACACGAGAAATGGTGCGATTAAGAAAGTAAGGGCCTACTTAAACTCACTCCAGTACTTCAATTTTCATATTTGCATGTCAAATTAGGTTAGAAAAATCGAATGTTTGAATTTGCAGTTAGTTGGCTGACATGGTATAATGATATCGATCCTGCCGACATTTCATATTTAGGGTTGGCCGGAAAGATATTAGGTCAAGAACTTGCGTACGCTTAGTATCTATAATGCTACTTGCGGGTAGGCAAGGTATTAGGTTCAAGAACTTGTCAAGCGTCTGTTGTTTTTGTTAGTCGGGTCGATTGTGAACTTTTACCTTCTTAGGATGTGTTCAATTTTTTTGTTGCGTCTCTGATGCCTTTAAGTATGAAAGTCGGAATGGTATTTTGTCAAAACCATTAAATTTTGCATTTTAGCCGGCAATGTATGGGTAATATACCTTTTAGGCACAGTAATGTGGAAAATCCTTGTGTCATATTTGTTATGTTTATTTGTGTTATTTGAATGATACCCGCCTGGCTATTGTTTAGCCGGCATATATGTTTTAGTCGAACCTTCTGGTCGTTGTTTCGCCGGATTGGTTGTATTTGACGACCTTGCCGACTTATATTTTTTTTCTCTTAATCCTTCTTGTTCAGGTTGCAAAAGACAAAGAAGAAAGCAGCTCTGAAAGCTCTTAGTCCTCCTTCAAGACCTCCTCGTATTGGTGAAAACTCTTGACTTCAACACATCGAGGGGCATATGTTGTGCCGTGAACGCTCAAGATACGTGTACTAGAATGATTACAACCACCATCGGAACCCCAGTGATTCGGGACGATACTCCGGGATGAAGACCAATCAATTCCATCTAGTAGAAGAGGTGATGATGATGATGTTGATGAAAGAACTTTAACTGGAGGAGGTAACACTACACCAAATTCCGGAATCGTAACAAGAATTCGTAACGGCTTATGGGCCGTTACGAATTTCGTTATAAATGCCGTTACAAAAAATTCGTAACAAAGCAGAGTCACATTACTAATTTTTAAAATTATAATGAGGCTAAGCCGTTACGAAATTTTTTTAGGCGTACCGACCACATGCTTGGTCACACCAGAGTGGTAACACCTTGTAATGTGCGTGTGCCATTCACATGCGTAGCATTATGTTTCCACCACGATGAGTTATACCGAGAGGATATTTCCTCCCATGCGTGTGCGATTCACATGCCTGCTATTTCTTTTCCTCCCATGCCTTCGTAATTTTTTTCATTTTCTTCCCAAATTTCTATCACTCGACCACCATCTTTTCAATCTTCATTTTTCTTGATGTCATTCTTCTTGATTCATGGAAACTACCACCACCATCGGCGGCACCATCAGAAACAACCAAATCCGAATCACTCCGCCGCTGTTACCTCCAAATCACTCCACCGATGTGATTTTATCAGAAGAAATAGAAGAAGAAAAAAGAACCTAATTTCTCATTGGATCTATATTAGTATCATCTTTACCAACCGATCAAAAAAAAAAATAGTATCATCTTTACCATCAATTTTACATCAAAACCCTAATATGTTTTCTTCATTTCATGTTTTAAAACTAGGGTTTTGATATTTTCGTGGGAAAAATGTTTAAATTAGGGTTTTCTTCTGTTTTGGTTTCGATTTGTAGTTGTTGAATGATGTTTTTGGTTTTTTCGTGAGAACGAAGGTAAATCCTCATTCAATCCATCTTCCTGTTTCATTTATTCCGATTTTTTGATGATTTTTGAGGCTGAAATCAATCGTTTGATTCGATTTACGGTTTGTTGCTGAGGAGTATTCTTTGCTAGAGAGCTTGTCAAAACGTTACTCGGTGTTGAAGTTAGGGTTACTCGTATGAGAACCGAAATCATCATCGTGAGCGTGAGAACTCAAAGTGTTCTTGTATTAAGTCAATACTCTAGCAACTCTTATCAACTTTTGTTTGTATATTTTGTATAAATCTGAAATTAAGGATTTGATTTGTTGGTTGGTTGGATTTTGGATTTGTGCGGGTGAAAGATTAGAGAATTAACATACGGTACCTTCTCCTAGTTGGTTGTTAATAGGATTTCATTTCATGTCAATGTTTTGTATTCTGAATGTCAAATTCTCGTATTTGTACGTGCTTTCTACTTGACTTGGTCGGATAGTGCCAAATTTGATATCAAGGAAGCACACGAATAGTGCAGTACAGTGTATTTACCTTAATCAATTTCTGGGATGGTTGGTTGTTGGTCATTTATGTTTGGATGCTTGCCCAGCTTTAGTGTTTGTCCAATATCTCAGACTGTTTTTATTCTTCTCTTCAAAATGGAAGTCATAACTCTTGGTCTAATGGTTTGTTTTATCTTGTTATATATCCGAGTTCTCTATGCTTTTTTCGGGTTACGCCTCGCTTTACATTGCTTGGAGATCGGAAAAGGCAAATCGACGAAGGAAATAGAAGAAGTATGTTTCGATTCTTAAACTTCGATTGCATTCTTGTATTTTCGAAGTTGTACAAATTGTTGAAGTTTGCTTACAAAGAAACTCGCAACTTTTGTTTAGATGCGTATTGCTTAGGCAAAGTCCATTAATGCTTGATTTATACTTACTCCACACATATATTGTCACTTCCACTTTTGATCCTCATCCGTATGAGTTTCCTTTTATCTTTATACGGGAAGAAGAGAAGTTGGAAGGGGGCAAGGAAAATCAATGTTTCGATTCTTATCAAGATTTCTAACTCCAATCTTCTTAGAGGTATTCATGGATGCTAATATGGTTTCACGGTTACTTTTCTCCATGGATTTGTTCGACCTCTCATTCAACATCTCGCTTGATAGTAAATGAAGCTAATCAACATTATCTTACCAAAGGTAATCTCTTCGATTGGTTGTCTTAGCATATAACTCACTTATGTTTATCTTGTATCACAAAGTGAAGAAGTTTTTTTTTTTTTTTTTTGCTAGACTCTATCTCTTGCACCCCTCCCCTTGTCTTCCATCCACAAATACATATTCAGTTTCCTCTTGAAAAAAAAAAGAGCACCAGAAATGAGCAATCACGATACATGTTTTACTGTGTCAAAACTAAAACGCTACATGTTTGTTGTGAGTAAGTGGGTAAATTGGTATCCTTTAATGTTTTCCGGTTACATACTTACATCCATTTATATGTTAATATGAATTTGATTTTTTTGTGAATGTTGAAAGTTTTTAATACTAAGGGATCGGTGTTTGGTATATTATTGCAGGCTCAATGCAATGTTTTTCAAGGTGGAGAATGGGAAGTTTCTTTGACTGCTGTTGGTGGTTTAAGGGAACTGCCTGGATTGAACAGTTATGAAAATTCTGCACTGGTACATACTTTATGGGCTTTTTTCCTACAACAATCTTGTTTATCTTCCTCACAATTATCAATCTCTTTTTCGAAGGATTAGTCCTACAATTGTCACTGAATCGGCTAATTTTACTACATCGGCTAAGTTTACTACCTATCATGTTTAACTAATACATTATTTATTGGGGTAATCTTATGTTTAGTCTTGAGACCTATCATGTTTAACTTTTATGCTTATTTTCCTTCTAACAGTTGCGTAAGAACTAGCATTGTTGTATTTATGCATATCGAGTTCAATGGACTGCGATCATCATGAACTCTTATGGTGTGTGTTTCTATTTCAATACTTAGTATATTACTTTCTCTCTTTTGTTCAAAGTTGAATTAGCATTGAGATATGTTTTATAAGTTACTAATTATGGGTTTCCTTTTCATTGGAGTCTCGGACCTCATGGGCATACTCTGTTGTCTTGGATGAAGATGCCTCAAGATATACGGATTACAAGGGCGAGAGGAATGATGCCGATTTTCAATAGTTTCGGGTCTAGACAGATTCAATTGACCTTTCGGCTGAAAGTACATTTATCAAGGAGGATGTTTCCAACTATTTCAAGTAAAGATACTAACCTTGTATGCTTATGTAGAGTATCCGAATTTGGATTGTTAGACAAAGTTTTATTTGATGTCCTGTAGGAGCTTTGGTGGTTCCAAAGATCCGAGTGCGATTCTGAGATAGAGATATAATTGTTGTCATGCCTTCCACTTCGTCATCTCCGAATTCAGAATGGGTGGTGACATTGTTCTTAGTAGCACTATCCTCTACTTCTTTGGATGCTCTTTAGTGCATACGAGACTTGAAGTAATTCCATTATTATCTCCAGGACTAGGATCACTAGTGACCCATCTTTAGGAATATCGTTCTCATTTAAATATATGGAAGTTAATTGACCAAGTAGTTATTTATGTGATCTTACTGTCAAGAGTACGGTGCTTCTAGCACAATTATCTAGTTTGAATGTCTCTCCGAATTCTGTCTCAAAGACGTGCATACCTTTTATGTCGATGTTTTAAGAAGATCTAAACCAGTTTGAATGTCTCTCTGAATTCTCTGTCTCAGATGTCTTACTGTTGTTTTCATATCTTCTCACCTATGCGATGGCGAGATCTCTTTGGAGGGGGTTTCGTTAGTGTTTCGGGGCAAAGCAACTTCGGGCGGGTGGACGGACAAGAGGATTATACCCCGAAATCATACACAAGCAAGAGGTTCTATCATTAAATGGCAACCATTATGTCCCTTAGCAGCTGCAAGTTTTGAGTAAGTTTCTATGTAGTTTCTGCTTACAGTGATTTAAGTGAGAATGAACTGAACTTAGGAACTTAGTAGGTTTCTATGACTTCCCTCAGAATTTGATACTTAACAGTTAACAGATATTTTTTTGTACTTAAAAGAATTTGTATTCTTTTTTTGAATTGATTGAATGTTGAAATGAATTGATTAATCGAAGAAGGTATTGAATGTGGATTATGGATGGAATGAAAGGTGTATGCATGATATTTGGAATACCTCGGCTTATTTCAGTAGAAAATGAAGCTGCCGGTCGGCCTTGACCCAGTCAAAATTGGTCAAGATCTGGACTAATTTTGACCAGGGTCAGTTGACCAGCAGTAATTTTTTTTGTTACAAAAAGTTCGTAACGCCTCCTGAGCTGTTACAACGTCCATGTTGCAAAAAATTCATGAACGGCCCCGAGTTTGTTACCACGTGGCAAATTGAGTAGCGGCCAAGCACATTTACGAGGGCCGCTAAAAAAAAAATTAATGAAGCCACAAAGCCGTTTACAAAAAAAATGTAACACCCACTTTTGCAACAAAGCGAGGCCGTTACAACCCGTTTTTTGTAACGGCACCGGTTCTGCTTTCTAATCCCAGAATTTGGTGTAGTGTAATAATGATGATGATGATGATGGTGATCAGGACATGCCTAATGTTGGAGGAGGTAATGATGATGATGATGATGATGATGATGGTAATGGAGATAAAGATAAGGATATCGAAGATGAAATTGTTGAAGAGGCAGTGGAACAAGAAGAAGAAGAAGAATGAGATGGAGATGGAGAACAAACTATAGCTATTGTTTAACAAACCGAAGCTTCAACTTCAACTGAAAGGAAAGAGAAGAGGGTGATCACTAAACCATCTAATTCCCACATGCCCGCCTCACTTGATGGTTACACATCGAAAAATAATGAGTCTCCAAGGGGACCCCAAGACATGGTGGAAATGTTCTTTTGGATACAAAGACTCATGGGCATGTACGATCCATAATACTATCGTAAGTAATCTCAATCCGTCTTTGTTTTTTATTCAAGTGTGTATCTATCTTAAATTTGCGTCAACTGTTTGTATTTCTTAATCTGTCCAGAAGGAATTGTTAGTGACTGCTAATTTTACATTTTCAATAGATGGATAGTTGAGTAATATGCGTTTTTCGTTGATTCAAATGCAACGGTAAGATCAATATGGTTGAGCATCCTTTTCAGTTATCTACCACGCATGATATTGAGTTAATATAGGTCCATTATTTTTTCTCAATGGTGAAATACAAAACAAGAAAAATGTCATCATTTTCCTTATTCTTTGGCAGGTAGTTCCCACTATAGATAGAACCAGCGAGGCGGTTTCATGGAGCGCATCAATTACGTACGAGTATGGATGACTACAACCACTTATGTTACAATTCAGCTAAGAATGAGTACCATAATGTGAAAATTTTAACTTACTTGAAAGACATCTTTTGCAATCTATGACTTTAGTAATTTAAGATATAAAAACGCCATCTGCAATATTTTGCATATGGACTAAAAAACTATTTCTTGAAGTTTTCTTGGTGATCAAGTTCAACGGTTCAAAAGTTACAATGATTTCAATTTTTCTTTGTATGGAATCTGATTCAAAATCTTGCTTTATTGTGTACAAAGGTTTATTCGGGTCTTTTATGTTTACATTGGTCTTCTTTTGCACATCCGGATTGCTAAGTGTGGGGGTAATCTACCCAATTTCCGATAGCAAGTGGGTTAGTCCGGTACAAGTGGTACCAAAGAAATCCGGATTCACGGTTGTTCGAAATCAAGACGATGAACTTGTTCCTACAAGAGTTCAAACCGGTTGGAGAGTGTGCATTGACTATAGAAAGCTTAATTCCGCAACCCGAAAGGATCACTTTCCTTTACCTTTCATTGATCAAATGTTGGAGCGGTTAGCGGGGCATTCTTATTATTGTTTCTTGGATGGTTATTTGGGATACAACCAAATTGTTATTGCACCGGAGGACCAAGAGAAGACCACTTTCACTTGTCCATTTGGAACGTTTGCATATAGACGGATGCCGCTTTGGTCTTTGCAATGCGCGGCTACTTTTCAAAGATGCATGGTGAGTATATTCTCGGATTATGTGGAGCGCATCATCGAGGTATTTATGGATGACTTTAGTGTTTATGGCAATTCTTTTGATGGTTGTTTAAATAACCTTGAACTAGTTCTTAAACGATGCATAGACACAAACCTTGTCCTTAATTGGGAGAAATGTCACTTTATGGTAAACCACGGCATAGTACTTGGTCACATTGTTTCCTCTCGAGGGCTCGAAGTGGACAAGTCAAAGATAGATTTAATAAGAAACTTACAATATCCCACTTCGGTGAGGGAAATCCGTTCTTTTCTTGGCCATGCAGGTTTCTATAGGCGGTTTATCAAGGATTTCTCCAAAATCTCCATGCCGATGTGCAAGTTATTACAAAAGGAGGTACCTTTCGACTTCAACAAGGAATGCAAGGATGCTTTTGACAAATTAAAGGAAATGTTGACAAGTGCGCCGATTATCAAATCACCGGATTGGAATCTTCCATTTGAATTAATGTGTGATGCAAGTGATTATGCGGTTGGAGCGTTTTGGGTCAAAGAGTGGACAAGTTGTCCCATGTTATCTATTATGCATCTAGGACCCTTAATGATGCACAAATCAATTATTCTACCACGGAAAAGGAGTTATTGGCTATAGTTTTTGCGTTGGAAAAATTTCGATCATACTTGGTGGGTACAAAGGTTATTGTGTATTCCGATCATCCCGCACTAAGACACTTAATAAAGAAGAAAGAAGCTAAGCCAAGATTAATCCGGTGGATCCTATTGTTACAAGAGTTCGACATAGAAATTCGTGATAAGAGGGGTGTGGAGAATACCGTTGCGGATCATCTTAGTAGACTTGTTATGTCTCAAGAGGAACTTCCATTGCATGACCGCTTTCCGGACGAACAACTTTTCTCCATGGAAGAATCAACACCTTGGTATGCGGATATAGTGAATTACTTGGTGACAAGGAAAGTACCTAGTACAATGTATAACTTCCAAAAGATGAAACTTAAGAAGGTAGCTAAGCAATATGTGTGGGATGAAACATACTTATGGAAATATGGCGTTGATCAAATAATGCGAAGGTGCGTGCCTAACTCCGAATTTCAATCCATCCTCTCCTTTTGCCACACTTTTGCTTGTGGTGGCCACTTTGGTTCTAAACGTACCGCTCTCAAAGTTCTCGAGAGTGGATTTTATTGGCCCACCTTGTTTGAAGATTCATATGCCTTTTGTAAATCGTGTGATAGATGTCAACGAACGGGCAATCTAGGTGCTCGAAATCAAATGCCACTCACACCAATTCCCGCCGTTGAGATTTTTGATGTGTGGGGTATTGATTTTATGGGCCCTTTTGTCAATTCGAATGGGAACTTTTATATACTTCTTGCCGTTGATTATGTTTCGAAATGGGTGGAAGCTAGAGCCACCAAGACTAATGACTCTCAAGTTGTTTGTGATTTTGTAAGGGAAAACATATTCAATAGGCATGGTACACCAAGAGTGGTGATAAGCGATGGAGGCTCACATTTCAAGAAGGCTTTCCACGCTCTCCTCAAGAAGTACAACATAACACACAAAATTGGTACGCCTTACCATCCACAAACTAGTGGACAAGCGGAAATTTCAAATCGTGAGATCAAGTCCATTCTTGAGAAAACGGTGAATACCACAAGGAAAGATTGGAGCTTTAAGCTCAACGATGCACTTTGGGCGTATAGAACGGCGTATAAGACACCGATTGGTATGTCTCCATATAGGTTGGTTTATGGCAAGGCTTGTCATCTTCCGGTTGAACTTGAACATAAGGCTTATTGGGCGATAAAGAAATTCAACATGGAGTATGATGAAGCGGGGAAACAAAGGAAGTTACAACTAAATGAGTTAGAGGAGATACGTAATGATGCTTACGAGAGTGCCGGATTTACAAGGAAAAGACCAAGCTTTTTCATGATAAGATGATTTCGTAAAAAGCTTCACCGTGGGAAAAAAAAGTCCTTTTATATCATTCTCGCCTTAAACTATTTCTGGAAAGTTAAGGTCTCGTTGGATTGGACCATATGTTGTTACTAATGTTTTTCCTCATGGTGCGATTGAAATTACTAGTCTTAGAGACAATTCGGTTTCCAAAGTCAACGGCCATAGATTGAAGCCATACTATGAGAACATCGCTTATGTGAATTTTGATGAACTTTCATTTGAGATGCACTCCTCCGGGAGGAGTAATGTGCCGCAAGAGCTAAGTCGAGGGCCGTCGACTTTAAAACAAGCGCTTAATGGGAGGCAACCCATAAGTTTTGTATTTCTTATCCTTTTGCTTTTTATTTTTGTTATTTCTTTTTCTTGTTTCTTATCATGTTAAAATCTCCCACCTTGACTTTACTAGGAGGATTCAATTACATTGAGGACAATGTAAGGTTTAAGTGGGGGAGTGGTTAAGCATGTTTATTAAAAAAATTACAAAAAAATTAAAAAAGTTAAAAAAAAAAAAGTTTTACATAAAACTCCAACTTTTAAAGATTTTAGAGTCACTAGCATACTTCTAGGTATGTTTACATAGAGATTTTGACCGACATAATTGAACTTGGAAATGTTAGGGAACTACATTCGGATTTCTTGCTTGTTTGAGTGTTAAATAATGGATTTAATCATGCCGGTGATGCGAATTTGGTGCAGGGAGAAATGCGTTATTAGAGTTGCTGATCAATCATTAGTGGAGACTACCCGTATTCATATCATGTGAGGCACCAACCAGAAATTTTCCATCTACTAAAGAGCTTTCTTTTGAGTGTGTGTCACCGTACGTTAATTCCGGGTAGAATGGTGAGCTACCCAACCTTCCACCAATAGAAGCACTACTCTTGATCTCTTGAGTGCTAATTTTGTCAATCATGAGGGTGACGTCCATGGATGAAAGCTTCCTTCTTGTAGTTCGATTTACAGTTAGCACCATTCTCTCTCTCGACAACAACGGATCCATAGAAACACCATCATCATCAACAAGGAGCGACATCAAAATTTACAAGGAAAGTTGGAAAAGTTCAAGGTTTGCAAGCAACGGAACGAGAAAAAGAGCAAATTTCAAACTCAAGTAAAGCAACATACAAATGAGCGGATTTTTACATATAAGTTGAGGACTTACAATACAATGAGGTAATTCTATATCCAAGTATGAAGACTTATTCACAAGAGCGAAGAAAATTAAAAGGTGAGAATTTTTGAAGTTTATGATTTCAAGACGATACAAAGTGTGAAGAATCAAGCGGTAAAATACTTCTCCCACGGCCATGGTTTATTTTGTATTTAATTTCTCTTGTTTTAAAAAAAAAAAAAAAAAAAAAAAAAAAAAAACACAAGAGAAATTTTTGTTGTTAATAAGCCGTGGGGAAGGAAAATCTATAAGGAAGTTTCAAGCGACAAGGAATTTTAAGGTAAAAGAGTTACAAATTGTTAAGGATTTATGAAATTCGAGAGTTATTCATCAATAGTTGAAACCGAAGACGAAGACCGAGAAGATCAAGACGAGGAGCGGAAGACGTTTCTATTGGATGCCGTGAGAGTGGTGTTATCATAATTGGCGATCGGATGTGAAGGTGAGTAAGTAATCTCATCCTCAATAATAATGGTTGATTTCTTTTCGTAGAGATCGTTAGAAAAATGGTTTTTCAAAATGCTAAAAGATGTAGGTTTTTAAAAAATATTTCGGAAGTTATTCTTCCCACCATTCAACGTGTTGCAGGAATTCTCTCTTCATTCCTACCTGCACACATGTGAGACCCATAAAAAAGCCGTATTTTTGAGTGCAATTATCATAAAATCCTTTTGGTGAGGCAGAAGTCGAGGAGAAATGCTTATTGATCGTTTCTCAAACACGCGTTCTCTCATTATGGTGTGGTTATTTCTCACTCAACATTTAAGAATGAGAATATGTTCTTTAGTATTTCTAACTTCTTATTATTAGCATGCAGAAACTATATGTCCTCATAGCTCTTTGGATGCTTGGGACGCTTGAACGCTTTGAAGTTGTGAGTTTTTAGTTTGATTTGCTCGAGGACTAGCAAAGTCTAAGTGTGGGGGAATTTGATAGGTGTAGAATACACCGTATTTACTATACAGAGTTTATGCTTTCTTTGCTATTTTTCTTGTAAATTATGTATTTTATGCTTGTTTTGAGTTTTATAGCTACTATGGAGTCGCACGGAGGAAAAGAAGAAGAAAGCACCCAATTTGAGAAAAAAGGGCAAAATTGTCGTTTCATGGGCGAACACTATCTGGAGCCCAACCAAGGTTAAGGGGCAACTCTAGTTGGAGAAGAACTAAAGGTAGATCAACCAAGGTTAAGGGGTTTGCCATCCTGGGTGACCCTTATCTCAAGTCTTTGGAGTGTCACGATCCGCCCAGCTTTCATACCCCAACCCTAAACTCGAGAAATTCATTTCAATCATTTTTTCACACCTGAACATGAAATCAAGATACAGAAGCGCAGCCCTAAGCATCGAGAGAAATCGAGAAGAATGAGAGCTGATGATGAAATTGAAAAGCAGTCATGGCTGCTGTTGAAACCAGAGATCGAGAAATTGAGAGATTGAATGTAAAAGAAAAGTTGTGTCTGTAATTCGATTGAGATGCAGTTAAGACCCAAAAGTGGAATTAGGGTTCGTGCAATGGAAGCTACAACAGAGAAGAAACTGCAGATGAAGGTGGTTGAAGTAGTTGCTGTGTAAGATGGGTTTCGATCTGAAGCTACGTGAGAATGAAATCGGGGATGAGATTCTTGTTGGGTCCGTGAATCGATGGGTTTTATCGTGGTGGAGAAATTGAACCGAGAATGGGTTTGAATCAAACTACAACAGATGAAGATGGTTCTGGTTTTGGTTCAACAAATGAGATGGAAGAGAGGACGACTGAGAATTGGTTGTGGTGGTGATTGAATGGGTAAAACTCAATTTGAGTTTGTATTGATTGGATAGAATGGTTGATGCTAGTGAGGAGTTGGTGCTGGCCTAGGATTGAAGTTGCAGCTGGGAATGGCTTGAACTGAAAGAATAACTGATGCTGTCAATTGTTGGTAAATGAAGAACTGTGAAGCACAATGGGTGTGCTGGTTTGAGTTAGAATTGTAGCTGAAAGGTTCTAAGGCTGTGATGATGAGTACTCGAATAGGTTGGAGTTGATTTGCGGTTCGGTGTTGAGTAGCAGGCAAGGGGCCGGGATGTTGATATGTTGTTAACTGCAGAAGTGATGTGGTGCTTGTTTGAGACATGTAGCTCAGGTTGCTGGAGTTGCAGGGAACTGTGGCAATTCAATGGCCTAAGCTTGCAGCTAGTGCACTGAGTTAGCTGTAGAGTGGTGGAAGCTTGAGCTGGAATGACTTAGAGCGACTTCTCGGTTTAAATAAATGGAGTAGTAGCTGGGATTGGAGAAAGAAATTGGGATTGGAGTTGCTGAAAGCTGTGTCGTGCGAATTGGAGATAATGGAGTTGTTGGCTGAGGAACTAGATGATGCTACCTGAAGCTGTTGCCATGGCCTGATGGCAGTGAAGTGGTGCTGTGTGTTGCCAATGACAGGTAAATGGTGGTGACATTGGAGTGCAGGATGGCATTACATGGAGTCTGCTTGTTGGTGGATCGGGACAAGGAAGGTGGAACTGGTGATGGTCCATAGGCATTGCAGGATGGTTAATTGTGCGAGAGATGGCTTAATGGAGATTGCAGGATGAATGTGCTGCAGCTGGTTGTGAAATATGCTTTGCAGGATAGGGAAGAGTATGTTAGTATGTTGCTTTGAATTGAGAGGATATACCACTGGTATAGTTGAGCATGGCCTGTTGCAGTGATGGGTGTGTAAACTCAGGTGGTCTGGCACTGATGATAGAGATTACAGGGACTGAGGCTCAGATGTTTGAATGAATGGAGTAGCAGTTGAGTTGAAGCTGGAGGATTTGAGGCATTGCAGGTTGTAGTGCAATTACAGCTGAGTTTTAGAAGTAACAGGGAAGTGTGCTGGCCATTATGGCTGGGATAAAATGACTAATGCACCATCCTTGTGCAACACAAGTGCAGGCCTGTGCATTAGCCTTGGCAAGTCAGCCCAGTCAGCTAGACTACATCTGACTACACTCTGACTCATGAGTATGACTCTCTCTGACTCTCCTTAACTCGGTTTGACTCGGTCTGACCGAGTTGACCCGCCGAGCTGACCCGATCCGACCCGTTTACCGGTGACCGGGCGGACTTTGCCGGTCACCTGAGATGTTTTCCGGCGATTTTTCCGGCCGGATTCCGGTCATAATACCAGTTTTCCGGCGAGCCAAAAATTCGAAATTTTTTGTGGACTTCTCTCATGGGTGTGAAGACTTGGACTAGTAATTGGATGGAGAGTTGGGCTCAAATTTGGAAAGAGAAGGTGGAAGAGTTGAGAAAGGCTTGGATTTGGAAATTGAATTGCTAAAGGAAAAGGATTCTATTCCTTGGAAGATTTGGAGAATATTGAAGCCTATAAATAGAGAAGTTTTCTACATCTTTTACACACACCTCTCTACACACACAACACTTGTGTTTTTTGCTTGCTTTTCTAAGATTCTTCTTCTTAATTATTTGTGTGAACTTGAAAAATTCTCCTTTTAATAATTATTATTTGTGTGAATTTCAAAAGCATGAGTAGCTAATTTTCTTATTGTTTGAGGATGAATTCCTAGTTCTTAATATATGATTTGAGTTTTGTTTCAATTCTATCTTGAGGTTTTTCACATGATTATCGATTGTTTTTACTAATAGGAATGTTTATTCATTCATGATTGATTGATAGATTGTTTAGAGTGCACGCTAAATTGATTTGTTAATTTGATCTAAAGCTAGTGAAAGTTAGGGGATAAGTAATCGTTTCTTGACTCTTTACATAAGTAGCAAACACGAGACCTTGCGGAGGGATTCCGTGGAGCAATTGTGTGTGAAAACAACGTTAGCAAGTAGACCTTGATCTAAGAG
This sequence comes from Papaver armeniacum, assembly GCA_023531295.1. Classification (NCBI taxonomy): domain Eukaryota; kingdom Viridiplantae; phylum Streptophyta; class Magnoliopsida; order Ranunculales; family Papaveraceae; genus Papaver; species Papaver armeniacum. The sequence goes on from JAJJWW010002949.1 coordinate 28,327, forward strand.
TCTAACTACTAATATTGACCTAATAAGTTCATAAATCTTAAAGCGTTTATTTAAATTACATCTAGAGTGATCTACTACTAGGTGGTTTGGTAAATAGAATCCGTGAGTCGAGAACTTCCGTGTCCGGTGATAGAAGGGATTTAGGGGTTTAGCACTGATCTAGCTGCTTTACCTACGGTTGGTGATAATTTGTGACTAATAACAAGTAGAAAAGAACATAAGATTAATCATTGTTTTGCAACGAAGAAGGATTCCTTGATCTTGTCTCTCTTATTGCTTTCAACTTTATCTTTTAATTGCTTTGTTTATTTTCTTTTGCTTTTTACACCCCCCTTTCGTGACAATTTTTACAACTAGAATCTCTTGCTCCTCGTGGGAACGAACTTGACTTCCATTATATTATTTTTAATTGAGTGGAAATATTAATTAATTTGATTGCACCTACGACACGCATCAGTCTCTTTTCTTCCCTAGCATCAATAGTTTTTTTTTTTTTTCATTTTTCATTAACTAATTCATTTTTCTTACCAGGAGTACTTCATATACTTTTTTAATGTGCTGGGAGGTTACAACAACTATTTTTCAACTATCCATCTTCACTAGGGCTGTCAACGGGTCTGGGTCCTCCCGGGTAGTACATGGCCCAGAACCGGACCCGGCATATCAACATCGGTTCCGGGTCCTCACGGTTCCGGGTCCGGTTCCATAATGTGTTGGCCCAGAACCGGACCCGTTTAAAGTCCCAAATACCCGTCGGGTTCGGGTACCCGTTGGGTATTAAAAAAACTATTAAAATCTTAATTTCTTTCTCTTTTTAACTTGAATATAAATTATTTTTATAAAAATTTATTATTATTTCTTTATTAATGTACTAAATAAAGATTAAATGTAAGAAAAAAAATCAAAAATCAAAAAAAATCAAAGCCAAAACTAGCAAAATACCTATAATTTTGCTAAAAAAAATGATCAAAAGGTTAAATAAACGGGTACCCATTACCCGCGGGTACCCGTCGGGTAGGACCCGGTTGGACCCGATTATAAACGGGTCTATTCGGGTAATTACCCGCCGGGTCTTAAGTGGCTAATGGGTCCAACTTTAGGACCCAGAACCGGACCCAATTAGGCGGGTCCGGTTCCGGGTAGCGGGTAACGGGTACCCATTGACAGCCCTAATCTTCACAGTTGAAAACTGAATATTACAATTGGATTCTTCATGTTTTATAATTCCTGGCGAGATTGGGGTATACTCAAACTAATTGGGGTATACCCAATTTTAAAGGGACACTTTTTGTGGGTTTTAGGGGGAGGCCTAATGGGTAAGTTACAAAACTACCCTTACCCATTAATAATCTTAATTACCCTAAATCAGTTTTTATTCTCTTCATTTCATCTTCTTCTCTTCTTCTTCATCTTCATCTTCATCTTCCATCAACCAAAGCCATGTAAAAATCTTCAACTTTGATTTTCAAAAAAATTGTTGACTCTACCAATAAAAGAAGACCATAAATGATGTTTAAACTCAAACCCATCATTGTGTTGTGTGATTTGATTGTTATATTAGGTTAGAAATCGAAAATTATGATTTCGTGTCTTCTACTCGGCAAGGTCGTGACATGAATATCTTGCCGACTTTTCATAACAGCCATGGCGGCGTAAAAAAATTTCAACTAAGTAGGGGTATTTTTGAAGACCTTGCTTCGGCCAATACAAACGGTAGGAAGGGTATTTTTGAATACCTTAGGCCAAAAGCAGCGGAAGGGTATTTTTGAATACCTTGCCGGCCAATAAATTTTATGTCATCTCCGTATGTCAAAAAACAAAAGTCGGCAAGGTCTACGATGAAGATCATGTAGGCCACTTTTGGCCTGGGCGAGGTCGACGATGAAGACCTTGCTTGGCCACTTTTGGCGGGCGAGTTCGACGATGAAGATCTTGCCGACCACTTTTTGGCCGGCATGATCTTCATTAGTCGACCTTTTGCCGACTTTTCATACTTTCGAAACTGAAAGTGTTGATTTATTCGTTGATTTTGAGTATGATTTCATATAATGATTTGCAATCCCTTTTTAGAAGTATTTCGGTTGTGTGCTTCATTTTCGTTGCAAGAGATATTCTCAAAAAAAAAAAAAAAAAAAAAATCATCAAAAATCATCCCACAAATGTTCAATCAAAAACAAAATTTCATAACTTTCATAAGTTTTAATTTTTTCAATCAATTTAAACTTAATTAATTAATCTAATCAAAATTTTAGTATTAATTAAACGAGGGCAATTTTGCCATTTTGAAAATACAAGGTTAAGGGGTGGCTTGGTTTTACTTCAAAATGACCCTATTTTGTCTTATTGGGTATACCCCAATTAGTTTGGGTATACCCCAATCTCGCCAGGTTATAATTCTTCATGTTTTTGCAGCTGAATAAAACAGCCTTTACCAAATTGGGATAGGTGCTCTTTGATTTCCTATAGATTATGTCTTCAAACACTAATACAACTTTTTGATTATTGATTTGGTGCTCTTTGATGTTTCATAATGGATATATTAATTGCACTAAAACAAAGTAGAAATAAAAGATCAAACAGAAATAAGGGATCAAATTTTGGTGCACCATAGGAAAGGAACAATATAGAGGTGAATATCGAGTTTGCTCGACAACTGATTATATTGGAATACCTAAGTTAATGAGTTTGATGGTCAAATGGTCTCTACTTCATATATGAGTTCTACCACCATAACCCAACGGTCACACATTTCTTTTAAGGTTAATTTTCGAAGCTTGCTCATATATTACACTTTTTTGTGCGTAGGTTGTGTTCATTGGTGAGGATACAAATTAATATAAAGGAGGGTCAGCTAAACAATGCAAGAGAGGTAAAGTAAAATCCGTGGTTGAGCTTTTTGCCTTTTTCAGTGTTGTTTTACTGATCGACTCAACCTAAACAAATGTTATTTTCAGTGGGCAATGTGATTTGAAAGAGAGGATTTGAGTTTTGAGAGGTATGATTCTTTGAGCCAATTTTAATTCTTCATATGTAGCCTTATGTGTTTTTACCAAAACTCAGCTGTTATCGGTTGATTATTTAGATATTAGGGCCATTAAGATGATGTCAATTGTACACATTTAATAATTCAGTCTTCTTATATTTACATTAGGAGATTAGTTACAGAAAAAGGCATGGCCAAGGATAGATGGCCAAGGATTTGTTAAGAAAGACCAAATTAAGTATTAATGCACAAGTAAGAAGACTAAGAAGAAAATTGAATTATGTAAATGAGATATCCAAGACAAAATTTAGAGTTCTGAAGGTCGAGCTAACAAATGCATTGGATATCTATCTTTATTTTAAACCTGAAAAGTAAGTTAAATGGAAGCTATATTTTAGAAGTTAAAGTTCTCCACTTCAGCTTCATGGAATGTTAAAGCTTAAAAGTTGTGGGAATTTTTAATCCTCTATTAGAATCTCCGTAGTGGTTCTTTTTCTTTTTTTTTTTTTTCGCGCGGCTGACCATGTTTTTTTCAATTACTATTTCCGTGTATATTTTGTAGGACTACTGATGACCGAAATTAAGTATCTTTAAGATGCGGGTACACCGCGGACATACTGAGATGCTAAATACGGAAAATAAGTTGTGCCAGTGATTCAATGGGTATTTGAGGAAGTTCAAGTGATATTAGAAGAAGTCCTACATAATTACACTTATAGAGTAAAAGATATGGATATGTATTCAAATGTTCTGTGTACAAAAGGATGCTTCTTTGCCCTAAGTTACCGTATCCACAGGGTATCCACACTGACAAATACGACCATAATCTCCCTGCATAATTGGTAATTATCTCCATTTCTTTTTGTCTATATTTACATTGATTTTTATTTGTTGGCTTGGTGTTTTTCATTCTGTATGTATTTGTTGGAGTGCTATATGAAGGAGGTAATCTGCTTAACTTAAATTTTGTTGAGGTTCTAAATTTTATCTTCTTGCAAGATAAGTTATGGGTAGACCTTAGCGTTCCATATATATGAAATTTAGTGGACTATTCCATGGGAGAGATATATAATGATTGTAGGAGTTTGATATCCTCCTATTTCAAGGCGTACGGTGTATATAGGATAACTAGGAATGGTTGTGCAACCAGTTCTTCTCACTTAAACTTAAGGTATTATATTGATTTTAATTTGATTTTTATAAATACACTTTTGTCATATAAGTACTAATAATTTAAATAAAACTGCAGAAAGGGTCTTTAGCTGGATCTATTAGCTTTTTATGAATATCTTACCTTTATATTGCATAATAGTTAATGTTGTTGTCTGAAAAATAATTGTTTTGCAGCAAGGATTGTTAAGTACTCAAAAAGGGACTACCATTTAGTTAGCAGAGATAGTGTGAGATATTTACGAAATAATATCTGATGTTGAAAAACATAATGATGATTTATTAGCAACTGAGGTCAAAGAACGATGGGATACACAAGAGGCTTCTAGAAATTATTGTGAACGATGGGATACACAAGTTAGTATTTGGTTTGTACTCCATGTTGTCTTTGTTTCTTTGCATTTATTTTGGTTCATATAGTTTCTTTCGGAGAGAATCATAGACCATCGTCGTGGATAAGGAAAAAGTATTTAGACTACCGCCGAGGCAAAGAGCAACTAATCACCTTTGTTGACATCCAACTTGATAGTTTTCACGTGTAAGGTATGCCAACATTAGTTTAGTCCAATTTCCAGTTTCGACATCTTTTTAGATCTCAAATCGCAGCGAAGTCTTGAGTAAATCCAATCACATTTTTTTAAGTTGGGCTTATTTAACCACAAAACAGGTCTGCATTTGAAGCAGGGCAAAGGATTCAAAGAATAGAAAGGGTATAGGAAGCGGAGGCACTTGCAAGTGGGGATGCCGTTATCTGTGCAATTAGTTGGGGTGACCATTAGAGCACTTTTTGTTCGCTATCAATGAAGGGATATTGGTCAGTTTTAATGATGTTATAGTGTCAGTAAGGACTTCACGGACCGAGCGAAAAACAATGAAAAACCCGTTAGCCACAATACATGTTCCCCCTGCTAAACTCCTGGGGCCCATTAGGGACCACAAACTCTAAAAATCTATGAAGGGTGGGTTTTCGTTTTTTTGGGCGCTTCTTCTAGAATTGCTCTAATGAGAGCAACATTGCTTTTAAAGGTTTGATTATACGTATCATTTCTACAACAAGAAGAGCATTGTAATGGTTGATAAGATGCTAGGTTTGAGTGGAGATTGTAGAGTGTTCAAGTTTACTTGATTACTCCGTGGAAGAAAAATCCATTTAATTCTTATCACATATTAAAAAAATGTTACAATACTAACACATACTTTGTGACAGTTATATTCTCCGTAAAAAATAAACGACAGTGACAAAAGCAGTGTATTCACGACAATGGGAAAATGTGTTTAGATCCAATCCAATTTTGAGTAACCTTCTCTAAATCGCTTCATTAATGCAGTCCATAAGGTTTTTAGACCGTAATATCATAAAATAATACTACGCGAAAAAACTAATAGAGTCGAATAAAATATAATAAAATACTAAGCAAGGTATGTAATGCTAAGTGAAGTAATTCATAATAATCGGATAAATTATTGAAAATTCATAATGTTTGAATAAATCATTGGAAAGATCAGCCCTCTAATTTGGATGTTTGTATTGCTCATGAAGTGAGTTACATGGTGCATATCACGAGGTTTGCAACGATAACTTGGTATATCTACTATATATATATGGTCATTAACTAAAATATATATGTATAATTGTGTAGCTCTAGGAATGGTCGAAGTCATACCCAATTAAGAAAAAATATGTTATCTAATCATATTTCGATTAGTTGTAGTAAAACCTGTCCAGTTGACTCTTTCAGTTTTCCAGTGATGAATCATTTCATTGGTTTATCTTAATATATGCCGGTAAAGTTAATACATGAATTTAGGTTTATCATACCAAATTTCATTTCTAAAGGGTACCAGAATTTCCTATCCCTAAAAAAAAAAACTAATCAAAGAGTATTCAGAAAAAATCCTATATATTTGATCACGGGTGCGGGGCGAAGCCCCGCCACACTAAATTGGCTAATTCCATCAGCCCCGGTGCGTAACACGGGTTACATACTAGGAGAAAAATATTCAAAAATTGAGACAGGCATTAAAGAACGGACAAAGAGAGTGGCAAAAAATCAAAATCAACAAAATCTCCTATTCACAATGATAGGAGAAGGAATATGCTCACGACTAGTGATAGCAAGAATCGAAAGAACATGGAATGCAATCAACAATAGACATGACATGTGTATAGATTGGAGATGATTCTCATAGATGCGGAGGTAAGACATCTTTAGAAATATATTATAGTAGTTATTATCTACACGATACTAATAAAACAATGTAAACAAGGAAACCAGATTCATGCTTACATTATAGTAGCTTGGATCGGAACCTACGTAACGTTGGGTTCTACTTGAGTTCTGGAGCTTATAGTGAAGATCCAAAGTACGTTGGTGTTTCGACAAAGGAATCAGTGTACGGAAGTTCACAGCTGGAGCTTATAATCATAAAAAGAGAGCATCCAGCAAATCACTATACAAAATCCAAAGTCTACAAGGAAAACTTTAAGAATTTACAGTTCATTGATGATACTATCAACCAGATCATAGCTCAAGCGAGTACAATGGATGATTAAGATATTTAGGATCAAATTGGAGTTACATTTTATATTTTGATCAAATGTTACTTAAATTTTGAAAAATAGTGATTTTATTTTTATCCATGTGACAGTACTACGTTTCATAAATTAAATGCTTATATTATTTTAAATTTAAACCATATTATTACAAAATAATTTTGTACATGATGTAGTTTGTGTATTTGCGAATAGGTAGGTAAATCCAAATTTTAGTCATCAAATCATAAAATACCTAAAGCGAAACACCTCCGCACCAAATTAGTTGTCCCATCGAATTAGGTCGATGTAATTTTCAAATCACATCCTGATTCTTTTTCTTTAAAACCTCCGAATCTACAGGCAATGTGTACATACCCATTTTGAAGCTCAAGTTACATACTGAGGCTCCACTTGATAATGCATAGAGATAATAAATTGTTCAAGACGAATCATCTTTGACAACCACGGTTTGACCGGTTAACGTATTATTGACTACTAAACTACAAGAAACATCCTAAGAATCCCTATTCCAGCTAACATACAAAATCGTTAATTTTTTTCAATTGTAATATATCTGTCCATACAACCAATACATTAACATGAATTTTTAGTACCAAATTAAGAGTAATAAGACACCTAATGGATATCAAAGTTTCCTATCTCTTTAAAAATAAAACTAATCACAATTTTTCAACAAAAAATATTAATGTATTTGTCTACGGGTGCGGGGCGAAGCCCCGCCACACTAAATTGTCTGATCCCACCAGCCCCGGTGCGTAGCACGGGTTAGATACTAGTGTTTGTAAAGCCTACGAAGAATTGTGCTTGACATCTTACTTTTGTGTTACGTGGTGTTAATCTCAATAATGGTCCGAAGGAACATTAATCATATGTTGTAATCATTGTTGATTATCTAGCTAAACAAAAAGTTAATAGAAAACAATAAGTATACTCCCTCCGTTCCATTTTAGATGATGTTTTAGGGTTGTTTTCTTGTTCCACAATACTTGAAAGTTTTTATATTTTCCCACAAAACTTCCAATAATACCCTAACATTTTGTCTTGGAACTATAAATTTATTTTTAAATGCACTAATAACAATTAATGTTTGAAGACTTTTCTTATGGTTATAGTTGGAAAATCTTCATTTATCTCTCCATTTCTTAATCTGCGTGAAAACTCCTACAACATCATCTAAAGTGGAACGGATGGAGTATCTGTGAATTTGGAATATAGTCGCTGAAATCAATTTCAATTAATGACTAGTACATGCGTAAATCCGTAGTCAAGTTTCAAATTTAAACCGGTTGAGATGGCGTAGCAAAGTAAAATTGCCACTGGTTTGGTAATTGTGTTAAACTGAAAATTTTCAGATCAAGGAATCGAACATGATGACTCGTTGAATACACTCATTATTGTGGCCTATGAATAATAAAGAAAAATGTCAAACTTAAATTTATAGTCAAACTCTATGGCCTATGGTTAATAAAACCAAAGTCAAATGGCCTATGGTTAATAACAACAACAAAAAAAAGCGAATTATGAAGTCACCACAAAGGATGCTAACTCCTTATTTAAGAGAAGCCTAATTTGGTTATGCAGCGAAAAAATAACATTCCAACAAAAAAAAAGCGATGTATACACTTAAAAATTAACATTCTAACAACAACAAAAAAAGGATGATAGAAAGGAAAACAAATGGTAGCTAATATAATAACACAATGTGCGTAGTTAAAAAAATACCTTATTTATTTATTTTTACCTTAAAAGTGCGTTATGCATCTATATCCAACTCAAATGGTTTGCAAGTTTTTTTGGTTGGATGGAACCATATCCTTTCACAAACTTTTTTCTATAATAGCCTCTAAAACATGGATGATAGAAAGGAAAACAAATGGGCTTAGAAATACCTTATTTATTTTTTTTTTAATCTCATTACTGGTTTTAGGAATTGGCTATTGTACCATGCTAGAGATCTTATCAGGATCAGCTACCACTCCCTTAGATGTTATAATATGTCCAAGGTACTCCCATTATGGTTGAGCAAAACTGTACTTGGAAAGATTTGCATAAAGATGATGTTGTCGAAGAAGCTGTTGAGTAAGTTCCAAATGGTTCACATGTTCTTCTAAGATGGGGCTATACGCCAAAATATCATCAAAAAATACCAGGATGAATTTTCTTAGATATAAGGATGAATGATCATTCATCAGTGCCTGGAATGTATCTGGAGCGTTATTGAGGCCACATGGCATCACTTTGAACTCATAATGGCCATGATGAGTTTTGAAGGAAGTTTTGTAAATGTCAGAGAGATGCACTCTGATCTGATGATAACCAAACTTAAGATCAATCATAGTAAAAATGATGGCGTTGTTTAATTCATCAAATAACTCATCCATCACTGGGATATGAAACTTATGTTTGATAGTTATGTCATTGAGTTTCATGTAATCAACACAGAATCTCCAAGTGTTATCTTTCTTCTTTACCAACAGAATGAGAGAAGCAAAGGGACTATGGCTTGGTTGGATGATACCAGAAGATAATATTTCTTGCAAAAGTTTTCAATAACATATTTTTGGATATAGGGTCACTTATAGGGTCTCATGTTGGGTGGTGAAGAATGATGTTTAAGAGGGATTGTATGATCCAATAATCTGTGAGGTGGCAAAGTGATTGGTATACTGAACACATAAGAATAAGAAGGACATAAGGACATAAATAACCTCAGGAATTTCAGTAGGTGTAGGGTAGCAAAAACTGAGTACAAGTGACCCACAATTCTATAAAAAGTTTTCTTGAAGTAGTCCAATGTAGCACTGTGTTAGAGCATTGCTCGGTTGAACCCACCAAGCGTTGGTATGTCAAGGTTGGTTGTCATATTTTAGTATCAAATCTCATCTAGAGTCGCTTGATTAATTACTAGAGTCAACTTCGTTTAGGTTAGACTAGAAAGTCTAGGAATGTTGAGACTTACAAGTATTACTTTGAGGACTTGAAGAACGCGAAGAAGTATCGGCTACAACGAAAACATCATCCTTCCACTTGAGGTTAGTAATGTTTAATTGACTTGTTTCCATTCCTATCGTGTTTTTCAAGTCGTTTAAGATTGAAAACATAACATGCAAAGTTATATTTATGGAACTCTAGTATTAGACTTGGTCATATCATTATGGTCAAAGTGTCAAGGAAGTATAATGAATTACGAAGTATAACGTTTATCTTTTGAACTTTGTAAATGCGACATCAACATAATATATATATGTGTAACTTGTTACTTGATTGTGTATGGGATATATGTGTGATTTCATCCTAAGAAACTATGTTTTATTACATTGGTATAAGGAAGTAGATATACGAACTTGTTTTGTAATCGAAAAGATATCAATTGATATGCTGATCCGATTTTTAATAAAGATCTTTTGAATGACCGATTCATGCCTAAGGTAGGATTTAAGGTAGAACCGATCTTAACTTATGTTGAGAGTCAAGGTAGAACCGATTCTAGCTTTTGTTGGAAATTAAGGTAGAACTGATCCCTGACCTATATTGGGAATATTGGTAGAACCGATCATATCTTTTGTTGGGAGTCAAGGTCGAACTGATCCCTAACCTATATTGGGAATCTTGGTAGAACCGATCCTACCTTTTTTTGGGGGAGTCTTGGTAGAACCGAACCTTTCCTATGTTAAAGTTTATGGTAGAACTGGTCCCAAGAGAAAAACCGATTTCCAAAGTTTACTTTAGAGTTTGGGTGAATTTGGAATTAGGTTTTCTAAGATGGGAAACTTCTAGATGTCGACATAATTTACAAGCAGATGGAAATTAACACATGCACAAAATATTTCCCAAGAAGATTGAAAAAAATGAAGCAAGATGTTACCATATTTCAAAAGTATGGGTCGTTGAGCTAGTTCTTTATTCTCAAATGGTTAAACATTTAACATATCGTAGCAGTATATGAATCACGGCTCTTGGAAACCTCTCAAATTTGGAAGGCATTGGTGCCATTGTTTGTATTGGACTTGCAGCTAGTATCATGTAACCATGAGATGAGCATAAAACACGCATGTAGTCGTAACATGAAAACAAAATGAAACAACTAAGAGCAACCGCAGTGGTGCGAGTATAATCAAAGACCAAAGAGGGAAAAAAAGATCAAAATTTGGGTTTATTTTGGTGTGTGACGCTACGGGTGGAAGACTAAATTTGGTGGAGCGTACACTATACCTTCGCCTGGTGTGGGGCGTGGACTATACGTTCGCCCGATGGGGGAGATTCCAAAAATGGAAAGAAAAAAAAAAATATGGGGCGAAGGTATAAAGCCCGCCCCATATAAAGAGATTAAAAAACAAAGAATTGGGCGGAGGTATAAACCACACCCGATACTAAAGAAAAACAAAATATGGGGCGGAGGTATAAAGCAGGCCTGGTGTGAGGCGTGGACTTTATGTACGCCTGGTGTGGGGCATAGATTATATACTCGTCTGGTGGCTGGGCATGGACTATACGACCGCTCGACTATATTTGGGTTTAGTCTTTGGTCCCATACCAAATATAGTCTGGGATTTAGTCGATAGTCGGGGTTTAGTCGATAGCGCACTACGTCTCGTTCATTTACCAAATATTTGAGTTTAGTCGCCCACTGTAGTTGCTCTAAGGACTCATAAATGATTAGTTAATGCGCATATATGAATTTAGCTAGAGCCATAAGCCTTAAATTCAGCGACGGAGGTGGGGGAGGCGAAGGTAGGCTTTAGCCCACCCCAAAATTTGAGAAAACGTTTTTGGACCCTTATAATTTTCATAATTTATATTTAGCCGACCTATAAATTTAGATTAGCTCTTATATTTATAATTACATTTAGTTATGAATTTAAATTATATTTAATAAAAATCTCTTTCAATCAACTTACATAGATAGTACACAGTCTTCGTCTTTTTTTTATATATAGAAATGTTCGATATGAATGTACATTTCAAAAACAAAAACAAAAAATATCAAGAATTTATTAGTTGTAGCAAGTTTTCTACTCTCCATCGCTGATTGTGTACAATATAGTTTTGTTTACTTACTTATTTTAACTGCGAAAACCGGTTCCTATTGATTTTGAGAGGACTCCTTACTTTTTCGAAACAACAAATTTAGTTTTGGATTTTTCTAAATTCCATACTTTTATTTTGATAATTATTGAAATAATCTTGACATGTTAATCAGTTTAACTATAATATAAGCATAGTGCTGGATATATTAGTCAAGTATTGTATAGCCTGTATATAATAAGCGGTGCTTCATTGTAATGGATACACAATCAATATACAGAACTTTTGATTCCATGACTACTTTTTTCATGGCATCAGAGCCACAAAAGATCCAAACTCCGCTGCAAACAACCAATAATCAAATTCCTTTCTTTTGTCAAAACCATAAATCCTATTTTTTTTTAATCCTTTCTATTGAGATACACGTTTGTTCATCTAAAGAAGACTACCAACCTATCACAACAAAGTTTGATGGAACCAACTATAATCACTGGTCTTTCCTCATGAGAAACTTTCTAAAAAGAAAAGGCTTATGAAAATATATAGATGGTACAAAAAAATGTCCTGTAACAAAAACCTCAGAGAAAACAGAGAAAACCTTACCTGAAACCAGTGACAGTTCGAAAGATTGGGAGATTAATAATCATAAAATCCTTACATGGATTAGAAACACTGTGATCACAACAATCAGCATGCAACTTACCAGTTTTGAAGTTGCTAAGGACGCATGGGATTTTCTTTCCAAAAGGTACACTCAAATTAATTTTTCTCAACATTATAAATGTGAACAAGATATTCGATCTTTGAAACAACAGAATTGTAGCGCCCCCTAAGCTAGCAGCTGACTAATCTAAGAGATTAACTACAAAAAGAGGCACTAACGATATAAAACATCTAATTAAACATTAAGAAATAAGTTATAAACAAAGATTAACCCAAATCTAAAGCCTCTCAGAAATAAATACAAGAACTCCTCTCAAGTGATACATATTCAATAGTGAGTTGGTTTACAAATAGAATATAAACAAAAAATAATATAGCGGAAGCTAACCAACTAACGAAACCAACTCCTCGAAGCCTTTATCGCCACGTGCACATCTTGAATCTGTCTCTGAAACTGAAAGTGGGAATGGGTGAGCACATCATCCCTAAAAGGGGTGCCCAGCAGAAATAACAACTAACTTTCAAGTAATCACTAAAATGATTTAAAGACAATGCAGGTTTTACTGGAAACCGATAAAACGCGGAAAAACAGATAAAGCATATTGTAATAATAGTAATACTGAAAATATAAAGTTCTACCAACCAATAAACTGGCACACATTCACAACATAAATAGTAGTTGAGCGACGTCTTCCTTCGGAGTAGCAAGGCATGACTATTGCGGATTCTTCAATGATCATTAAAGCGCCCATGAGGTTTCCGTCCTCAAGTCATAAACGATAAGTACCTTACTAGTACCTTATTCTACACGCACTCTACATAGCAAGTATTCAAAGAAACTAATGGTAACAACATTATATCCGACCGAAGTGCTTACACAGTAGACAACCCATAACTATACCCGCGTAAATCCAACAATCTTATATAAGATTCTCAACATCATTCTCTCTAAACACCAAAACATAATATAATAGCTTTTGAAAATAATTTAAAAGAATAATAAACATCCATGTATGAGACATGCGTTGCCCATACAGAAATAGGGAAAATAATATTCAGTGACACTAGTACACACCTAGATAGTTTATTAGTTGGCAGCAATTTTCACTCCTTTAGCGCATAAATATAGATATAACTTTTAGGCAACCACATCACACACCAATCAAAAGGAAACCTTCTCCCTTTCATGCTAACAATAAGTAAAGATTGTAACCACTTTCCAGTCAACGGAAAGAATCACATTTTGAAAATAAGTAAATACTCCCAAAACACAGATATTAGTTGTTTCTAAAGATCCAAGCCCATCCAAAAATGTAAAAGAAAACTAGTTTGTAATACACGCATATAATGCATGCATACACTATCATATAATAACAAAGATATGCATGGATTTCACAAAAGATAAATTTTTAAAACAATAATGAATACAAGAGAGTTCGTTATCGAATCACACCTCTTTTGATGACAAGCCTCGCATACCTTGAGATCCATAATCCACTGGTTCATTCTTTAGATCGATCGTTGTTAATAAAGATTAAATGTTAATCACACAAGCACTCTAAAGGTTAGCCAAAAGGCTCACACAAGGCTCATAACATAATCTCATACAATCCTCTAGTTATAAATTAAGTGAACTATCTAATGGTTCTAGGCCCATTTATGGTTTTACCTTTTTATTATCTATATTTAGTATGCCTAAGGTTCACTAATTCAATTAGGTTGATTCTATAGTCCATTAAATCATTGTTATAAAAACCTATGAGGTTTGTCTCCATGATAGCCTAGGCTATCAGACGGACGACGTTGAATGGAGACCCCGATCCGAAGGTCGGGAAGCTCCGGATTGGGTTTTTACATGGACGGCTATTAAGGACTCTCGGTTTCATTATGCGTGAAAAATAAAGGATTTTATAAAAACCAAAATAACTTTATTCTGTGTTCACTTCATCTTCGTCTTTCTGCCCTAAAATTGGGATTTAATTTGTTTTAATAGATTTTAATTTTTCAAAAGAAAAAGACTAAGATGATGTTCGCTGTTCGTAAGAAAAATCATCATCAAAAATCAAGAGGAAAATATCATCGATTAGGTGAATTGAATACATGAATCTGTGCAGATATTGGAGAAGAAAAAAAACCATTGATCTCCCAAACCCTATTTATCATTGGTAAACCCTAACCCTATTTTTCTTTGTCTCTTAACCCTATATTAAGCTATTTTTTTCCCTGTTGCAAATATTAATCTTGATTGATAGTAAAAGAAAATCCCTTCGAGACCAAGCTAATAGGAGAGACGAACCGATTCTTCTTCTATCATCGTCGGTAGTGGGGGAATGATCGGGTAATATACAAACTATAATGTTTTTTTCAACTTCGGCCCCGACTCTTACGAATCGGGTTTGCGGCGAGTTATTGATATTCCAATTCAATCCTATGGAATTTTTATTGAAGCCAAATCAAGGTAAATTTTTAATGATATCCGAAAAGAAAATCTAGAATATCTTCATTCACTTCTTTCTTTTCTTTTTTCCTACCTCTCAATAGATCGTTGGAGGAATCGTTCGCTTAATCATCCTCGTTTTTCTAAGGTTTTCTGTTTAATTTTTTGTGTGATTAGTTTTAATTGATTGATTTAAGAGGCGAAGTCGAATCGGACGATGAAGAGGAGTAGCGAGAAAAGAGGTAAACCTATAATCCGTCCTTTTTTTGTTTGGTTTCTTTTATTTGATTTTGTTTTCATTGTTCAATCATGGTTTATTTTGTTAATTTTGTTTTCATTGTTTATATTGAATCAATCACGAATTCGTTTGTTTAATTTTGTTTTATTCTCCCTCACGCTCTTATCTTATTCATCTCGGGAAATTATGAGATGTTGTCACATTTCATCCTTTGGCCGGATTGCTTGATCTTTAAGATTGGACTTAACTCCGGGTAAGTGGATTTAATTTAAATAATCAATCACTCGGGAAACATGTAGGTGTTTATGAATCTTAATTCATAGTTCAACGTTCGTAAACAATTCCCATTATTAAGTGATGATTGCAATGCTATAGATTTCATTACACTTACAAGAAATTGATCTATGATTTCGGTTGAGCTTGAAGAATTAAGGTATTTCTTTTCCTTTTCTTTCCCGATATAACGAACTATGACCTTATATTTAAGCCCTAGCTAACCCTATGAGTGTTTAGTTTCTCATTTTTCGTGTTTGTCGAATTCTACCAATTTTCGTAAATTCTCCATGAAGCGCATTGTTTTCGTTTACAAACATAATGTAACCATTATTGATCATCTGCTTCAAAATTTTGATGTAGTTGGGAAAATCCTACTGAGCCAACCAAAGTATCATGTACTCCTAAATTGGTACAAGTATCCCTCTTTCAAAGATGTAGCTAGGATAGTGGATGATCAATCACATCCTCCAAGTACGGGGTAACTTTCTCCTTTCTATTCCTTTTTTTTCCATCCAATGTTTTTTATAAAGTATCTCAGCACCTGAATTCAATGGATCATATATACCAACCGGATCATTTTTTTGTTCCGCTGCAGATCGACTATCAACTGGTATTGCAGTAACTGACTTCTAACTGATTGATTGTGTGAGAATGGAAGGTAAACTCTATAGCGACTTACAGTATTCTAACTAATCAATAGAACAAAGTATGTTTTTTGGGCATCCTAATGTTTTGAAGAGTAAATTCATGTCACCTGGTGCTTGCCCTAAAGTAAATTATACACATTCACTCTTGAAGGTTAGAGGGGTGTTTACTGGCCAAAAAGATCCTTCAAATCCTGAAATTACATGTAACCAATGAGACAATATTAAGTTTGAATTTTATTAGCGAATCAAAGACTGTTTTGCATTGTGTGATAGGCTTAAAAGAGTATGCTTATTATGCTTTAGACTTTGATGATTTTGTTGTTTTTTTGGGTTTTGATGATTTTGTTGTTGTTTTGGGTTAGTATTGCAAAGTGTACGGGTGTTCCAGGTTGCGAAAGTGATGGAATTGCGCATTGTAATGTTAAGGAACAAGATAGATTTTGCGAGTGAGTGGTGGTCGTATTTCTGGAGGTGGATTTGATCTTTTATGAAGAAAATATGGTCTTACTGCAATTAATGAAGGTTTGCAAGAAAAAGGAAGTTTGCAGGCAAGTCTTATTCTCGCTTCTCAAATTTCACACCAGAGTTTAAATGGCAATATTCAAAAAAATGTTAGCACAACATGCACGGGTCAGTAGTGATAGTCTGGATGGTATTATTATGTAATAACTAAAGGTACCCATAATCCAGATTATGTTTGCATTTGGTTCTCTTGATTCGTGTCATTACTTAATTTGGTTTGGTCTTGGTGTGCAGCAAAATTCAGTTGGTCAACTAAATGAATTTGTTATCATTGAATTTTAGTCACCATCCCGCCTCTAATTCATACTGTGGTTATGTCCAACGACAAGTTTCGTCTGTATTGTTGTGCAACGAGAAATTCAATGGTTTAAGCTGGATGGTATGAAAGCAAAGCAAAGCCCGTTGGTTGGGAAGTAAAGAGGATTCGACACTCAATAGAGCTAAAATGATTGAGACCAGGTTGGTGAACCATACGACCTTCTAATATATAGTTATAGAATATATTACTCTACATTTTTGTAATTCATTTTAAGTATGAGGATAGTGTAAAGTTAATAACGTGATATCAAAATTTTCTGGTGCTTTTGTTTGGTCATAAAGATGACAGAGAAGTTAACTAGATGCAATTTTTATCATCTCATTATGTTTTATTAAGATATCAGCAGCGAGAATCCACTATCAAATTGTGATACAGATCTAATTAGTATGTATTTGTTGTTGCTCATTTCTGTCTAATTTGCACGCAAATGATTTTTCATGGTTCAATCAATGGGTCCAGGATAAGATGCAATTGGCTTATAGATGTCCCAAAGTGCAATTGCACACGAACATGTTTTTTTCTTTTTTTGGGTTGTTCGATAGCTCTGTTTGTCAGATAATTTTAGTCTTGCTTTGGCTTCTTTGCTTTGGGTCAACCTCTGTGTCTAATAGTTGTTCTAAGACTTTATGTTATTAGTTGACGCGTCGACCTGTGTTGCAGCTACGAGTTAACCGATGCGGCAGGAAGGGAAAGATGCGGCGCATAGCTGAATTTAGTTGGTATTTTATCTGTTTAATCTTTGCTGCCCCAATAGACCTGAGTGATTAGACATATATATATACCAACTAAATTCGGTTATACAACTTCACAAGTATTTTCCTGTCCGCAACTACGCAACCAATCAAGGCATCTACTCATCACTGGAAACTACACAACTGAACTTCGCTTTGTTTGTTAAGCAAAAAAAAAAATGTTGCCAGCTATGGTAGTACCCTTTCAGAGAATATTGACAGGTATGACATACTGCATTTTATTGTGAAATTAGTGTTTGTATGTGGGGTAAATTTTCAGCAACATTGGGTATTATATATTTTTGTGTAATCATTAGTTGTTTGCATCAATCATGGAAATTTAATTTGAACTAATATTTTTTTCTCATGAAGATCTTTTCTCTGGTCGGATAACTTTAGTGTGTTAGGAAAGTAGGATTAAAGGGGGCCTTCTTGGTGGGATGAAGAGTGTGATATTAATAGTTGTCGTTAACTTATAGTTTATTTCTTAATTAATGAATGTTTTAAGCGGGGTACATGATTAAAAAATTACCAAGTTACTGATGCATTTGGTGGATTATATGGTTTGTTAATATTCCCACAGTGATTCGGTATGATTCATGTTGCTTTGCAAGCTATAATAGCATCAGTGAGACATGGAGTGGCCGGGACCCTTAGACTTGACTACAATAGCATAAGTGAGTTCAGATGCAATACTAATATATTGATGCAGTTAGGAAGAATAACCTCTCGGATTCATAGGTAAGCTCTTACTGTATACAACCACCATTCCATTTTATATTAAGCAATGAGATATTAATATTAATATAATAATATCTAAATTGATTAGTCTTTTGCAAATGAGCCACTTTGTAGATATATTAGTCTTTTGTATAAAGCTAGCATTGCTCTAAAAGCAACTATCATGCGACCATTTCATCTACCTCTTCAAAGAGGTGAACTTTCAACCATGTTGGCAAGTGGTAGCCGAAGACGGGGATAACTATTACTTAACAAACTAATAACTAAGAGGGTCTACATAGAAATGTATTCAAGAAACAATGTTACCCAGATTTCTAAGACCGTGTACATTTGTCGTTGTGTGCTCATACAAGACTTTTGTTAAAACTATTTTCGTCCATATTGACATGTTGTATTTGGGTGCAGTGTGCATCCATGGAAAATTAAAACCGTTAATTCAATTAACAAATAAGGACTCTTTACAGGTAATAGCAAAGGAGAAGACCATTATTCTATGCAGTAAGGGTGGTCATGTTTTGACTCCCAATGATACTGCAACACTAATCTAGAGGACAGTATACTGTAAATGTCTTTTTCTGTTTTGATCTTTAATCGTAATAGCAAAGGAGAAAGACCATTATCATATGCAGTAATGATGGTCATGTTTGGACACCTAATGTGGGAAGAAATTTAACCCGGTATATTGTGGTAAATAGGCAGCACTTGCAAATTGGGAGGAAGTTGGTCTACTCTCGGTTTGGTTCTTGATTACTTAGTGAGGAAATTGCTCGATTTAGTACCATGAATTGTGGATGATTAGATTGTATCTACCCAATGTAATTGCTGTTGTTGTTGAGGTAAAGATTGGTCAAACCCTTGCTATAAGATTTTAAACTTATGGTCCCGACTACTATGATCCGACCAATCATAATTATTGGTACTTCGTGCGCAATTGCTTGGAACGGGTCCTCGATTCATGCTTTTGGAGGAACAATTGGGTGGTCTATTGGCTGACTCAGTTTAAGGTAAAGTGAAAGCAACGATTATCTCTATTTGTTTCTTTATTTCCCTCCCCAAAAGTTTCGTGATTCGTTTCTCTTAAACACGTCTAATTGTATTACAACCAGCAGGTTCTTTTTAGCATTTGGTATGGTTTTGATTTTTGAATATATATGAGCAAAATTTTACTGACTATTAGTAAATATGTTTTGCTCAACATTTAATATAGACCCGATCCGAAGGTCGGGAAACTCCGGATGGAGTAGTCATTAGACGGCTAAAAAAACTTGTGGTTTTAACAATTCGTGGTACCGATTTTTTTCTTATGTATGGAGTGATACGGATGTCTTAGATAGCAGAATTTAGGGTTTATAACTCCTATGCCCAGCCATTAACCATTCGCATTGTCTCGGCCATTAACCGCTCGCATGGTTGAAAGATCATTTACCAATTCAAAGCAGAGGCTTTTCTCCAATTCAAGGTCAGTTTTCTTCCTTTCCAGGGATTTTGGTAAGAATAATTGATTTTTGTAATTATTTCAAAAATTGAAACTTAGAGGTTTATCTCGAACTGATTCGAGAAAGAACATGTTGTGAATTGAAGATGCTTTTTTGTTGTGTCGGTATAAATTTGATTTTCTTTGTTTAAAGTTCCATTATAATTTGATCTCCGTTAACTTTAGAATTATTCCCTTCAACAAGAATATCTTATTAGGCTTGAGCAAATTGAATCGATACGAATCCATGCATCTTCCTCGTTGTACATCCGATGGTTCTTCCAACCACTTTCTTACTTTTTCGTCCAACCACTCTTAAAGAAAGGGTTAGAAGTGACAAATTAAAATTGGAGGCAAGAAAATTGGTGATGGGATGTAGGAAGTCAGAAAGAACATCTTATTGTTTCATTAAGATTATTATTGGTTGCTCGATAAGGTCTTTTTTGTATCTAGCAATCACCGCAGTTGTGAAATTTGTTACTATAGGAGGTGATTTAATTTCCATACCTACACCATTAGAACTAAGGTGCTCAAAGATATTAATTGCTATTGGTTACCAAGGAATTCAGATTAGTTTTTCATTTGAGTAGGCAACATACATAGATAGAGCACGTGAAGAATCTTTCGGCTATATGAGGAGCTAGACAAGCGATAAACTTAATATTGTCAGGGAAACATATATCAAGTTCCCATCAAAAAATCATGAACATTCATTGGTAATCACTTTCTTCCCTATGAGATCTTTTTAATCGTAAAAAAAAAAAAAAAAAAAAAAACAAGGTAAGCTCTTAGTCCTATTAATTTCTCTGGACTGCTGTGTATCTACATTTGCAAGTTTTTCAGAGAGAGCATGCATACTAGAGCCACCATATATGTACTGCATATAATCGTATATATATATCTCCTACTTTGGTCATTAGACTTCTACAAGTGAATGATGCGTTGTAACCACTTCTACAAGTGCTTTCTGTAGTTCATACATTTTGTAAGGCCATTTTTATCTAAAAGATACTCTCTAGCATATTTTTTGTTAAGTAAAAACAAAAATTGGAGGCAAGAAAATTGGTGATGGGATGTAGGAAGTCGAAAGAACATCTTATTGTTTCATTAAGATTATTATTGGTTGCTCGATAAGGTCTTTTTGTATCTAGCAATCACCGCAGCTTGTGAAATTGGAGGCAAGAAAGGGTTAGAAGTGACAAATTAAAATTGGAGGCAAGAAAATTGGTGATGGGATGTAGGAAGTCGAAAGAACATCTTATTTTTTCATTAAGATTATTATTGGTTGCTCGATAAGGTCTTTTTGTATCTAGCAATCACATGATTGTGAAATTTGTTACTATAGGAGGTGATTGAATTTCCATACCTACACCATTAGAACTAAGGTGCTCAAAGATATTAATTGCTATTGGTTACCAAGGAATTGATTAGTTTTTCATTTGAGTAGGCAACATACATAGATAGAGCACATGAAGAATCTTTCAGCTATATGAGGAGCTAGACAAGCGATAAACTTAATATTGTCGGTGGAAACATATATCAAGTTCCCATCAAAAAAATCATGAACGTTCATTGGTAATCACTTTCTTCCCTCTCGAGATCTTTTAATCGTAATCTTTCTTATCTACAAAAAAAAAAAAAAAAAAAAAAAAAAAAAACAAGGTAAGCTCTTAGTCCTATTAATTTCTACGGACTGCTTTGTGTATCGCATTTGCAAGTTTTTCGGAGAGAGCATGCATGTTTGGAGCCACCATATATGTCTCGCATATAATCGTATATATATATACATATATATATATATATATATATATATATATATATCCTACTTTGGTCATTAGACTTCTACAAGTGAATGATGCGCTGTAACTACTTCTACAAGTGCTTTCGTAGTTCATACATTTTGTAAGGCCATTTTTATCTAAAAGATGCTCTCTAGCATATTTTTTGTTAAGTAAAAACAAAAATATTTTTTACTCTATTAACAATATGAAAGACTCAATGACTTTGCGTTTGTTGTTTTATCGATATTGAACCTAACATTGTTCCCCGCCTCGATTGTATCTTCTATTTTAGCCATTCCAAAAGAGACAATAACCTTTCGCAGTTAGCCTCGCATTATGATGATTGGGGAATCTGAGTTAGCAACTCTATGTCGTCTCTATCATTACTAATTTATCTTTATCATACAAATTATGAATCCTAAATTGTTTTGGTTTTTCTTGGAACTTATAGGAAGACTAAAAAGTTTAGGTTAGTCGATGCTTATTAGTCGGCCTAGGAAGTGGTTGATATTGAGGCCGCCTTAATTTTTCAAGGTATATGTGATCTCAGTAACTTGCGGTTTGGATCTATTTATTTAATGCAGCTAATTTGTGGTAAACTTCCTGTTTATGTAGGTACCACCATATTCCTAACAAGGAGCATCTCCCAACATATAGGAGCACTACCACACCAAGATTTGATGCACATATCAAGCACCAAAATCATTGCTAATCTTAAATAACATATAGTTTAGTACTAATGGTATTTCTCTAAATTAACAACAAACAGAGATGAAGAAGTGAATGAAACCACAAATAATGTATAGTTCATTGACACCCACACCATACTAATAGAGTTCTTTCACATATCGGAAGGTTGTCGAAAGGAATTTTGACATTAGTGTTTGTTCTTCTTCAGATGCTTGCAAACCTGTTGCGAAACAAGAAGTATATATGCTGCGATTTTCGCCCCTTGCTTTTTTTTTTACTCTTTGCTTTCTCGTAAAAAACAAGGATTATGCTAGAGTTTTATTTTCCTCTCTCGATGATAACTATATTGATATATATGGAGTTCCTCCAATGCAAAATTGAAGGACAAGAAAATCAAGAAACTAATAGGAATGTAACTAAAACTTGAAATTTGGACATCATCGTCCTTGACCTGCGAAGGAGATGAAGCGACGGAACCATTTACTCCAACTAGGTAACGTTAAAACTACACAGGAACTGTCATAAGATCAAGAAAATAGTCTATGTTGAGATCATAAACAATATTGCTATGTATATATAGTCTTTGTAGTAGAGGTCACCCTTTAGGATTTCACTATTACAATTTCTTTCAATTTTCATATTTAGGTTACTTCTTAACCATGATCTTATGATTCGTACAACCGAGTCATTGACCATTATTTTTCCTCAGTCATTTTTTTTTTTGTTTAGTTTTGCTGAATGCCGCTTTTTAGCTGTCAATGATCAATGTATCTGAAGTTATTCTGCAAATCTTCTTGAGGGATAATTTTTCAGTTGCATACATAGTTTGTTTGCTTGCTCTATCATGGTGTAGACTTCTATGACGTCTCTCAAAGATGATGGATGAGACAGTACATGAAAATTAATCGGTGTTGGATTTAACCATTCAGTATCCCATTTTTTTACTGCAATTGTTACCTTTATTAGGATGGTACAAATTTCTTTGTTTTTCATTTTTATAAACGCTTTTTTTTTTCATGGAAGTAAGTACAAAACAAAAAGCTCAACCAATAGATGTCTAATGCTGCAAGATGATGTGCCAGCCAATTCTCTTCGCTGATGTTTGTGTTTTCTTTATATTAATAATAAATTAGGAGATTTGAAGAAGTCATATGCAGTGTAGTCAGTGCTCTGAGTGCAGATATAATTTCGGATACAGCAAGAGAAACAATAGTTAATTATTGCGGAGGATAAGTTGCTATTTGCTCCCGGTATGATGAAATTGCTGATAGCGCTTCGTATCAAACGAAGATTAGTAAGCATGCAGTAGCTATATCTCTATGGATTATGAGTTGTTTGGATTCTTCCATGTTGTTGTTGATTTTTTTCTTCTTCATAATTTCTCATTTAGTTCTTAGAGTTGGGTTCGAAAGGTTATTAATACAACTAGGAATCTCCAGTCATTTCTGATGTTTATTTTACTTTTTTTTTTGTGTGTTTTGTGTAATCGAGTCTTATGCTCGATAGAATATCTTATTTGATCCTACAAATTTATGTTTTGAACGTGTTCCCGCAAGCTCTAGAAAGATTAGGCGTGTGACTTCACTTACGGGTTTCGTTGTGAAAAAAATATGCATCATCACCCGTCAGTTTGAATGTTATGGGTTTATCGTGATGGAATATTTATCTCAGGTCATAAAATTTGTGGAATATGTGAATGTCCAAGATCCACTGTCGTCATTTTTCTTGATCATGGTAATGCATGTCAAAAAATTGGTCTTCAACATTCGTCTATGTGATGTTATGATTTTAAATTATCCTTTTTTATACCTAACGCCCCTAGATAATGTTATTTCCTACACCACCATGTAATTCTTTTATGTCTTACAGTTGTTGGAAGTGTTGATTAGCAGAATATATACTCTGGCAAGATGGTAGGCTCGTTAACGAACATGAGTAAAAGGGTAGGCACGCTAACAAACATTACAAAGGTTTTTGAGCTTGATGGAGCCATGGCCTCTAATGTTAAATGAAACTTTTAATTACGGAAGAGAATCAAATTAAGGTGGTTCTCTTCGAGTAAGGTCTCCATATGTCTTTTGCTTTGAAAGTAGTGTAATTAACTTATAGTTTGAATATTTTTAATAGTCATTCTTTATGCGTTTGACCAATCTTCTTTACTGTTTTTTTTTTTTTTGTTTTTGTAGGTACAGTTTGACTTAACAACATTGAAAATTAACCATCAATATTTGGCTAGCAACTACCACTCAAAAATGTGAATCATTGTTCACCTCCTTCAAGACATTGTATATCTTTCTAAAAGTTTACGGAATTCAATAATCAATTGAAATCACATGTGAGTTGAAGGTTTTTTTATTTGTTTTTGTTTCGAATTATTAATCTACTCTATGTGTGGGTTAAATTTGGGAAAATTTAAAAAATGTCCCAATACGGGGTGTAATATTGGAAATCTGCCCCAACGTTAAAAATAGTTGGAAAAATGCCCCATTCTGTTAATATTGTCATCCAACCCAGTTAAGTGACATGTGTAAGGTTACCATCACCACCAAAACCACCGCCCCACCACCTGAACCCTAAATCTCAAATCCTAAACCTTGAATGCTGAATTTTGAACCCTTAACACTGAATTTTGAAGGATGTATTTGCCCGTTTTTTTGTGTGTGTGGGCTCACACATGTGACTTAACTGGGTTTTTGACAGAATAGGGCATTTTTCCAAGTTTTTAAAAGTTGTGGCAAATTTCCAACATTGCATCCCATATTGGCATTTTTCCCAAGTTTCCCTTAAATTTGTATGTTTCTACAATTTTGCTAATAAGGTTCTCGCAAAATTTTGGTCGTAAGTTTGATTATGAGCGTTTCTCATTAATTAATTGTTTGGATCGATTGGTTTTGCTAAATTTATGGATGTATTTATTGTTGCATATTTTATTTATAGTGGACATATTGAGAAAAGAGCCAACGTATAATCAACATTGGAAAACCCATCTTCGATTGTTGTGTTTATCAGACTTCGCTAGAAGCATGATTATCACTACAACAAAAACGGCATGTGACAACCCTGAGAAGTCGTTGTCAAATGGGTTTATCAAGCGTTGTCTATCCGAGGTGTTGTTAAAAGCTTCATCTCTTCAACAAATGTTTTCCACCATTGCAAGCAACAGTGTCACACATGACCTAATGCCAACGACTAATTCCCATCAATAGTATTTCTACCTTAATATTACAAGGATGGATTAGTACATCAACATCAACATATTCAATTGCATTTGACTTGCTATTTGAATCAATATTATCAATCATGTGATGTGGGTTACCTATTGTTAGTAGCAATAAAGCAGGTTTGGATGGGATACTGGCCAGGTGAATATTTTTGTATAATTTGCAAAAATTCTAATGATTATATTCGTGGACTTTGTCGTGTTCGCAGACCCATTGTCCAAAAGAATAGTCGTTCCATTGCAAGTTAAGGTACTGTGGAGTTCAAGCAGCCCACCCAACGATTTGATTGCTGACATTAGTATGGGGCTGTGAGTTTAGTTGCTGGGGCTTTGGGTTCAATATACATACACACATGACTTCTCTGCCAAATTGTTACTCCCACTACACCAAATTCTCGGATTAGAAACAGAACCAAGCCGTTACTAAAACGGGTTGTAACGGCTCCTGCCTGTTGCAAAAGTGGGTGTTACATTTTTTTTGTAACGGCTTTGTGGCCGTTACGAATTTTGGTTGTAACGGCCCTCGTAACAGCCTAGAGCCGTTACTAATTTGCCACGTGGTAACAGCTTCGGGCCGTTACGAATTTCTTTTGTAACAACGCTGTCGTAACAGCTTGCAGCCGTTACGAACTTTTTTGTAACAACAAAAAAATTACTGCCAGTCAACATTGACCTGGTCAAAATTAGTCAATACTGACCAATTTTGACTAGGTCAGTATTGACCGGCAGTCCATTTTCTGCCGGAATTTCTATTAACATGCATCCACCTTTCATATCATCCACATAGAACAATCAATTCATATCATATTCAACAATGAATTTACATTACATTCAACCAATTTATGTCAACAAAGAACACAAATTCTTTTAAGTACAAATTTTTTTTTGTTAAGTACACAAATTCTTCTAAGTACCAGTATTTTTTTATGTATCAAATTCTAAGGGAATAGATAAAAACTAAGTTCCAAATTTCTAATGCAATACACAGAAACTTACTAACTTCATACATAGAAGCTGATTGGTCCAGCTGCTCATCCCCGGTGCCCATCTCGACGATATTAAGCACAATCTTGCTCCTTTGCAGGAAAGAAAGAAAGACATTACGGCAACCTCTTCAATTCTCTCAGGATATCGAAAAACATCATAATCAATTCAATGCAGCAAGAGTTGGTAAACACTAATTTAGATGGAACTGAGAAAACAGTAACAAACCTTCTCTTCTTTCTTCTTTTTCTTCCTCCCAAGTTCTTCAGTTGTTTCCACCTAAAACCACCAATCAAATTTTAGTATATACAACTATTCTGATATTACGAAGCTTATAACATAAACCTTATCCACCCAAGGAACCACCTAGGTTAAACTGAAAGATACTACCATGGCTGAGAACACAATGAGCCTAAAATCATTTCATGCATCATCACAACACATTGTAAGTTCACTGAGACACATAAAACAATTGTTACCAAGAGAAGTTATTTACCTTGACTCGATCAGCATCAGAAAAGGGTCGAGCAAGTGCATCCCTATTCAGGAGTTGGGTAACAAATTCTATTACAGGTAATGGCTCAATGAAAGCCGTGGAAGACATATCTACAAAAAACAAACATAGTGAATACTTATTACTTAACATAGAACTATGCAGTAGTCAATTGCTCAAATAAGATGATCAAGTAAGGACTCGTGTATGACATAGATAACTAAGAAGCTGCTTATAAAATGACCAGATCATACATGCTGAAAACCCCAAATTGGAAAATTTAAATAGATGCAATAGTTTTGTTACTGTCAACGGATTTTTTTTTCAAGAAATCAACCAACCCAATAAATAAGAAAACTAATAAGAAAATCAAGCAAGCCAAACCTCATCCTTAGTCACAGTCATCAGAGCTATCATCGCTGGACTCTTCTTTCTTATTATTGCAGTGCAGGGGCTTTCTTTGTAGGTGCGGTGTTGGGGTTTTCTATATAGGAGGCTCCTACAATTGAAAGAAACACAAGTGAGTCAAACTGGTTGACCAAATTAGAAATTTAAGCACAATACAAGAGTACATTTGCACAAACACAGGGCAGTGCGTGCTCCAGCTTTGAAAAAGATTGCAAATTGGAGTTTACTTTTGCCAGCCTTACAAATTGTTGAATATCACAGAAATTACCAAATTTACGGGGATCCTAATGTTTATGTTCCATATATAGAGAGAATAACCTCCATATTGGATGTATATACTTGAACAATAGAGATGAGTTAGATGATCTATCGAGTGTTATGTGAAACAGAAAATTATACTGCACTTGGTACGTATCAATCTAGATCAAATCAAGAGAGAGCTATCCATACCAAATCACCATCAGATGAGTCCCCAGGCACTAAAACATTAATTTCGCTCGATTTAGCTGTTGTTATAGAAGTCTCTAAAGAATCTTTGCTTAAATATAGTTGGCAACCCGAAGTATTGTCCACTGAAACTGTTGGTGCAGAACCCTGAAAGTAACCACTAGAAAACAAGTGTCAAAAGAAAATCTTGGTTGGGCACATTATGATTTGTGACAATAAGCTTTTTATCCTTTCCTATGTAAAATACCTATATAGATAATACTCAATGATTAAAAGTGTAAGGCTTATTACAGAATCCAGTACCAATTACCTTTGATTGTCAAAACGAAACTTTGCATCTCGTAAACATATACGGTATTTTATAATCACATTCTTCAATGACCAAGTCATTTCTTCCAACTTGACTCTCAACCACCCATCTGATCATAAGCAACGAGTCACAGAACACTTCCATCTCATAAGACACCTAATAATAGTGGACTACAAAGAGCGAAAATTTGCACCATACTCACTTGCGACCCATTTGAAGCTCAAATTTTGCAGGTCCTACTTTGGTAGCAGAAGGAGAACTAGTACGAGACTCTTTCTCATTAGAGTTAATAGCACCACTTCTATCAGCACGGTTCTTTGACTTCATATAGTCTGTTACCTTCCTCAACCCTAGTACGAAGAAGCAGAAGAAAATCAAAATCAAAGAACCGTATCGGTTATTTATTCAGTGAGACAAATTATCAAACACTTAACCAACAAAAATAAACAAATACGAATACTCACCGGTAGATCCAAATAAGGAGCGAATTTACCAAGATCTACCAAAACCATTCAAGCAAAATATACAGCTTTTCTATGCAGTTTTTACCCAAATTTCCATCTAGGAGTGAATATTATATTTCTATTGTTTACCCAAATGTTCCAATTACTGTTGGTTTCTACGCCCAAATCTTAACTGGAATAACAATTGCGCAAACAAAAATACTATAAACTTGGGAAAATGCATCAGGTGTCCCACACTAAAGATTCGAGCACAAATGCATCGTCCCAACTCGCCGATCCTACTACGACGGTGGTACTTCAATATAAAATTTGATAATACATAATTAGAGCACAAATACATAATTAGACCGATAACCTGCACATGTAACAATGACAACATGACTTAGAGGCTGGAAACTCTCAATAGGACTGGAATATGGAAATGTGCTAGTCCTTTATAAGTAGTACGTAAATTTTTGTTATTATAACGTACCAGTGTTTAAGCTTGTTTACAATTGGCTTGACTTTTCCGGATCGAGAGAAAGCCTCTTCAGCTACGAGTAATGTGGCTTATCCTCGAACCTCAATGATAGAAATATGATATGAACTGTGAGTCTGTGACAGATATGACTCACAGATACCTACTATGATATGTTTAACGGTACTAAATAACAAGAAGGAAAAGAAGGTACTGGGTGCATTTCATGTATTGGAGAGTCATATTTTCGTTTCTAAGTTCCAGCTTTTAACCCCGGCAGGGAAGTCTAAGAAAAATAAAGCAAAAGAAAGTTAACAACGACCCCGAACCTCATAGAAAGAAGGCCAAAGAACACGAAAGCATACCCTATAAGGAACCTCCACCGTAAAAAGAACATGGCTGGGAGTTCACATTATCCCACGTAATATTATGTACATTTAATTCACAAAGAAACTATGTATCGTCTCCAACAAAACAATTACCCACCAACCTACTACATAACAACATCGTCGTCTTTTATGGATAAGAGAGACCTTAAAATCCGATTACGGTGGGTAGTCAACAAATCTCGGGTTCGTGTAAACAAGAACCCATGCTCAAATTAAGTACCATTGGAACTTAAGACATGATGACACCTACATGGAAAAAGGAAGACGTAAAAAAGTTCCAAGGACTACTCAGAATTACCAAGAAGCAAAATGGGTGTCCTACTTGGTTGCAATTTTGGTTACTAGCTAGACCCATAAGCTTTTTCAAATTTCTTCTTATTTATCTAAAGCAGGGTTGGTAGAGCTCTTCACTTGTCTTTGATGCTTGTACGGGGTGAATTTAGGTCTTGTAGATAATGTTAAACCATTTCGCTCGTAACATTTGCTGCATTAGTGGGTTGACACTTGGCTATTGTATTTGCTTTTCCCATAAATTATACTGAGAGGATAAGATCACTAAGCGTCAAGACTACTCGGTATGAAAGAACGCCAAAGTATGTTCAATGCTACAAACTATCGGTCCTTGGAGTTTCAAGGATACGATTTTCAACTAATTCACTAATAACGCATTTGTGTCCAGAATCATATCCAGACTCTAAACTATTTTTCTTTCTCGACATCAGAATCTCAACAACTTGATATATGATATGCTAAGCTTTGCTAGTGACAATATTGTTTATTAAAGAATCGATTAGCTGATATCTCCTACAAACATCATCAATCAAAATCTACTCATTTGTAAATAAACAAAAAAAAAAGGAAGACCGAAGATGAAGAAATAAAAATCAAAACATACCCTAAAGAAACTGCTTGATTGATTTTGATTTTCTTCTGCTTCTTCGTACTAGTCTTTGTTCCCTTAATGGGAGAGAAATTCTAATCATTCAAACAACTGAAAGAAAACAAAAAGTGATTCATTTTCTAACCAATAGTGTATAAAACAAAAGAGACATGAACAACTCCTAGAAAATCCTATCAAGAGATAAAATCAGTCAAAAGAAAATTATAATAACTAAAACAATCCATATCTCATTAATCGGACAACAACATCTCCTAAACTTTCAAATGATTCTTTTGTTTTATTTAAAAGATGAAATTATATATTAGACATGGGTACAATTGCGCTCATTTCAAAGCTTCATGGGCTAATCTAATTTGGACAATTATATAAAACATGTGTGTATTAATTTCAATTTAAGAAAAATGAGATTTACCTCGATATCTTTAAGGTTTGGCATAATGCACAATCACTACATGCTCGACGTTTTGTTCTTTGCATCCCGTATGCAAACAATTCGAGAAAGCAAGGACCGTCTTAGCAATTAATAGCAGTAGACTTAAGTATTCAAATGAATCTAAACTTATGATAACTGATAAGATAGGTATGCAGAAAAATAAACTGAATCGAACCTCCACAAATCCGTCTCCAAAACTCACACCATTCTCTGTAAAGCCAACACCAAACTATCTCACAAGTTCACCTACAAATCAACTTAACCCATGACTTCATTAATCTTCTCCATCCTGATATGAGAATGACCAAATTACAAACCTAAAACTACCAATTCTTCTTCTCAATAAGTCACCACAGAACCATCTTCTACAAAACCTAAATCATCATCAATTGCTCAATTCAAATCAGTTGAAACCCCTAAAATAAATTGAACCCATCTTTGTAACTCAATCACCAACAAAATCCCTATTTAATCTTCAGATCTTCATCTCCTTCTCCCCATCAATCAGCAGCATAAATCTGAATTCTAATCCTATGTTCTTCACAACATCAGATTCTATCGATCACAACAACCCTCTCTTACATCTGTTTCACCAATCATCAGAAAACAAAGAAGATTAAGATTTAAAACATGAAAAAAAAACTATAGATCGAAGTTATAGCCTTGGAAGAAAGATAAAAGCTATTTAGATTTATGAATACCTTGAAGTGAAGAGGAACCAATACCCTTTTCACCGAAATCCCTAATTTCTCTGAAATCCATCAATCGCCATCGATTCAGAAACCCTAATTTCTACTTTCTCTATCTCTCTTTGTACAAGACAAGCAAAGATTAATAAAAGAAGAGGAGATAAAACAGAAAAGAAGAGAAGAGAAAGAGGTTTGATCGAGAGAATCGACAGAAGAAACTGAGAAGGGAAGAGGTTTTTGTTTTTTCGCCTCTCTGGCTCGAGATTTTCGACGGAAGAAAAATGAAATGAAATATTCATTCGAGAGATGGGACTTAGGGTTAGATATTAGTTTATGATTAAGACGCATCTCGAGAATAAAATGAAGGGTAGGGATATTAGTTTAGGCATAAACGGTGTAGATTAAGCAAAATAGCACGCATGTGAATGGCACGCGCATATACCCCAGGTGTTACGACCCAGGTGTGACCAAGCGTGTGAGTGGCACGCGTAAAAAAAAATTCGTAACGGCTTGGCTCTGTTACGAATTTTAAAAAAAATTAGTAACGGCTTGAGCCTGTTACGAATATTTTGCAACGGCCATTTGTAACAGAAATTTTGTAACGGCCATAAAGCCGTTACGAATTCCTGTTACGAATCCGGAAATTTGGTGTAGTGTCCCTCCCTCCGCCTCAAAAGCTTCAAAAACTTAGTTCTCTTTGACTTTCTCAAAATATTAAGAAGACCATAGTATTTTACTTAAATACCCTTAGTTATTTACCTATTTTATGTTAATAAAAATGGTAGTTTAAAAATTAAACCTAAAATTGTTAGGAAGATTGTAAATAAAAAAGAAAAACTAAAAGATATCGAATTTATGGAGTATAAACTTCATAAAGAATTTAATTTTTGGAGTCAATATATTTTCTTTTTAAAAGGAATGGAGGATATATTTATTTCTATAATTATATAAGAATAAATTTATGAATATAAAAATTTAAGGGTATATTAGAGAAAAATACTATTATAAGCAAGCCGGGAAGCAATTTTGAGACCGACTAAAATGGAATAGATGAGTTTTTGAAACCGGAAGGAGTACTTTGTTTTGTGCTCATTAGGTGTGAGACTCTAGAGATATCTCGACATCAATTGTATGCATCTCTGTGTATGTTTAGAATAGTTGCTACCGAAAGTTTTACATCGATAGTTCATATGAATTTTGTAGTCCGTTAGATGAAGAGGACGACGTGGGTACACAAAGCATTGTAAATCGAACTTTGACTTATCTATCCATATTATCTTAGAAAATGTACATTTCCCTGCTCTTTGGTGGGGTAATCATTGGATTTACAAGAGATTGACTAGATCATCTAACAAGAAACCAATCTTTGGAAGATGTTGTCATCAAGGAAAAATAAAAATCCCTTTCTTTGCTTGAACCTACCTGACTTTATATAAGGGATTCATATGAAGTTGATGATGTCATGTCAAGATTGTTCTATATCCACATCCGAGAGTATATTGCTTCGAATTCATTGACCAGTCTTGGTTGCGGCTTGAGGATTAAAGAGCTTGAAAAGGCAAGGGTCTAAAGTGATTTTCAATACAAGGGAACTCCAACAAGTGAGTGGAGCATTATCAAGGAAGGGAACCATTTTACCGAAGATTTACATAAAAGATACTAATCATGTCCTTAGTGTTCGGGCAATATAAAATACCCAGTGAACCCGAGATGTTCTCTAGGACAAGTAAGAATACTCTATCACAACGTAATGTGTTATGTTCAATGTATTCTTCCACATATAAGATTCGAGTAGTTCTAAGGATAAAATGTGAGAGTCATTGGTGATCCCAGGCATATGTTCGATATTGTCAAGATTGATAGACATTACATATTTTAATTATCATCCATAAATCTTCTTGACAATGATCGTAAATTCGAGTTGACCAGAAATTAGATGAGCTTATACTACATTATTATGCTTCGGGTTATCCCAATTTGATAACACTGTGTTTTCGAATTGAAGAGATTTGATAGAATAATCTAATTTCTGAAAGAAATCAAGAAAATAATTATATTTGGTAAAGCGATACCATATATATTACAATTGAATTTTGAAAATGTGGTTTGCCTCATATACACGCTCTTTTGTGCTTGGATGGTACGGAAAAACTAATACATCGGAATAGTTTGATAAAGTTTTTGTACCGAAATTATAGACAAACTAACTAGGCTCTATTTGAGACTACAAGGAAATATGCGTTATAAGGTCTATGTGGTATGTATTCGATGTGCATTATCAATGAAATCTACATCGGACGAGATTTTCAAAGAAACATGTTGATAGTACAATCATTGACGAAGATGTACCCAATCTATCACCGACGCGATGAAGGAAGGGAAGTGATCATCCGTAAAGGATACAGAGCAAACAATATAGATGTTGTTAAAATACAATCCATATTTGTCCAGGATGTTCAAATCCACATCATTGTTGAGATCTATGAAGGTGTATGGGTTTTCAAATGCATAATAAGTATATCTATAGAGGTCGTGATCAATGTTGCACTAGATTCAATTTCATATTTTTGCAACCAATGTTTCAGTAATGTACATAGTAAACATGGAATTATGACGTCTTTTCAAGTATGTAAATAAGAATTTTGGTAAAGTAAATGCTAATATAGATAAAATTGAGTCATAGTTAAGATCTGAAAAGAATTCCTATGTACAATCATCAACATCACGTGTTCAAACATACTAGAAAATTTGGGGGATCCAAAGTATCTTAAAGAAAGGATTATTGCAACACATACAACTGAAAACAATTAAAAGATCAACCCACATATGATATCAATTACACCAAGGGACAAACACATCTACTATATAGATTTAAACAACAATGAACCTACACTGAAATACAACTCAAAATTTCATAGCTCACAACAGGTTCTAAAATATCTAGAATAACAAGGATTCCCAACTCATAGAATCTGGCTAAAAGTTGGTGCACCGATCATGCAGTTGAGAAGTAAAACCTACGAAGAACTTGATGAAGCTATTAGGGTTTTGATCACAAATTTGGAGACAAAAACTGAAGAATAGATATTAACATGGAGAAAAGATAAAAGAGCGATAAGCATAGAAAGGATATGTGCACATATCGATGACATTCTACAGTAGAAACTTATTAGAAAGTGTAATATGATACAACTTAGGCGACAATGGTAACGAAAAGTAACATAATACACTAGGGATTTACTTGGAAAACATTTTTAAAAAATTGGGAAAATGTACACTTTATTTTCATCTCATTTAAACTTTAGATATTTAACTAGATGGTTTAGAGGTCAAGAACATTACAACACATAAAACATACTAAGATTCTTACTTGAGTTTACTAAAAAAACGAAAATAAAAACAAAAGAAATATAAAAACACGAATTTGAACTTGTGAAATGGATGACAAATCGAGTTAGTGAAGGCCAAAAACACCAACAAAGTTAGAAAAGGCCAAGAAATTACTAACCAAGTTAGAGGAGGTCTTAATATCTCGCACATGGCTGGAATTGGATTACTGAAAAACTTACTTAGTCATGTAATGTCAATACAAGAGGTATGCAAGTGTCACTATAGTACAATGACAAAGTTGTTGGGTGGTTATACCAGCGATCTGAGTTCGAAACTCTCCATCATCGGGTCGGGTATCAAAAAAAATAAAAATAAAACTTCTTACTTGAGGACAACAAAATGCAATACAAGAGGTATATATTCTTTGTGAAATCTATTTGTGATCGGGAGAACTTCTTGCAAGATCTAAAACAACAAAACAACATCAGTTTTTAGGTTGTGATCTCGCTTATGATAATAAGATATTTGAGTCTAATTTTAAGAATGAAGAGTTCAATAAAGATGAGGAAGACAAATCGCGGTTGAACATTGAATGACAAGGATATGATTGTGGATATAAGGTTATAAAGATAATGTGTGAACAACAAGCATGCATTAGTATTTTCCCTTGAGACGGGTCTGAATAGGAAATTAACTACTACATGACATCGGTATATAAAGTCTGGATGAGTTAAAAGCAAAACCGAAACACGGGTTACGTCAATTCCAAGTTAAAAACCCGGTGTTGAATAGCAAAGTTTATATGACGCTGGACACGAGTCAAAGGTTGGTGAGGCCGTAAGGGGCGTGTATATATCTTTTCTTTTTTGCTTTTAAGTCTACCGCAATGTTGAGAATGGACTTTTTTGAATTTGCATTGTCAGCAGTGATACAACATTCAATCCTACTTTTTAATTAGTATAATTAATGATATAAGGAATCGATTACATCATGGTTTCTTAACCATGATGTTGCTTCCTTCTTAATCAATGCGTCTGTCTAGATATCTCTTTGAAGAAACTATTAGGAATTCTTGATGCAAAGGAAGCCGACAAACATATGTGTCAATGATTTATTTTCTTGCTTTTGGAGCATCATACATTTAAGATGGAGCAATTAGAATAGTATGTCCATGAACAATTAGATAAGAATATTTTGGTCCTAACTATTTATCGTCTTGGATCAATAAATGACTAGGTTAGTTGTTTTAAACTATCGGCTAAGAAAATTAAGCATTAATTCTAAATTATGACCAGTGAGCAAGTTTTTTTATATATGCTAGGCGATACCATTTTCTAGGGCACTTGCATTTCATTGTTCTTTTATTTCTTAAGGATTCCTTTTTGCAATCTAAAAATCTCCTTAGTGTGTTACGTATGCTTTTTGATTGCGTCGTTTGTAAGCACTCAATGGTGACATCGGATTGGGTTATGTTTTCATTCTTCGAGCCAAGGCAGAAAAGCCGACAAGGTAAGCTTTATATAAGGTTTTTTAAAATGTGTGGTTATGTGGACCGATGACATTAACACTACAATATAGAATTTGGAAATTTTATAAGTGTACATGAAGCAGAGTGTTAGGTACAATCTCTTCTTCTGTCCCCTCGGAGTTATTAAGTCTTTTAGACAAACGAGATACGAGTGTAGTTTCTATCTTAGCTCAAATGGTAGACCACATAATTTTTACTATGCGGTTGTGGGTTCGACTCCCCGAGATGGCATAGTTATTTAAATAAGCCAAAAACATCTATGCTTTTGGTACCAGTGTGTATGAGAAAAAATGTACCAGGTGGTTTAAGGCTATCTTTTTTCAAGTTCCGGGACCCAAGGTTCTGTTCATTCTTCCAAATTTGGCATTTGTTCCTTTTGCACAAGAAAATGGTAAATTTTTAGGTATGTGCTTTCTCATCAAGTTTGTTTTATCCAAATTGGTGCTTATTCTCTTCTGTTAATAAGCTTATAAACTTTGGTGGTATGAGAAAGCACATACGAAAAATTTACCATTCAACTCCTAAACTCCTTCTAGGTACTTATATATTATTTTCAGCTAAGGCATTGGAACTTTGGTGAAACTTTATTCAATAATGAACCAGAAGGGCCACCTCATATATCTCAACATGGTCAGGTTGGTTTTTTCTTGACTTCGATTGGTTTTAATCCTGTTTATTTTATTTATGTTATCTTTATATAGGAAAATATGAAGTGTTTTTCTTGGAACATGAACATTAGGTAAAAAATCATAGATCTCATTCTCTGAGGTGTCATTTCATTTTGAAAACATGGTTACGAATCAAATTTACTCATGATCTACCGGATGTGTTTTTGTAGTTGTTGTTTGGTTACTTTTATTTATTGTTGTAATTTGCAGAAAATATATTAATGACGTGGGTATGCTTGGTGTAATATGGGCTAATAGACATTTGTTCTAATAAGATAATCAAATTCCATGGCATTATGAAGAGGTGTGTATCCCAAACTTTTGCAAGACAGGTCAAATTGTAGATAAATTATTTGAGATGAAAGCAAACTATCAAGAGTTTGAATACTTCCTCATTCATGAATTGGATTTGGAGGGGCTCAAAGACTTCCTCAATCATGTAATGAAAAAACATGATGATTACTTTGTAGAATCACGTGGGATGCTTTGGAAAATGAGCAACAAAAGACAAAATCAAGGTCGAGAAAGATAAAAGCAAGGTTATGAATCACTTGGAATGCTTTGGAAAATGAGCAACAAAAGATAAAATCAAGGCCGAGAAAGATAAAAGCAAGGTTATTGTTTCTACTCAAGATTCTCATGATATTATTGATTATGGGCGTTGATGAAATTCATGGGAAAAATATATATTTTGTAAATGGGGGTTTTATTATTTGTTTAGTAGAAATAGAACAATCATAATGAAAATGAATTTCTCAATTTTATGAGTAAGTTGGTGAATGATTATAACTTTGTTTGCTTCTTTCTTCTTTTTTCGTGTTATGAATATACTTTTAAAGAGAAAACTTGAAGCGGTATTAATATATGGTGGGTTCGCTCTCATATAGCTTCAGGTTTAATTCTAAAATCTTCAAAACCATTGGATTTTCACCATAAAAAATGAACGCAACATATATAAACTACATCTCTGGTTCCTTCTGCCAACAATTTTGTTTATCCATATTAACTTACATTGAATAGTTTCTATATTAAGAAAACTTAAAAAATATAGAAATGCATATTAACCTACTAAGTGCAAATGTAGAAATAAATATATGCGGTGTTTAATCTTAGATTAGCAAGTCATATGTTGTTCTTGGAGATATAGCAATAATATGGCGGAAAGTGACGAGATCGACGGATGGGATACACATAAAGATGGACGAGAAGAGGAACCTTGAAGACTTAATCACCAACATTGGCTTGGTGGTGGTGGTGTTGTCGTTGTTGTTTTGCAATAAAGATGGACGAGAGTAGGGCCTGAGCCCACATGATGTTGGACTGTACTTGACATCGTGTGCTTCTACAAAAGATGAAAAACCGATGTATATATTGGTATTTCAAAAATACTCGGTGAGCCATCCAATCTAAAGATTACTATTATCAAGAAGAATGAGTTGCGAGATGGGTATACGAAATAGTGGTGCGTGAATGCACTTCGAGAATTTACCAGCCTATAAATCGTATAGTTTTTCAAAACAGGGGATATTGGAATGACATGGAGTTTTAGAAATGTCTACATACTCCCCATGACCCTCATATAGAGGCGGAGAGGAGGAGATCTCTTCTCTTGGCTTAATAAGTTTATTTGTTTCTATAAATATGATGTTATTGACTACTCATTTATAATAAATAATTAAGTCTCACGATTAGAATAGTGTTGCTTGAATTTAATTTTCTTATAGTTTTAGGTTACTTTTATTTATTTTATTTATTAAATTTCAATATTTTGGTTTGAAGAACAAGTTCATGTCGATTAATGTTCATTGATATATTAAGTACATTTTATCTTTTAAATTTTATTCGTAAAAGAGAGATGATTCGAAATCATGAAAGGCTTAAACAAATACTATTTTCATTCTGAAAAAGAGGTGTTTTTACTTTTTCAAATGTAACAATCATAGGGAGTATGATATTAGTTTTTTAAATCCAACGTGATTTTACTAATTAGAAATACAATACATTTATGTTAATTATTTTTAAAGCAAAAACAAGATTTAAAAAAAGAAGAAAAGAGAGAGAGATAAAGTGTACATCATTGTTTTTCTCACATAGGTCCTTGGTTACACCAATTTAACTATATGCAAAGGAATATTTGCATAAGTGTTTGCTAATAACAATTCCTCGAGAAATTATTATGCGATCGACATGTTGCAATTCTGTTTTTCGGGAGTATAACAAAACAAAAACTATTTTATTTGATTATAGTTTTCGTTTTTGTATTTCAATTTACTATGAACATGTAATGACAAAGGCAGTATAAAACTACTCCCAAATGCAAAGGTAACAATCGGACTAGAAATATATGACGGGTTATATGTTTTGTTATGCAGTTAGGGTTGCTGCGTAGACCTAAACTATGTAGACTAAAAGAAGAGGTTGAGTCGGGGCCGTAAGGCCCCGGTGATACTTATGAAAATCTACAACTTTGTAGAAGGAACCAAAGGTTAATTCGGACCATAAAGGGTCCAAACATCAAACTAAAAATACATGGCACTAAGCCCAAGTCCACTAAACTCGGCCCAATCCACTCGGGT
Source organism: Papaver armeniacum (assembly GCA_023531295.1). Taxonomy (NCBI): domain Eukaryota; kingdom Viridiplantae; phylum Streptophyta; class Magnoliopsida; order Ranunculales; family Papaveraceae; genus Papaver; species Papaver armeniacum. The sequence continues at coordinate 67,878 of JAJJWW010002949.1, forward strand.
CAACTAACAGTCTCTAACAGTTAAAGGGTCAACGTCCAGTCAAGGTCAAGTCCAAATCGGTCAACTGAGTCAACTCAGGTCAAGATAGGGAACTCGGTGAGTCAAAACGATTCAACTCATTCAGATATCTGAGTCAGGGTAAGCTAGGTCAGTCAGGTTCTGACTAAGCTGAAAAGCTCAAGGCCAAAGCCTTGCACAGGCCAGAGCCATTGCTCAAGCCAAAGAATACTAATGCACAAACAAGGTGCAACACCTAACCTGCCAAGACTAAGATGATGCAAAACACAACAAGCCAAACTCAAAACAACTTCTACTCCTTTAACAAATCAGTTCAATCTAAACAACACCTAAAACTCCCATTGCAACACATAAATCATCTACAACTTGAATTTCATTTAAACTCCAGTCTCCATCCATATAACTCATTCAACTTGAGTTCCTACAAAATCAATTTATAACTATTAACCAAAAGCACACACCCAGCACTGATCTCAACCAGCACCACCACTCACTGCCAAATCCAATCACCCCTTGTTGTAGCTTCCCTGCAACTCTAATCAACAAAACTCAACTTCCTCCTTTACTGCCACTGACACTTAACTCAACAGTCAATCACCACCAGATTTTACTTGAGACTCTTATTCAAAGCCACTACTTCTCTTTCTCATTCCACCTGCAGTTCATCAACATCTGTAAAACATCACCAGTTCACTCCATAGTTGCCCAGGTCACAATCTTCATTGTAATTGTAGCTTCATATCAGTTTAACATCGTCAGTATCTGACCACCAACCTCTTCCCTGCATTCCAAAATACCACAGTAGTAACATCATCACCACCACTTGCAACATTTCTAGTTCCAAACATTCACAGCCATCACCACCACTAAGTTCAGCTCCAACAACCAACTGACACACCTCATTATTAGCTGAGATACAAACTCAGGAATTCCTACAACACCACCAACTCAGCTGCACAACACCACAACTATGAATGTATCATTGTAGCAGCATCCTCATAACATTCTCAATTCTCCCATTGCACTGCAGTCAGGCTTCCAATACAGATTATCCATCTATTCTACCACTTAGCCTCTCTTAGTCACATGCAGTTCAGTATCTCTATTTCTTTACAGCATCACAGGACCACTGGCATCAACACCAACTTTAAGGCATATTCACTCCAGCAATCATCACCTGCAACTCCATTCCCAGGCAACCACCACCACTACAATCTCATACCTGACCTGTAACAATCATTCATCTGCTTCATCTCCAACTGAGCTTAACTCCATGAACTCCCTGAAATCATTTAGATCCACCAGATTGCAATTGAGATTCCAAAGATCTTATTCTATCCATGAGTTACTACCTCCATACACAGATTCTCTCAAGAACAAACCATAAAACAATCTTCATCATTTTTTTGTCAAAAATTCCAATTCCAAACCATTAACAGCAGCCATAATTCCCAATTCATCTTCCTTCCAATACTATTCATATAACTCATAGTTAAAACTCATACCCTAATTCCTATTTGATTTACTGAAGAACAGGAACCCTAATTTCTCTATGAAATCAAAATTAAACTTCATACTAACAACAAACCCACCTCTAATCTATCATCACAAATTAAAATTATTATAAACAACAATCAAATCGAAACCCTAAATTACCTGATCTTCGATTCACCATCAGAACACTTCTAATTTGATAACAACCCCTCAATTCTTCATCCATCAACGACCCAGTTCACCTCTCAATTTCATTCCAAAACCTAATTTCGATCTTTACAAACTTATCCTGAAACTGTAACAATCTTCAATTGTTCTTCTTCACAAATCAGAACCACAACATCTTCATCATCGCCAAAACAGCTTCAACATCTAGTTTACTTCGATAATCGCTCACATAACTCACCAAGAATCAACAGAGATTGAACAGAGAAAGAGAAATAGATTACAGGAAGAACAAATAAGAAGAGGAAAGAAGAACGAAGAGAAAAGAAAGAAAAGAGAGATGAATTCCTCTTCGACACGTTTGGTGATGATAAGGCCAACGAAAATTATTAAGGCGCTGATAGACGCATTTATGTGTCTAATTTGTTCTCAATGTTTCACATTGTTAGTACTCGTTTTTGTCCTTATTTTGGTGTTTTGTGTGTTTGTAGGTATTTTTTGGAAATAAATTTGTTATTCGAAAAGGACTCCCGGAGGACACATTGGATAAGGGGTAACCCAATTGCTAAGGGGCACCCAACTGATATTCGCACCCCCAGCTGTTGGATAAGGGCTGACCTTATTCTTCATTTCAAATTCTGTTTTTGGCGGGAAATATTTACAGCGGAAGAACAAGATTAGGGTTTGCGATTTGACCTTATTTCAGTGAGATTAAAAGGCTGAAATCAAATGGGTTTAATCCTTTGGTCCATACAGGCGTGTTATGGGTGTTTAGTTCGGTTAGAATTGGCTGGATATTCGGTTCGAAGTGAAACAGGAAAGTTAACCTATCACCCGCGACTTCTTCTGGCAATAATTTGGACGAGATTCTTTCGTATATTTCTCTTAATTTGGATATGTACCAGCCTGTTACTTCATAACAGGATTGGTAAGTGCTTTAAATTTGATTGAAGGAGAAGATTTCACGTAATCTCACCAAAACAGGGCAAGCTCAAGTCACCGGGAAAATTCTGGTTATGTTTGGTTGAAGAGTTCTTGTGGCCTGAGCGTGTTTGACACATGCTGGGATGTGTGGAAGAGTTTTTGGATGGAGGTTGACTGCAACAGACGCATGAAGAAGATAAGAATGAGAAGAAAATATTCCCGAGAATAATTTTCTTTGTTGTCGAGTTATGAGAGATTTTGGGTAATTATGAGACATTATTCTTGTTCCTGCGAGTATATATTTGGTGCTGGTGTTGCAGAGAAGAGGGATGGAGAGTTTGGGGAGATTACAGAGCATCACATTGGCGAAAATTTGATCATCAGAGAAACCTACTGCTGCTGCTGCCATTGAAGAACACGAAGAACATTAGACGCACAGTGACAGTCGTTTTTTCTACAGTGATAACGACTCACAGCCGAGGGTCGTAGTTCATAGGACGGTCTTAAGCAACAGTAACAGTGACAGGAAGCTTTTATCGTTCTTTGTAACAACTCGGTTTGTAACACTTATAACTGTTACAAACCCGGTTTTTATTATATTTCTCCCATTTTCATCATTTGTAAACCCTTTGAGCAATAATAATGATTTTTGAGCGTGTTTCCAACATGATGAGCTAGAACCTATCACTGGGACGACGGAGGAAGCTGTTTTGCACCCATGTGGTAATTCTATTTAATTCCTTTATGACTATTTGCAATATTATAATTGATTTATGATTTTTCTTGATTATTTGTGAATTCGTTAGATGTCGCATGCTTAGTCTTAGGTACTTTAGATGCGTCATGCTTGTGAATTACATATATTTCTTTATAAAATCTACCTTGGCAAAGATTTAGAGTCGATGTTTGTTATTTTATGAGCTTTAATTGTCCGGAATTAATAGATGAACCGCATGAATGTGAGAATTGGTGGAATCCCGAATCCCTGTAACTCTCTTCATCTTGTGACATAAATTGTATATTTTCTCTATTTTTATTATTTTTCTTTATTAAATCCTAAAATTAATTTCAACAAGTTCGAGTGAACGACAACTCTACTTACCACTATCCTAAATACGATCAATTTTTGGCGCCGCCGACGCGGACTTGTGTATAGATTTGTTTTTAGTTTTTTATTATTATTATTATTATTATTATTTTTGTTCTTTTTTACGCGTTTTGGTATTTCTGTTTGCTTTCAGATTTGGAGTGGAGCGAAAGAAAAAGAGAAAGTGCTGGAAAGAAAAGCAAAGCCAGGAAAGAAAAGAGAGATCCGAACGGAGTGAAGAAGAAAATTTTGTATATAGTGTTATTATTTTTTTTATTTTTTTTTTAGAAACTGTAATTAGGTAATTATTTTTGTAATCTTTTATTTTTGGATATTTTTTATTTTTTATTTTTGGACATTGAATATTGGACATTATTATTTTTAAAACCCTAAGGAAGGGTTAGTTTAAATATAAACTGCACAGGGAAGGACGACAGTTACGATACTGTCTCGGCCCCTCGGGTTCGTACACTGACATAGGAGTTAGTGGCCCGAGTCCACTTCAACGGTTCATCCCCTGTCTGGAACGGGAGGTAAGAATTCTAAACACCCGCGAATCCCCTGTCATCGGGTTTACTGGATGATTTTGTATGCATATATGTTGAGGTCTTGAATACGGCTGCTTTAAATTCCTAGTAAAGGGCAAGGACTATCCATACAAGATAAGGGTTCGGATTTCATCACCGTTCTCTTCTTGCCTGCCTTAGGAAAACGATACCAAACGTGAACCTAAGCTTAAAATACTGACTAGAACGAGACCGATAGGGTAACGAGCTTAATAGGAAAGTCATTCGAAAAATATTGGTTACTCTTTTAAGCATACTTCGAAGTTCATGATGGTTTCTGTGAGTTGAATGCGTGATTGCGCCACCTTGTAATGCGGTGAGGCCTTGGGTATCAAAGCTCCATACAGCTTCCCTCGCCTCTATTCAGCTTACTTAAACTCGGATTGATTCCAGAAGGGTTTGCTTAAATTGTAACGAATTCCCTTTCGAAGGATTAGAAGCTGGTCTAGAAACAATCTAAGTGGAGCCATCATGCTTTTTGTTTGCTAGAAATTAGTAGATTTGTTGTGGTTGAGTCAGCCTTGTTTGTGTTTAGAATTCCCTTGCGGTTAGGATGTAAAACTGGTATTACAATAGCCATCAGATTAATGAATATGAATATCCAACTGAACAATATGGACATCACTCTTTTTATGACCATAGTGTGAATAGTGGTTGGGAACGCCAAACTTTTGAAGGTTATGGCCCATACCATGGTGATCCCAATTACTATCCACACGCCAACCGGTCGTACGAGCAAAATTCCTCTCTACTAGAGTCAACACGTAAGTTAGCTGAGTCGACACGTAAGTTCGCAGAAATGAATAACTTAGTTATGGACGAAAGCAATGCAACGAGTGAAATTTCTTTCCTAGATTCAATAAGGAAGTCATGTGAGTCTAGTTACGATACAATAAGGAAGGTCATGTAAGTCGAGTCACGATACCATAATGAAGTCATATGAGTCGATTCGAAAGCTTTTGTTAGAGGCCTAGAACGGAACTGCTCGAGATAATCTTAGTGTTTCCAATAGTACCCCTAAAAATGAGGATAGTTATTTACATAATCAAGATGACGAGGATAAAATTGGTAACACTACTTTTCTATATGAGGTTCAACCATTTTCATATTATGATGAGGATAGTGTTGATGAAGAACTTGAAATAAGTAGGCATAGTGATCAGGAATTTGTTACTCCAATTGAGCTTAATAATGATAATATTTCTAGTTCAAATCCAAATAATTTTAATAATTATTCACCTATTCAAAATGATGAGGATTTGACTAGAGATACCCCCGTTTTAGACGATGTAGTATTTCCTTTTGATTACGAAGCCAATGATGGTTTAGAGGAACGAGTATATTTTGAGTCTAGCGATTTAGAAGCAATAGACTTAGAATAAGAAAATGAACTCGTAGAGATGAGTGAGGATGTACCTGACTTAGAAGAATCAATTGACCATTTTCAGGAATCAGATGACCTTGAAATTAGGGAAGTTGTGACTAGTCTTTTTAGAGACAATGAAAACTCTAAGTTTGAGGGTGATTATCATTCTCCATGTGCCTTAACTCTTAGAAAGGTCCCTAACTTGGGACTTGACATATGTGCCTCAACCATTTTAAAAGATTATCTTCATATACTTTTTCCTGAACCTAGTTGTGTACATAAAGAAGTTCAGTTGTTAAGAACCTATCCTCTGGTTGATGTGGTTAACCCAGGCTATGATACCACGATTTATTTTGTTTTCCCACCAAATATTTTTCAACCAATTGTGGGAACGTATAAGTTTCAGATGTGTTAATTATTAAGTTTTGAGGCTAAACCTAATTACTTTAGGAGATTGGGGTCGACACATTTGCTAAAGAATGACCACTACTGTGGTCAACTGTATGAGTCAAGTCTGATTGACTTATAGGATCCCCAGTTATTCAGGTTATTGTTATGTGCTTCTAAGTTCTTAATTGAGTATTTCCAGACTCTAGAACCTGATCTTCAGGATCCTTCCTTTGAGGAAATCCATCCAATGAAAGCTTTTTATCTAGACCCTTTTATAGAGCCTAAACCCAAACCACAACTAGATGTAGTTGTCTTAAACAAAAAAAAATAGATAAGGGTGTGTTGGATATCTTCCTGGTCTGTTGCAGTTTCCTCTTCTTGTGGTTAGCACTTTTTGATCCAAATGACCCGCAATTATTCCGGCTGCTGCTATATGATTCTTCGAGGTGACTAATCTCTTCCATTGTCTGGCTGAAGACTTTAAACTTAGCACTTCTTGGGAGGTAACCCAATATTCATGCGACATGGTAATATCTTTCCTTATCTATTTTGCTTTAAATGGTAACAGTTTCTCCTTGTTCATGCTTTTAATTTCATCTTTAGAACATTAAGGACAATGTTAGATTTAAGTTTGGGGGTATGGGAGAAACTTTTTAGTTGCAATAAATAAACTTCAGAGACTAGAAATTTATGCTTATTAAGGTTGGCACTAACTAATCTAAGTGGATGGGAACATCTTGGTTGTAGGAGTTGAGGAACCAATCTGATTAGATGGAAACATCTAGAAGAGTCTATTCATAAAAGCACATAGCTCAGGTGTTAGAAAAGAAAACATGGTAGTTTCGCCATATCCTCGTGATGGAAACATCGAAAGAATCCTGATCACTTTTTTTTTTTTTTGTTTTTACCATTGCTAGGGTGAAATAGAATGGCTGAGACCATACCACCAGACCAACTGGAATAAATACAATAAAGTCGACCACTGGTACCCTTGTATATGCCAGCTGAGTTGACCTAGAGTTAGGATTATCGACCACTGGTTCCCTTGTATATGCCAGTTGTGTTGATATTAGTCCAGACCAGTATCTCAGTCCATTAGGATAGGTTCACCTTAGTCAACATCATCCACGTCTTTCTCTACATCCATCTTCTTAATCTATACATGTGATTGGTTGACTCAGGTTTATGATGTCCAAAAACTATCTGAGTAGAGCTTTGTCACTTTATATGAATTTTAGTATGCTTGAGTGCAAACTCGTGTACAACAATTGGAATTTCACATCAGGGTACTTCCTCATGTAGTCAATAAGTATGCCAACCAAGGAGATTCTTTAGTGCCTTCCAAGGTTCTGCGTAGATAGCTAGGGTCTGGGGTAAAGGTTTTCTGGGTACACACCTCTGGTAAACCTTCCGGAGACAACACTCCATCACTGGGGCCACCCAGTGAGTTATAATTTTATTTTTTTTATTAGTTTTGCTCGAGGACTAGCAAATAATAAGTTTGGGGGTATTTGATAGACGCATTTATGTGTCTAATTTGTTCTCAATGTTTCGCATTGTTAGTACTCGTTTTTGTCCTTATTTTGGTGTTTTGTGTGTTTGTAGGTATTTTTTTGGAAATAAAGATTGTTGGAAAATTCGGCTCGAAAAGTTGCTTGGAACACCCCCGGAGGACATTTGCTATTCGGAATCCTACATTGGATAAGGGGTAACCCAACTGCTAAGGGGCACCCAACTGATATTCGCACCCCCAGCTGTTGGATAAGGGCTGACCTTTTTCTTCATTTCAAATTCTGTTTTTGCCGGGAAATATTTACAGCGGAAGAACAATACTAGGGTTTGCGATTTGACCTTGTTTCAGTGAGATTAAAAGGCTGAAATCAAATGGGTTTAATCCTTTGGTCCATACAGGCGTGTTATGGGTGTTTAGTTCGGTTAGAATGAAATTTGGATTTTCGGTTCGAAGTGAAACAGGGAAAGTTAACCTATCACCCGCGACTTCTTCTGGCAATGATTTGGACGAGATTATTTCGTATATTTCTCTTAATTTGGATATATACAGCCTGTTACTTCATAACAGGATTGGTAAGTGCTTTAAATTTGATTGAAGGAGAAGATTTCACGTAATCTCACCAAAACAGGGCAAGCTCAAGTCACTAGGGAAAATTTCGGTTATGTTTGGTCAAGAGTTCTTGTGGCTTCGAGCGTGTTTGACGCATCTTTGGGATGTGTGGAAGAGTGTTTGGATGGAGGTTGACTGCAACAGATGCATGAAGAAGACAAGAATGGGAAGAACATATTCCTGAGAATAATTTTCTTTGCTGTCGAGTTATGGGAGATTTTGGGTAATTATGAGACATTATTCTTGTTCCTCCGAGTATATATTTGGTGCTGGTGTTGCAGAGAAGAGGGATGGAGAGTTTGGGGAGATTACAGAGCATCACAGAGGCGGAAATTTGATCATCAGATAAACCTACTGCTGCTGCTGCCATTGAAGAACACGAAGAACATTAGACGCACAGTGACAGTCATTTTTGCTACAGTGATAACGACTCACAGCCGAGAGTCGTAGTTCATAGGACAGTCTTAAAGCAACAGTAACAGTGACAGGAAGCTTTTATCGTTCTTTGTAACAACTCGGTTTGTAACACTTATAACTGTTACAAACCGGTTTTTATTATATTTCTCCCATTTTCATCATTTGTAAACCCTTTGAGCAATAATAATGATTTTTGAGCGTGTTTCCAACATGATGAGCTAGAACCCATCACTGGGACGACGGAGGAAGCTGTTTTGCACCCATGTGGTAATTCTATTTAATTCCTTTATGACTATTTGCACTATTATCATTGATTTATGATTTTTCTTGATTATTTGTGAATTCGTTAGATGTCGCATGCTTAGTCTTAGGTACTTTAGATGCGTCATACTTGTGAATTACATATATTTCTTTATAAAATCTACCTTGGCAAAGAGTTAGAGTCGATGTTTGTTATTTTATGAGCTTTAATTGTCCGGAATTAATAGATGAACCGCATGAATGTGAGAATTGGTGGAATCCCGAATCCCAGTAACTCTCTTCATCTTGTGACATAAATTGTATATTTTCTCTATTTTTATTATTATTTTTCTTTATTAAATCCTAAAATCAATTTCAACAAGTCCGAGTGAACGACAACTCTACTTACCACTATCCTAAATACGATCAGGTGCCCACACTTTGGATAAGGGCAGCCAGGCCGGTCTAAGGCAAAATAGTAATTTTGCCCCTCACACTAATCTGATGATATCTTCTGCGTCCGGTATCCGAATGACACGTTCGAGTAGTCCATTTCGCAAAACATTTCGAGATCTAACAAGTGTTACTAATTTTGTATCTAGATCATTGTTAGACTAATTTTTATTAATTAACGTTCGTGTTAATCTAATCGATTCATTAGCGGCTAAATCGTGTCTTGACTGGTCTAATCGCGTTGACGATCTTGAGGGTCCTTACATTCTCCCCACCTTATTCATTTGCATCCTCGAAAATCGATTCATCCTTCTAATCTTCAAAACTATAAAGACTCTCAAGCTCGTCAACGCTATTAGACCGGTCAAGAGTCGATCAAGAGACGATTTATCCGTTAATGACTCGATTAATTTTTATAGATTTTAATTAATAGAAATTAATCTAACAACCAACTAGATACGAAACTAGTACCGATGGATAGATCTCGAAAATTTATGCGATATGGACTACTCGAACGTGTCAATCGGATACCAGACGAAGAAGATATCATCTGATTTGTTTGAAGGGAAAAAAACAAAATACTTATTTTGAAGTTTAGCCGCCTTGGCTGCCCTTATCCGTTTCTCGGGTGCCTTTAGCATCTGGTTGGCCTTATCCCCATTCGATCCGAGAATAGAAATTCATTTCTCTTATTCTTCTTTCTCTTTCTTCTTTTTCTCGCCTCGCCTCTCTTCTGTTCTTCTTTCTTCTTCTTCCTGTTGATTTCAAATTGAGGATTTGAGCTGGTGGTTTTTGATGATGAGTTACTGAGGTTGTTGAATCGATGAATGAAGAATATGGTGTGGTATTGAAGTTGATTTAGTTGCGGGAGAAGCATGAACTGATGCTGCTGTGGGTTGATAGTTAGGGCTTTGTTTTGAGGATGAAGAATCAAGAAGAGCTTAATAGGATCGAGGATTAGATGATGGTGGTGAGGTTGGTGCAATTAGTTGACTCTGTGAAGAATCAAGGGGTTAGGGTTTCTGCATGTTGTGTTGGAATTCGGTTTGAGTAAGAATTAAGAAGATATATACGGAATTAGAAGATGGGTTTTCTTAATTGAAGAGTTAATTGATGTTTTGGGTTTGAATTAGAGAGTGAAGACAGTTAGGGTTTATGTGTTCTTCCCCAAATTATAATTAGGGTTTCAGCGAAATTGGTTTCATGAATTCGATTATGGATTGATGAGAAGAGATTAAAAGGTGGGTTTAATCAATTTGAAGATTTGGTTGATGCTGTGAACTCGAATTATGAAAAGAGGATTAAGAGTTGATTTAGGGTTCTTATTAGATTTGAATTTAGGGTTCATGGATTGAACTGCAGTTGGAGAAGAAGAGGTTGAAGTCAACTGTCTGAGGTAATTTCTTCGTCCTGAATCGAGTTGGATTGAATTTCATTTATTTTGAGTTATCGAACTTGGATAATTGATGTATGTAGTTTTAATTGAAGTTTTGTATGGATTGTAACTCTTGTGGATGGTTGATAGTGGTATTGAAAACTGGGAAGTAATTATGTTGTTTGAATTGAAGTTGAGTGTGCTAGAAATTGGAGATGTATGTTATAGAGGTGGTTATGGAATGGAACTACATTCAGGTGGTTGTAATGTTTGAACTGGTGGTGTTGGAGATGGTTGTAAGTGTGAAGGTTTAGAGTTCCAGTCACAACTTAGAGCTGTTGGAGTTGGTAATGAAGAATTGGAGATGATGTTTAGGTTAAGGGTAAATGATTAAGGTGGTGAGGTAATTAGGAAAGTACTGGACTCTGGAAATGGTAATGGGATTGAGATTTGATTATGGGTGAGTTAAAGATGAGTTAAATTGAAATGGCAGTGTTGTTAGAATGGAGTTGAGTGAATGTGTTGAGTTGAATCTCTCTTGTAGAAGCTTGGAAAAGATGCAATTGCAGGTAAACTGAGTTTAGTTTTGTAAATGAATTATGAATTATTGTTTTGAATGAATGTGTTATGATGATGTTGTAGATATAGAATTTGAGTAGCTATGTAAAGAAGAGTATGTTGAAGTTGAACTAAGATGCAGGCTTGAATTAGATTAGTGAGAAATGATGTTGAAATTGTGTTGGCCTGAGCAATGGATCATGCCTTGAGATTTTCCATCAGTCAGGTCTGACTGATCTGACTTTAGCTGACTTAGTTCATATGACTGAGTCGAATCGGATTGAATCGGTTTTAACCCACTGAGTCACTAGTCTTGACTCGTTGACCATTGACCCTAGACATTGACCTGACCTTGGACGTGGACTGTTGGCTGACCTTTGACCAGACATTGACCGTTAGTTGACTTAGATGGACCAGACCTTTTGTTAACGGGCCGGTTTGACGGGCCGGGCCAGAGTAATCCCGCAGGTCGTGAGCTTGGTCTTATGATTAGTCTTTCTTAATTAGATGAATTGGACCCTTTTGGTCCGAATTAGCCTTTGACTTCTTTTACAAAGTTGTAGATGTTTGCAAGACTTAGCTAATGAACTAGAGAAACAACCTAATTGAATTAGTAGACATTTAATTATGCAAGAGATGGATAATGAAGATGTGAAGAATCATAAATTAATGGGCTTAGAACCATTAGTTAGACTTGTATGATTCTTGTGTGAGCCATTTTGGCTAGTTTCTTAGAGTTCTTGTGTGATTAACAGTTAGTCTATATTAGCAACGATCGATTCAAAGGATGAACCATTGGATCGTGGATCTCGAGGTAGTCGTGGCTTGTCATCAAAAGAGGTGGGAATCTATATTTAGCTTTTTTGTGATTATTGTTGTTTTCTTTTACAAGAGTTTGTGTTTATCAAATTCATGCATTATCTGGTTATGCTTTCAATGCATTGTTCAATTTACATTCCGAAAGCTCTGTTGATTTCTTTAATCTTTCAATGGTTTGGAAAGGAATTCTAATATGTTGTTTGTTTCTATGAATTGTTTGGGAAATAAGAATTTCCATTTGAATGCTTGGAAAACAAGATTTTCCATCTGTGGTATATAGGATACTGCTCCTTCATTTATATCTACATGAATTCGAGATTTTATGCAATAACTAGGTGGAGGCTGAATCACCATATTAGCTATCTAGGTTGAGGCTGAATAACCATATTATACATTGTTTGGAAGGAGTTAGTTCCATATACACATGAATGTTTACTCTGTGAATTGGTGTGTTTAGTGTTAGGGAAAACATGAATTGTTTTCAAATCATTTCCAATGATTACATGAAAGTTAAATGTTATTCCTACTGGGCACCCCTTTTAGGGATGACGTGCTCACCCATTCCCACTTTCAGTTTCAGAGACAGATCAGAGTTGCGCAGCGAAAGCTTCAAGGGTTGATTTCGTTAGTTGGTTAACTTTTACTATGTTTATTATATTGCATTATTGTATTTGTAAACCAAATGACTATTGTATATGTATCAATTGAGAGGAGTTCTTGTATATTTATATTTCTGAGCGGGGCTAGTTTTTGGATTAAATTATTATAACAGATGTAGGATCATAATATCGCAACAGACAAGGTTTGCGGGATTAATAAACGACGGTGTCGCGAGGGAGTCGCAGGGAGCTAAAAATCAACGACGCGATGAATAACTACGAGCAAAACAATTGGAAGACATAAGATCTGGCGAAGGCTAAGAAGTGTCGCGAGAATGAACATTTCTACATTTGCGACACTTCGCGAGACATTCCCGAAAATAAAGGGTAGTTTAGCTGTCATCCACTATGTATTACCCTATATAAAGGGGCTAAATGAGTTTGTTGAAGGGGAGATATTTTTGGAATTGTTAGGCAAGTCATTAGGAGAGAGAAAGTTTAAGAGTGTTTTAATTTCTAAGTGTAATTCTATTTTCCTGTGTAAATATTTCATGGACTCAATCAATAAATATTCTTGATCTTACATCTTTTAATGGATTAATTAAGCAAAATTGAGTAAGGGGTGTAGTGTGGGATTTCCTGCTACTACAACAGACTTCTTAATTGAATGCTTAAGTTTATGATTTAGATTCTTAGTGCCTTATTATTTAGTTAATATCTTGGATTAGTCAGCTGCTAGCTTAGGGGGCGCTACAAAAACTCCCCACCTTATACAAAAAAATTATCTCTCGACTAAATATAAGTACTGCTCATACTTACAAACACGCGAAAAGGGAAACAACTCATTTTAAACGAGTTCAAAGAAACAAGAAATGGCTCACAAGCCTATGTGGTTTTCTACAGCTAGAATCTATAATTTGTAGCTCTAAGTTCAAAAGACTAATCTCTATTTCATAATATGATCGTCTCTAAGCTCACTATGGTGAATTTGATTCTAACAGATAAGTATGTCTAAGTTCTCTGCGCTAAAGTTTACATTTTAATATTTAGTAATTTATTAATTTGATGTCGTCCTATTTTTTATACATTTATTCATATAGCTAATCTAAATTTGATTTCACGTAAATCTATACTATATGATATTTTAACTTACTGTTATACTGTATATAAATTTTCCAAATGTTATTATCTACTATGAATTTGCTATTAACCAAAACTATTGAAACACTATTCTCAGTAGTGTTACTATTTTCTATATCTTTATTATTATCGTTATTAGTTTGTTTATAGTCTCGTTGGTACACTAAGTCTTAATTTTCTAAGTATGACTGTAATTGATTTCACCTAAACATAATGATTCTGTATACCAGATACATCTTATTAAATATTAGCGTTGGTAGTTTAATATTATTTCAAGCTGTGTATGTATAAAATTATAATGTATTCTAATAGTCTTTAGATTTTTTCTATTAATGTAAGGTATCCTATTATTATATGAATTTATTTTCTTTCAAGTCCATTTTTGTACTAGGCATCCAAATACTATTATTATTTCTTCATGTGTATTTGTTTACTTTTGATAATTTACTAATTCGGTTATTGAACTAAAGAAAATTTGGGTATAAGATTACTGCCAAATTTAGTCTTTTCATTTTATGCAAAATAGTCGCATGTTCTTAAGTCTAATCTAATAAGTCTTATATTATCTATCCGGTTTCAATGCACAAGAAAGTATTTCTAATTTTATTTAAATTACAAAATCTGACCGTACATAATTACTAAGAATTTTGCGTAGCTACTTGATCCTAATTATTACTTTTATCATTGTACATTTACTAAGATTTTAATTAGATAAAGTTCACTACAATATTATTTGATAAGTGTTAATATTACTTTCGTTATGATTATTAGTCATCCTATTATCATCTATCATAACTAATTTTAATGGTCGAACTATTGTCTTAACTACTTTTACAATCTAAGTTCATTTTTAATGTAATAGATTAATGGTTCTAATTAAGGGAAAAGGGTACTCTATTAGTTTCTAAATAAAATTTGGGATCCATCAATTTACTAATAGAAGCAAGTCCTCCTTTTATGAATGGTAATCCATGAATGTAAGTTGCCTTGTCTAAGCTGATCAGACCTGACAATGGTTTCCTACAAACAAAGACAACACAAACACGCCAGAATTACAAATCTCACTATTCTCCAGTGCTAGATTATTTAAGTGTTAAATTATTAAAATTAGCTAATCTCTAAACTTCTATCATAACTGGTTTAACCTACAATTTTTACTTCATATACTACAAACTAACATACCTACACAAAACAAAGAACAAGCAATCAACATATTATACAATCAATCAAATCAATTCAATTCAAAAATCTTTTAGTTCTTGATTGTTTTTAGTAATTAAGATTTATCTGACAACCCAACCAAGTTTTAAACTAATCTAGTCCACTATCTGTCACTGGCTAATCCTATTGTCGCCCATGTAAGATCTAATAGTGAGCTCTGATACCACACATTGTATCAGATGATATCTTCTGCGTCCGGTATCCGAATGACACGTTCGAGTAGTCTATTTCGCATAACATTTCGAAATCTAACAAGTGGTACTAATTTCGTATCTCGATCATTGTTAGACTAATTTTTATTAATTAACGTTCATGTTAATCTAATCGATTCATTAGCGACTAAATCGTGTCTTGTGATAGGTGTAGAATACACCGTATTTACTATCTAGAGTTTATGCTTTCTTTGCTATTTTTCGTGAGAATTGTGTATCTTATGTGTGCTTTTGAGCTAATCAGGTATTTTGGAGTCATTGGAGCAAAAATAAGTGGAACTCGCTCAAATTCAAGATTTCTTCTCATCATCTCGAAGAGCACGAAAAGACGAAGCCAATGGCGAAAGAGTGGAATCAATCCGACATTGTATGAAGAATCTGGAAGCATCGAAAAAGCAGAAGTTGTCGAAAACTAGAGAACCTACAGAACTGTTATAGGCACCCAATCAATTTACTAAGGGACACCCACTCCTTTATAGCTAAAAGCTAGGTCGAATGTTTTACACCCATTTCATCTTGGTTCAGAACCAGAAACCAAGAGCTGCAACCAAAAGTTCGGGACGGAAAGCTCGAGATACGGTTGAGTATTTTTAGAGAGGATCGAGTTCGTCAAGGAAGCAGGTCATTGGGTTTAGTTTGTGTTGTATTTGATGGGAGAAATACGGGAGAAGAAAGGCAAGCTCGCTGGCACTGGAGTAAAAGATGAGTGGAGGGATTGGAAGTGGTTTCGATTTCTGTTAGTACAGGGAACTTATTGTTAGGAAACATATGAAGTTTGGGTCTGAGTTATTCACTGATTTGGATACGAGTTTATGTGAATTTGGACAGAGTTTTGTTGCCAGAAACAATAAATACAAGTTTTGCCATTGATAAATGATGATCAACAAATATGAAGATTGAAAGTAAATTTGAATGATTGGATGAATTTATGAACTCGTGTTTGCAGGGAAGGAGTTGTGTGTGATCTCCAATATACACACAGCACACAACCTTCACCAGTGAGCAGGACGCCTATCAGCTGTTTGCAGAAATGCCTGAACGAGCAACTATTCACAGCAAGTTCAGCCGTGACCAATGGATTGCTTCATTATGCTATGGAGTGAGTTGAAGCAGTGGTGGTGAAGCTAAATGATGGCAGTTGTGATTGCAGTGAGGAGGAGAATGTATGGAGTTTGAATGGGCTTGGCAGTGAGGATGATTTTGCTGCCAATGCCGAGAGAGGAGTTACTGGGTTATATTTAACATGAGATGAGCTTGATGGAGTGAAAGGAAATGAATAACATCGTGAAGTCGAGACAGGGTTATGTTGAGTAAGAACAACAAGGTAGATGATCTCAAATGGGTTTTTAAACATGAAATCTGTAGCCTGGATTGAGCTGGAGAGGAAGAGAATGTGAGTTTGGAGACTGATCCTGGTGGTAATTTGAGCTGAACTGCAGTCAAGCTAAAGTGTTGCTGCTATCCATTGTGTTGATATTGTCTAGCCATGGAGCTGTATCGGGCCTGATTGAGCTGAAGGTTGCCGATGTTTGCCGTTCATTGAGGCTAAGGAACTGTTCAAAGCCAGCAGTGAAACTGAGATATCTGTAGTTCGATGGGAGCAGTCCTGGCAAGATGGAATTAAAGTTGCAGCTGCAAGTGCAAGTGCCGTTGGTTGGATGAATTGACTGGGAGGAGATTGAGAATGGTAATGAGTCTGTGCGAGATTGCAGCACGACACGGAGTTACAATTGCAGCTGCAATTCAGGTGTTGGTTCAGTGGGAGTTGAAGTTGAGGTTGTTGCCGGCTGTTGATCAAAGAGTTGATGCAGTTGAAGCATTGGTGGAACTATTGGTTGAACTTTATTTGTGTTTGGCTTTTGATTCGCAGGTGACTCGGGTTTTGGCTTGGGTCTGTGAGCACAATGAGGTTGCTAGTGTTTGAATGAATGGTATTGCAGGGTTGGTTCATTCTTTGTGATTGCGAAGAAGGCGTAAGGTGGATTAGGAGGAATCGATCTTTGCTACACATTGCGGTGAGGCCATAGCGCATCGCAAGTCGATGATGGCCTTGAGCGCATGGTGGCTTGTGCGAGAGATGGTGTTGCTATAGGTTTGTTGGTGTTGAAGCTCAAGTCGAGCTAGGAATGAAGCGATGGGTTCTCGCGGCAGCTGTGAATCGAATGAATGGATCGGCTGAACTGCGAGTACATGATTGCGGGGTTACGGTGTTGGGTATGGTAATGAAACCGATTTGCAGGTGCGCGATGCAATGGTGGTTCGGTGAAACGTGCGAAAAACGCAGTAAGAATGGCAAGCCCGTGGTACTAGTTCGGTGCAGATTTTGGAACCGAAAGTGGGGATCATAATATTTCAGTAAATCAAGAAGGGGGTATGTGTTGGATGCATGACTCGACCGTGGCATATACGAGCTACGGTTCGCGCTTTTGGGTTCGTTTCCGCAAGAAATAAAGAATTGAGTTGGATGATTCTAGTGAATGTTTGAACTTCAGAGGAGTAGATTTGAGCTGCTGGGAGTATGCACTTGCTGGTGACAGTTTCCGATGGTTCAGGTGGTCGGAGACATATTTTCCGGTGACGAATTCCGGCGAAGGTGACCGGATTCCGGCGATGACGTCAGCAACCCGGCGACCCGGTTTTGGACCCAAAATTTCCAGAGACATATTTTCACACATGGTCTTGGTGGACCACTTGGAGATGGATTTTGAGAAGATTTGACCTAATATTGGAAAGAGTATCCTTTTGGAATGGGAGAAGCATATAAATAGAAAATCTTTCTCTAAACCTAAGAGATCTCCATTAGGGAGGCTTCTACTTGTTTTCTAGGGTTTCACATGATAGTTCTTCTTTGCTTTCTATGATGATTTCCAAAAACACAAGTAACTAAGTTTTTATTATTGGTTGAAGATGTAGTTGGATATTGCAACCAAGTTATGATTTTTATGAATTAGTTTTCTCTCAATATTATCGTTTGATTTCTACGGGTTATAATAATTGCATGATTGATGTATTGCAATATGATTGAATGTTTGTTTAGTTAAGTCTAGAATTGATTGAACTCACATCCATATCTATAAGCTAATTTAGGGTTCATCATCGAGCGATAACCTTGAATACAAGTAGCATGATATGATTACGGTTTGTAGTGATACATCCTTGTAGTCATATGTAGAAATTGACATTTGTTCGAATTGTTTGCGCAATGTATTACAATTGCATTGATTGGCCTATTTCTGAAACTTAATGCTCCTAGGAATTGAACTTGATTAGCGCAAGGCGTTAGGTTATTCTTTAGGTAGATTTCACATACGTGACTCTAATGTGTGTGTTGATGACTTAAGAAATTTACGGAGTATTCTTGCAATAAGGTATTCTATGGATTTTGATGATAGCGAGATTAAATACGAATTCTATTCATATATTCAAAAACTTGTTTACAATTGAAGATGAAACCTTTATCCAATATTTCACATCCTTGATTTGCGTACTTTGTTTGCTTTTTGTTTATTTTTATTTACACAATCAGAAAATCCCCCGTGTTACTTATAAGATACTTGAAACATATTGACAACCAAGACCTCTGCGTAGGAACGATCCTTTCTTGCCCTTGCTTCATTATATATTTTGAGTAGTAAGAAAGTGTAATTTATTTTTGTGTCGGTGACAAATAGGCCAAATTTTGGCGCGCTTCGGGGAGGCAGCGGTTGTCACTTGTTTTGGTTTCTTATTTTTGTTTTTGGTTTTGTTTTACTTTTTCTTATTCTTTGGTTCTTAACCGAGTTTTGAGAATCTCGTTTCAGGTACCAATTTCTATGGACGGAGCATATTGGAGCAATCAATACGGCTTTCAACCTCAACAATATGACAACTATCACCCTTACAGGGAGTACAATCAAAACCAATCCTTTGGTTATGATCAATACTCTACGTACCCTTTGAGTTATTCTCATACATATCAACCTTCTTACGGTGGGTATGTAAGTGAGCAACCACAAAGAGGGGATGATACTTGTGCTCCTATTAAAATTTCCTCTAGTTTGATAGATGAAATGCAATAATTTATAGTCAGCATGGAGTCATTTTGTGGACAACCCAGCGTGGAACCATTTTCATCGACCGAATGTGCTCATAGTATGTTTGGCCCAATTTGTGATCGTAGTTATGATCATTCACCCATTCGAAGGGAAGATAATTGGCCTAGCAATACTGAAGTAAGTAATTCTACTTTTGCCTTGTCGAATGAGCTTTACCAACAAATGGAACATTATTTTCAAAATTTGGATGGATCACTCCAAGAGCTTCAAAAAGGTGTTTCCACTTTAAGACAAGGCATTGAAGAATACAAAGAGGACATGCAAAATTCTGCGAAAGACCAATCTTTGGGATGTGGTAGCCAATCTTATGTTAACTATGATAGTGATGATTATTATGAAAATACATCGCTTGAACCAATTTATGGTGACATCCCCGAGGAGTGTACAATGGAGTCTTTTTGCGATCAAGGTGAAGTTGAAAAGGAATATGATGACGCTAGTGTAGCTTACTCGAGCATTGATCTTTATAACGATCAAGAACCTATTCAAAAGGTAGAGCTTGAGGAAGATGCAATGAGTGGTCTAAAAAAGTTCCGTATGGTGAGACTTGAATCTGCAGTGGAGTATGTGCCTTACAACAAAGAGGAGTGTGTTGAGAATTTGACCGGTATGACCAATATTGTGGAAGACCCAATTGAGCTTGCAAAGGATTGTAATGAAGATGTTTATGTCAAAACTTTGGTTACGGCAGAAACGGACGAAGAATGGTTACAAGGTTTGATAGAGGACCATGATATAAAAGAGGTGAATAATTCACTTGAGTTTTTCAAGGATGAAGAGGATTCCGTAATACAAGAGATTGTGCAAGGTTTGTCTAACCCATTGCATATTGTTTCTTCTCCTTTACCTCTTATTGGTTTGAATGTATGTGCTTCGAGAGTATTGTTGAATGACTTTATTTCTCGATTTCCGCCATTAGAGATACTTGATTCTCATACTATGCAGGTTTTGGAACAAGGAACCGTGGAAGTACCCGACTTCTATATTCTTTATACACTTCCAAGTGTGGAAAAGAATAAATGTGGGGGAAACTTTTATCGGTTAGCTTCATTTCTGTTTTATATTACTAATATTTGTGTGAAGCTAGTGTTTGCAAAACAGGTTTCTATGGAAGGATCCCCAACTTTTCAGATTGTTGGTATATGGGGAATGAAACTTGCAAGAATATAGTCGGGCTGACGACTTTAAACCAAGCGCTAAATGGGAGGCAACCCATAGGTTTTGTATCTCTTATCTTTTAATTCTTATTTTCTTGTTTTTATTTTTTTTTCTTGTCGCATATTGTTATATGATTTCCCACCTTGACTTTCTTTGGACGATTCAATTTACATTGAGGACAATGTAAAGTTTAAGTGTGGGGGAGTGGTTAAGCATTTGCGTTGTAAATTTTTCAAATTTTCAACTTTTGTGTAAATTAGTGAATAAAAACTCCAACTTGTAGTTAGTTTAGAGTCACATAGTATACATGTCGCTAATATTATATCGAGAATCTCATAAGAGTGACTGAACTTAGATATGACAGAGAACATGATCGGGTTTCTTACTTGTATGAGAGTTAAAGTTGGATTTAATCATGCCAGTGGCAAATAAGGTGCAGGATCGAATTCGGTATTAGAGTAGTGATCCCCTATAGTGGAGACTACCCATGTTACATCATGTGAGGCACCAACCTTCAATTCTTTGTACCCGTCTAAATTTGTGCTTTTAGAGTGTGTGTCACCGTACGTAAATTCAGGGCAGAATGGTGAGCTGTCCAACCTCCCACCATAGAAGCACTATTTTGATCTCTTGAGTGATATTTTTTATCAATCATGATGGTGACATCGAATTGCTAACTTACATACCACTTGTAATCTTGTTCGCAGTTAGCACCATCCACCTTATCTCTCTCTACACCAACAGGTCCATAGAAACACCATCATCATCAACAAGAGGAGCATCACAAATTCGAAGGAAAGTTGAAGACGTTCAAGGTTTACAAGCAACAATACAGAAATGGATAGATTTCAGATTCAAGTAAAGCAACAAGATAATGAGCAGAATTTTGACAAGTTTAAGACTTTATGTACAAGAGCGAATATTATCAAGATGAGAGTTCAAGAAGTTTATGATATCAAGACATACAAGTTGTGAAGAATCAAGCGGTAAAATACTTGTATCATGTCCATTTGTACTTATTTTATTTTCAGTTTATGTTTATTTCTCTTGTCTCATGAAAAAAATAAAAAAAAAAAAAATAAAAAAAAAAAGTGAAAAAGAAAAATAAAAAAAGAGACAAGAGAAAATTTTGTTAGGTTCATTATTAGTTTTATTATTTTGTTTTGTGTCCATTTTGTATTTGTTTTATTTTTCTTGTCTCATAAAAAAAAATCAAATCAAAAAGAAAAAAAATAGAAAACAAAATATATATATATAGAAAAAAAAAAAGAAAAAAAAAAAAAAAAAGGACAAGAAAAATGTGTTGTATTATATTTTGGTTTGTTTTTAGTTTTGTTCTTTCAATAAAGCCAATGGAAAGAAGAAATATCTATAATGAAGTTTCAAGCAACAAGGAATTTGAGGGAAAGAATCATATTGTCAAGATTCTACGAAGTTCAAGAGTTATCATCAAGAGTTGAAGACCGAAGACAAAGATGAAGACACCGATTGAAGACCGGAGACGTTTCTATGGATGCTGTGAGAGTGGTGCTAGATGCACGCCGAACGGATAACGAGGTAAGTAAGCATATTACCACCTTCGTTAAGTGGTTGATTTCCTTTTCGTAGAGATCGTCGGAAAAATGGGTTTTCAAAAATGTATAAAAGATGTGGGTTTTAAAATACTTGGAGGGTTTTCACCTTCCTACCATTCAACGTGTCGCAGGATTCTCTCTTCATTCCTACTGGACACATGTGTGACCCATAAAAAGCTATTTATTATTGAGAGAAACTTCATAAAACCCTTTTTTGTGAGGCAGAGTCGAGACTTTTGATCACTCCGAACCCGAATTTCTTTCGATAAGGGATGGTTATTTCTCTCTCAACTTTTAAGGATGAGATTGTGTACATTTATGTGTCTAACTTCTTATGGCTAGTGTGAAGAATTTCTATGTCTTCTTAGCGCGTTGGATGCTATTATTACGGAGAACTATTAAGTTGGAAAAGTAGGTTTTGTGGGTATATCTCTAGTAAACCCTCACGAGACTATAACTCGTCCACTAGGGACACCTAGTGGTTTAAAGGCTTGTTATTTATGCTAAAAGTGACCGTAGCCTCGACGACACGGAGTTGTATGTATGTTTTAGAATAAGTTGTGTTTGATTTGCTCAAGGACTAGCAAAGTCTAAGTGTGGGGGAATTTGATAGGTGTAGAATACACCGTATTTACTATCTAGAGTTTATGCTTTCTTTGCTATTTTTCGTGTGAATTGTGTATCTTATGTGTGCTTTTGAGCTAATCAGGTATTTTGGAGTCATTGGAGCAAAAAGAAGTGGAACTCGCTCAAATTCAAGATTTCTTCTCATCATCTCGAAGAGCACGAAAAGACGAAGCCAATGGCGAACGAGTGGAATCAATCCGACATTGTATGAAGAATCTGGAAGCATCTGAAGCAAGCAGAAGTTGTCGAAAACTAGAGAACCTACAGAACTGTTATAGGCACCCAATCAATTTACTAAGGGACACCCACTCCTTTATAGCTAAAAGCTAGGTCGAATGTTTTACACCCATTTCATCTTGGTTCAGAACCAGAAACCAAGAGCTGCAACCAAAAGTTCAGGCCGGAAAGCTCAGGTCTGGTTGAGTATTTTTTAGAGAGGATCGAGTTCGTCAAGGAAACAGTCATTGGGTTTAGTTTGTGTTGTATTTGATGGGAGAAATACAGAGAAGAAAGGCACGCTCGCTGGCACTGGAGTAAAAGATGAGTGGAGGGATTGGAAGTGGTTTCGATTTCTGTTAGTACAGGGAACTCATTGTTAGGAAATATATGAAGTTTGGGTCTAAGTTATTCACTGATTTGGATACGAGTTTATGTGAATTTGGACATAGTTTTGTTGCCAGAAACAATAAATACAAGTTCTGCCATTGATAAATGATGATGAACAAATATGAAGATTGAAAGTAAATTTGAATGATTGGATGAATTTATGAACTCGTGTTTGCAGGGAAGGAGTTGTGTGTGATCTCCAATATACACACAGCACACAACCTTCACTAGTGAGCAGGACGCCTATCAGCTGTTCGCAGAAATGCCTGAACGAGCAACTATTCACAGCAAGTTCAGCCGTGACCAATGGATTGCTTCATTCTGCTATGGAGTGAGTTGAAGCAGTTGTGGTGAAGCTAAATGATGGCAATTGTGATTGCAGTGAGGAGGAGAATGGCTGGAGTTTGAATGGGCTTGGCAGTGAGGATGATTTTGCTACCAATGCCGAGAGAGGAGTTACTGGGTTATATTTAACATGAGCTGAGCTTGATGGAGTGGAAGGAAATGAATAACATCGTGAAGTCGAGACAGGGTTATGTCGAGTAAGAACAACAAGGTAAGTGATCTCAAATGGTTTTTTAAACATGAAATTTGTAGCCTGGATTGAGCTGGAGAGGAAGAGAATGTGAGTTTGGAGACTGATGCTGGTGGTACTTTGAGCTGAACTGCAGTCAAGCTAAAGTGTTGCTGCTATCCATTGTGTTGATGTTGTCTAGCCATGGAGCTGTATCGGGCCTGATTGAGCTGAAGGTTGCCGATGTTTGCCGTTCATTGAGGCTAAGGAACTCATTTCAAGCCGCAGTGAAACCCGAGATAGTTGTGGTTCGATGGGAGCTTGATCTGGCAAGATGGAATTAAAGTTGCGAGATGCAAGTGAAAGTGCCGTTGGTTAGATGAATTGACTGGGAGGAGATTGAGAATGGTAATGAGGCTGTGCGAGATTGCAGCACGACACGGAGTTACAATTGCAGCTGCAATTCAGGTGTTGGTTCAGTGGGAGTTGAAGTTGAGGTTGTTGCCGGCTGTTGATCAAAGAGTTGATGCTGTTGAAGCATTGGTGGAACTTGATTTGTGTTTGGCTTTTGATTCGCAGGTGACTCGGGTTTTGGCTTGGGTCTTTGAGCACAATGAGGTTGCTGGTGTTTGAATGAATGGTATTGCAGGGTTGGTTCTGTTGCCGTGATTGCGAAGAAGGAGTTGTAAGGTGGATTAGGAGGAATCTGATGCTGCTACACATTGCAGTGAGGCCATAGCAGACTGCAAGTCAGATGATGGCCTTGAACTGCAGCTGGCTTGTGCAGAGATGGTGTGCTATAGGTTTGTTGGTGTTGAAGCTCAAGTCTGAGCTAGGAATGAATTGATGGGTTCTCGCGGCAGCTGTGAACTGAATGAAAGGATCAGCTGAACTGCAGTACAAGATTGCAGGTTCTGGTGTTGGGTATGGTAATGAAACTGAATTTGCAGGTCTGGAATGCAATGGTGGTTCTGGTGAAACTGTGCGAAAACGCAGCAAGAATGGCAAGCCCGTGGTACTAGTTCCGGGTGCCGAATTTCAGAACCGAAAGTGGGGATCATAATATTTCAGTGAATCATGAAGGGGGTATGTGTTGGATGCATGACTCGACCGCGGAATATACGAGCTACGGTTCGCGCTTTTGGGTACGTTTCCGCAAGAAATAAAGAATTGAGTTGGATGATTCTAGTGAATGTTTGAACTTCAGAGGAGTAGATTTGTGTTCTTGGGAGTATGCACTTGCTTTGGTGACAGTTTCCGATGGTTCAGGTGGTCGGAGACAGATTTTTCGGTGACAAATTCCGGCAACGGTGACCGGATTCCGGCGATGACGTCAGCAATCCGGCGACCCGGTTTGGACCCAGAATTTGCAGAGACTTATTTTCACACATGGGCTTGGTGGACCACTTGGAGATGGATTTTGAGAAGATTTGACCTAATATTGGAAAGAGTATCCTTTTGGAATGGGAGAAGCATATAAATAGAACATCTTTCTCTAAACCTAAGAGATCTCCATTAGGGAGGCTTCTACTTGTTTTCTAGGGTTTCACATGATAGTTCTTCTTTTCTTTCTATGATGATTTCCAAAAACACAAGTAACTAAGTTTTTATTAATGGTTGAAGATGTAGTTGGATATTGCAACCAAGTTATGATTTTTATGAATTAGTTTTCTCTCAATATTATCGTTTGATTTCTACGGGTTATAATAATTGCATGATTGATGTATTGCAATATGATTGAATGTTTGTTTAGTTAAGTCTAGAATTGATTGAACTCACATCCATATCTATAAGCTAATTTAGGGTTCATCATCGAGCGATAACCTTGAATACAAGTAGCATGATATGATTACGGTTTGTAGTGATACATCCTTGTAGTCATATGTAGAAATTGACCTTTGTTCGAATTGTTTGCGCAATATATTACAATTGCATTGATTGGCCTATTTCTGAAACTTAATGCTCCTAGGAATTGAACTTGATTAGCGCAAGGCGTTAGGTTATTCTTTAGGTAGATTTCACATACGCATCTCTAATGTGTGTGTTGATGACTTAAGAAATTTAAGGAGTATTCTTGCAATAAGGTATTCTATGGCTTTTGATGATAGCGAGATTAAATACGAATTCTATTCATATATTCAAAAACTTGTTTACAATTGAAGATGAAACCTTTATCCAATATTTCACATCCTTGATTTGCGTACTTTGTTTGCTTTTTGTTTATTTTTATTTACACAATCAGAAAATCCCCCGTGTTACTTATAAGATACCGAAACATATTGACAACCAAGACCTCTCTATGGGAACGATCCTTTCTTGCCCTTGCTTCATTATATATTTTGAGTAGTAAGAAAGTGTAATTTATTTTTGTGTCGGCTAACAACCGGCCATCTTGACTGGTCTAATCGCGTTGACGAGCTTGAGGGTCCTTACAAGAATAATCAGACAATATCAGATTTCCATTTTGAGATGTCCATAATATGGAATCAACTGGCATTAATGGAACCCAAATGGACTGTTGATGCTCAACTATGGGAAAATTACCGTGAAGAACCACGACTAGTTCAACTCCTCATAGCTTTAAAGGATGATTTTGAATCTATCAGAGAATCTATTCTCCATCGTTCACCCCTTCCCACTGTAGAAGCTGCATTGTCTGAGCTTATTACTGAAGAAACAAGGAAAAGAATCAAGACAACTGATATCTCAGATGTATTTGTTGTACCTTCAAAATCAAACTATAATCTCCAGAAAACCCTATCAAACCGTGACATATCTCAAATTCAATGTCACAACTGCAAACAACGTGGACATATGGCCAGAAACTGTACTCAACCAGCAACTCAAGCTTTGTCTTCACAACAATGTAACTACGGCAAGGAGTTTGGACATACCGTGAACAAGTGTCCATCACCAACATCCAAAAATATGCGTGAAAAGAGAAGGAACTCTAACACAACATTGGCACGATTCACTGCAGCACCTGTCTTATCTGAGATTGAGAAGAAACATGAACCATCTCTATGTGATATCCAAGAGATGATCAAACAAGCCTTATCTATTGGTAATAATCCTAGTGTAGCCTCTGTACTTGCAATTCCCCCAGGTATTTACTCAACTGGATGGTTTCTAGATTCAGGTGCATCCAATCACATGACATTTAATTCAAAGTATTTTGAGAAGTTACATTCAATCATAACCCCTAAAATACATACTGCTGATGGTTCGGAATTATTGGCTACTCACATTGGATTGGTTAAATCCTCAAACAAACTGTGTGTCCCAGATGTAGTTCTAGTTCCAAAGATTACCATGAATCTTATTTCTATTGGACAACTATGTGAGCAAGGACTTACCATTCACGTCTTTCCTTCTGGTTGTATTATACAGGATCCAAAAACGAAGAAGCTAGTTGGGATAGGCCGTACAATGGGTCGATTATAACTTCTTGAGTCTCTCATTATCTCTCCACAGTCTAAAAATCATGTTGTTGCTGCTTAAATATCCATATCTTCATACATTGTTTCCCCATTCATGTCTTGGCATTCTAGGTTAGGCCATATTTCGTTTTCTCGTCTTACATATATGATTAATAAAGGTATCTTAGGCTCAGTTCAACTAGATAAAAAGCCTTGCTGCATCACATGTAAGCTGGCTAAACAACCAACACTTCCTTTTAATAAGAGTACCACCTTTTTAACTGCACCTTTCGACTTAATTCATTCAGATGTTTGGGGAAAGTCACCTGTTGTTTCTAAAGGAGGGGCTATGTATTATGTGTCTTTTATTGACGAATACACAAGATACACTTGGGTTTATTTATTCAGTTCAAGATCTATTTTTTTTTTTAAATATATACCGAGTTTGCTTCCATGATCAAAACCCAATTCACAATAATGTGCTGATCAAGGGGGGGAATACATATCTAATCCATTTAAAGATTTTCTCAAATCAGAAGGTACCCTTCTTCAACTTTCTTGCACATAAACTCCTGAGCAAAATGGTGTTGCAGAACGAAAACATCGTCACATTGTTGAAACTGCTAGAACCCAATTACTTTCTGCATCTGTTCCCTCTAATTTTTGGGGAAAATCTGTCCTCACTGTTGTTTATATAATAAACCGTAGTCCAACAACTGTTATTGGTGGAGTGTCTCCATATGAACGACTCTTTAGAGAAATACCTAATTACTCAGAACTTCGTGTCTTTGGTTCAACTTGTTTTGTTCTCCTTCTATAACGAGAACGTAATAAACTCAGTAAAAAGAATGTAGTTTGTGTGTTTTTAGGTTATGGTATAGAACAAAAAGGGTATAGATGTTATGATCCTGTCAGTCAAAAATTGCGTATATCTCGTCACGTAACCTTCTGGGAGAAAATACCGTATTACACTCTCCCAAATAGTAAAACTTCTGAGAGTTTCACTTATCTAGATCCCTTTGATGCAAATCCCACATCAGAATCCATCTCTTCTATTCCTGAGATAACTACTCCTTATTCCTTAGAAACAACTAATAATGTGGATGATTCTCCATCTCTCTCTGACCATTCTATGCTTCATCCTAACATTGATTCTCCAGAACAGGATCCTGCACCTGAAGAGATTACTTTAGCTCATCGATAAAGGTGTCCACCATCGAAGTATTCTGACTATCATTGTTATCTCTCAACTATTTTACCCTTGTATGAACCTAAGAGTTACAGGGAAGCATCAGCAATTCAACTATTTTACCTTGTATGAACCTAAGAGTTACATGGAAGCATCAGCAATTCCATAATGGCAACACTCAATGAATGAAAAATTAATTGCTCTTGACGAAGATAGAATATATGACATGGTAGATTTACCACCTGGAAAATATGTAGTAGGGTGCAGATGGGTGTATAAGATTAAGACAAGAGCTGATGGATCAATTGAACGCTATAAATCTCATCTTGTTGCTAAAGGTTATACTCAGGAATATGGTATTGATTATGAGGAAACATTTGCACCAATAGATCGTATGATAACATTTCGTACTCTTCTTGCTGTTGCTGCTGCTCGTGGATGGGATCTTCACCAAATGGATGTTATAAATGCCTTCCTTCACGGAGACCTTGAAGAAGAAGTATACATGCAGCCACCTCCAGGTTGCCTCATTCCCCAAATCAAGTCTGTAAGCTTCGTCGAGCATTATATGGTCAAAGACGCACCTCATGCTTGGTTTGAGAAGTTCAATAGTGCTATTACTCAATATGGATTCACTCAAAGTGCATATGACTCTGCCATGTTCCTTAAAAGGTCAGATAAAGAGATTGTTCTTCTTCTTCTCTATGTTGATGACATGGTTATTACTAGGAGTGATTTGGAAGGAATCAATGCTCTGAAATCACAGTTAAGTATGTCTTTTCAAAAGAAACATCTTGGCCATCTAAGATATTTTCTCGGTATTGAAGTTGATCGATCATCTAAATGATATTTTGTATCTCAAGTGAAGTATGCTCCTGACATTATTCATCGTGCAGGATTGACTGATAATAAAACAGTAGATACTCCGCTTGAGGTAAATGTTAAGTATAATTCTACAGATGGAAAGATTCTATCTAATCCTACGTTGTATCGACAACTAGTAGGTAGTCTTAATTATTTGACTATCCGACGTCCAGATATTAGCCATGCAGTGCATGTTGTGAGTCAATTTATGTCAGCTCCACATTCGACACATTATGCAGTTGTTCTTCGAATCCTGCATTATCTCAAAGGTACGTTACATCAAGGACTACATTTTTCTTCAATATTCGATTTAAAACTGAAGGCATATTCCGATTCAGATTGGGATGGTGATGTAAATGCTCGTCGATCAACTACTGGATATTGTATGTTCTTTGGTAATTATCTAATTTTCTGGCATAGTAATAAACAATCTGTTGTTTCTCGTTCAAGTGCTGATACAGAATATCGAGCTTTAGCTCATAATATATCAGAGATTGTCTGTCTATGTTGGCTTCTCGGTGACATGGGAGTTCATCTTTCAGGGCATACTCCATTATTTTGTGATAACAAAGTTGTTATTCATATAACACACAATGATGTCTTTCATGAACGAACAAAACACATTGAAATTGATTGTCACTTTGTTAGACATCATTACAAGAAATAGACTATTGGGCTGCATTATGCTACTTCAGAATTACAGATTGCAGATTTGTTCACGAAAACACATCCCTCTAAACGACTTCAGTTTCTAAGTTCCAAACTCAATATGTGTTGTAGACCATCTTGAGTTTGAAGGGGGTTAAGAATCATGTTGTCATTCTAGAGTAATGTGCATATCTTTGCACATTCATTTTCATTACTCTAGGATATACTGAAAATATTCAGTATATATTAGTTTCTTTGTTTTCTTCATATTTTGTAATATACTTGTTTCCATTTTTAGTATTGTTTAGCCTGTATATAAGAAGCAGTGCTTCATTGTAATGGATACACAATCAATATACAGAACTCTTGATTCCATGACTACTTTTGTCATGAACAACTTGTGCAATGCATTGTGCATCTCCAAAAACCAATAGTTCTTACATTGATACTGTTGGAACAATTGCTTTATTATGCCTGCAAAATAATCACAAAAACAAACAAAACATTGTTATGGCTGAGTCGCGGACTAGGTCGCTTTCTTTAAGACGTTTCGCGGCTCTGCCCAAGATTGTGCAAGCAGTTCTTCAATGTCGCGTCGTCCCCAGGATAAAACAACCGAGTTCAATCTCTTACACAATCACTCTTGCACGATGAGAGGATGTGAAACTTCTACACTTCATTCTTGCTCGAAACACTTTTAGAAAAATCAAGGATGATCACACACTTGTTTTTCTTTCTCACAAAAATTCATTTTCTAATAGAAAACTGTCACATAAGAAAAAAAGGGTTCTACAACTCTCCCAATTCTTTACATCAAAAAACTAAAACATTAAAGAACATTCATCTCTTTTTTTTTTCCAACCAAAATTCTGATTTATAGCCAAGAGTTTCAAACATTTAAAATGTTATTAAAAGTGTTATTATGGTAGAGTTAACACCATTAAAAACCAGAAATATGTAACGGTCAAAATTAATGTTAACAAAATTATTTTTTTCATTTAAGAAACTTAAATGCTATTAAAAACTTTCTTTTTATTTATTAGGAAATAAATTTATGTTTTAAATATATATTCCCAACAATCCCCCACTTATATTTTTAAAACATTGAGCAAGAACGTACAGAGTTGTGCATAAGCAAAGGTGTCTGGCGACTTGAACCTTTACGTAGTGTTAATAAGCTCTCTTAAAATCTGACCATAGAGTGAACATAAGTCTTGAACTCTAGGAGATAAAAAGATTACTCAACACACACGACTATACTAGTGTAAAGTCTAAAGCCAGCACATTACGGCCCTGCGCTTGTATCCCAGTTTAATGAATGATCTAGAGAACTTCCCATATTCTCATAGAAAGCGGCCACACTTTCACATTCATATAGGTGAGTCTATCAAGAGTACACCTGAATGTACCCCACTCTAAATAGAGATATAAACATCATTAAGAGTTTAAAATTTTAAAATTAAAAAAAATTAACTCAACCTTTACTCGTTTCAGGATGTCA
Organism: Papaver armeniacum; assembly: GCA_023531295.1. NCBI lineage: Eukaryota > Viridiplantae > Streptophyta > Magnoliopsida > Ranunculales > Papaveraceae > Papaver > Papaver armeniacum. The sequence continues at coordinate 99,238 of JAJJWW010002949.1, forward strand.
TGCCGTGGGATGAATTCTTCAAAAGCATGATTCTCGCATCTCCATATCACCTATGACTTCGTCTAGTCCCTTTGAACCTATTTCTAGGTTGGGTATCCATCATAGATGACTCAATCTCAATGGGCATCAACCTCATCCCTAAGATGTATTCACATCTTCTTATCAATCCTTTCGTCAAATGACTAATGGAAACTCGTTTCAGACACTATATAATCCATATTCTAATAAAATCATGTAGTAGCAGGTTTTCCCACACTACACCCCTTACTCAATTTTGCTTAATTAGTCCCTTGAAAGATGTAAGATCAAGAATATTTATTGATTGAATCCATGAATTGTTTACACAAGAAAATAGAATTACACTTAGAAATTAAAACACTCTTAAACTTTCTCTCTCCTAATGACTTGCCCAACAATTCCAAAAAGATCTCTCCCTCTCACAGATTCACTCAGCCCTTTATATAGGGTAATACATAGTGGATGACAGCTAAGCTACCCTTTATTTTCGGGAATGTCTCGCGAAGTGTCGCAGATGCACAAACATTCGCTCTCGCGACACTTCTTAACCCTCGCCGGATCTTACGTCTTCTTTATGTTTTGCACATGTCGTTATTCATTGCGTCGTTTATTTTAGCTCTCTGCGACTCCCTCGCGACACCGTCGTTCATTAATCCGCGAGCCTTGTTTGTTGCGATATTATGATCCTACATCTTGCCTCTTTTTCCTTGAATGTTGCTTGAAGAGCGATCTTTAAGGAAAAATCCGTTGTTGTAGTAATCTTTGGTCTTTGTTGATGAAGGAGCGATCTTTAAGGAAAAATCCTACACCAATGCAGTGTGGGCTTATAATACAACTAGAAGAGAAGCCACAGGAATGTCCCCTTTTTGCTGAACTTACGGAGTTGAAGCAGTACTCCCAACAGAGGTCGTGATTCCGACAACCAAAAAAAGAGGTGCAGGATAAAAATCTTAGCGCGAGGCAACATTCTAATCCAGTTGGATGAATTGGAAGAAAAGCGAGAAAAGGCCTTGCGACACATGGAGAATTATCAACAAAAGCGCTAGAGAATATAACAAGCGTGTGAAAATACGTGAATTCCAACCAGAGACTTGGTGTTGCGAGAAACCCCAATATATCAACGAAAGTGGAGGCAAATTGGCGAGAAAATGGGATGGACCTTATATCATCAAAGAGGTAGTTGGTACAGGGGCATATAGATTGATGGATCCCGAAGGAAAAGATGTGGGACAAAAATTGGACAGACCATGGAATAGGTTATATCTAAAGAAATATTACCCGTAAAAATAGTAGAGGAAAAATAAATCAAGATGAAGTACTTCTTCGCAAGATATTTGCGACATTCAATTAAATGCAGAAAAACTCCGCGAAGATCTCGCGACAAAGAATAACGAAAAAAGTCATGAATGGCTTAACAGAACAACAAGAGATAACGAATGATTAAATGAATGAATCGGCGAATATCTCGCAAGCAAAATAGCAAATGATGAAGAATGATTGAATGATTTAACAAAGATAAATGCGCAAAAGAATGGGACGAACCTTTATGGCGTACACCCTAGTTCGCGAATAACATTTCGTAAGAGGCAAATGTAAGACCTAAAGTGCGTCATATAAGGGGGTATCTCTCGCCATGGTTGGGGGAAGGTTACACCGCTCCGAAGCCCGAACCATGAAAATTTGGGGCCCATGAAAGCCTATCCAGGAGAGGCACCTTGGATTCCCAACTATATATGTAGGTTATACCCTGGTTGGGCGACCGAGGGTCTCTTCAAGGAGTCGAGTGTATGCTCAAGGCGCCGAGGTACACGGTTGAGCGAGTGCCGGGATGGATGAACCTACCTGGCCATTCTTGGCAAGTCTTGGCATGCGTTGCACTCGCCCAAGAAAACTCCACTTAGGGTGCAGTCTCGTAACCATAAACCATATAGGTATAAGGGATAAGAGGCTGCGAAAACAATCAGTTGTTGTTAAGACCGGATGGGAGGAGCTAGTCTTGTATGGCCGATGTTTCGCCTCCTTGAAGGGGCAACCGGGAGATGATAAGGGCGACGCTCTCCATTAGGGGGTGTCAAAACGACGCAAATGTCATAAGGCTATGTTTCGCAAGAGAATTTAGGCTCGTCATATTTGTGCAATGATCCTGCAGAGGCAATAATACTAACGCGAGGGTAAGGCGAGATCAATGGGTCTTTACACGAAAGTGTGCGGACGTCCTGCGATTTCGTCGCACGACGGCAATGTCATGGGGCTTTATGTTCGCAAGGATATCTAGGCCTGTCATATTGTCGCAACTAAAACATCCTGCAGAGGCAAAAATACTTGGAAAATGATAAGGCAAGATCAATGGGTCTTTACATGCAAGTGTAAAGACGTCCTGCGATTTTGTCGCGATGAAAGGTGGCAGGGGAGGACCTCTAATTAGGGAGGTCTAACTTGGAAGACCACACAAAAATGATAAGGCAAGGTCAATGGGTCATTGCATGAGAATGTAAAGGCGGCCTGCGACCTTGTCGCCACAAGAAGAGATAAAATAAAGACTACCGAAATGATAAGGCGAGAAAAGTAGGTTTCTCCTTTCATGAAGATACCTGCGACCTCTTCGCAATGATAAAATTCAACGTAAAGCAATGAAGAGATTATGCTCTTTATTTTTTTTGGCAAGAACCAATCCAAGAGATATTTACCGATGAACAACAAGCATCCTCACCACAAATGGAATAATGACTTCACATAAACAGAGGCAATATTTCTTATACTTCAAGGATTAACATTTCTTATCCACTTCGCGAAAGAATACAGCATAATTGGAGCGAGAGTTTCGCATGATGGATTTACAATACTCCTTGTATTTAGAGGATTAAGTACTTCTTATACTTCTCAAAGGATACTTCATACTTCTTATATATTTCGAGGAGATAAAATACCTTTATGAATATAAGGGAAGGTCAATGGGCCTATGCATGAAGATGTAAGGGTGGCCTGCGCCTTTGTCGCAGAGAGAAGAATTAAAATCAAGTCCTTAATTGGGATGGGTTTACTCAATAAAAAATTCAATGAGCGAACATGCTCGCGAGATTGTCTTAATTAAAAGAGGAAGGAAGAAATATGGGGATTAATCAACCAAGGAGTTAAGTCATTCACACAAAAAGGAATTCCGACAAATTAAAAAGAAAGTTTAACTTTCAGCTTCAGCATTTTCATATACGGAGGGATGTTGAGATTTTTCTCCACCTTTATCAGCTTCGCCTCCGTCGGTTGGCGGATGTTCATCAGAAATGTTTTCATCACCTTTGTTCTCACCAGTTACTGGATTTTCATTAGGAGTTCTTCTATTTGGATCTTCGTCGCCAATTTCCTCATTAGGGAGATCTTCGCCGCTTTCATATTCATAATCACTATCAGGAGAATCAGGGACTTCATCATCACTCACTTCCAAAGGATCGACATGAATAGGATCAAGAGACTTCGACAGCAAAATATCATTCACCAGAACCTCCGCTTTAAGAGGGAATTGACGAAGCAATGCCTTTTGATGATTCTTACTATCAATGTCCTTACAATAAGACATATAATCAAACCTTCGCTCTGCACGGTCGCGAGAACGGGCAAGATGCGCGGTGAGTTGCCCGTTTTCCTTGCGAATTTTAGAATAATCAGACCTGAGGGTGGTGATAGTGGAGCGAAGCTTTCTCTCAGAGTCTGCATAACACATATACAGGATTAAAGGAAATTTTATCAAACATTATTGGCATTTCTAGGATAATAAAGCATTCATGGAATAAATAAATAAATTGAGATAGTCAAATAATTTGACTACCTTCCTTTTGAGAAGTAAGATGTTGAACTAAAGCCATGAAGTTATTCCCCAAACAATCCATGGCATCATCAAATGAATCTCCAACTAAGCCTTTCAGTCGAGATCGCAAGTTCTTTTCATTGGAAACAAGTATGGAATTTTTCGGTCGCAAGAGTAGAGTTGGATTTTTCTAATTTAGCACATTGTTCTTGGAGTTGCTTCGCTTTAACACTCAAAGTTATTCTACCTTGAATAAGTTTATCTCTCGGTGATAATTTCTTCACAATTTTTTCAAAGAATGATTAGCTTGTTCTTGTTCTTCACATAATTTTTGACAAGCATCATCTGTCTTTGCGAGTAGCTCGCCATCTTATTCAACAGAGAACGTTTCTCCCCGAGAAAGAGTTCGATTCTCATCGATAAAGTTTCCAACTTCAACTTAGTTTTAGTCAAAGAATAAGAGAGCCGAGATAAGTCACCGCTTAATAAGTCTTGCTTTTGCGATAAATCAAAATTCTCTTTAGACAAGTTATTTATCCGATCATTGCATAGGTATGAAGATTATCTAAGAGATTATCTTGCTCCTTCCATGCATCTCTTTCAACTCGAACTTCTTCAACGATAGATTCCGTCTGATATATCTCCATTATTCGTTTCCGGTTTAATTCTTGGAGGACGAGCAAGGGTTTGAGTTGTAAAAAAAAAAAAAAAAAAAAAAAAAAAAAAGCGAGGGGGTGGCGAGAGCATACCTTTTAATTCTTCATTCTTCTTGCGAAGGTTATCACGATCTAGCGAGATGTTTTGAAACTTTTGGTTTTCAAGGTGGAGATTATCGCACTTCACAGCCATAACTTGGAGATCACTCTTCAGCTTACCAATCTCTTGAATTAAAGATGCTTGCGAGACCTTATCAGGACCAAGGTGCTTACTTATAATCTCGCAGACGTGGGATTTGACAGGATCAGCAGAAGTCTTTTTGGCATCATTCACGAGATCAGAAAGGACCTTAAAGGCCACATCTATCCCTTCCAAATTTTTCCATGAGAAGAGGAATTTGTTCAAACAAAGAAGACGAGTCATCCTTTGTCAAAGGAACCTCATGAGAAGAGGAGGTTTCAGGGAGAGAAGTGATTGGAGAAATAGTAGAGACATGAATAACAGGAGGAGGTATAAGATCGTTTGTAGTAGGGCAATTATAAGGAACTTGGTCTATGAGGAGTTGAGGCATAGAAATATTGTCGCTAGTAATGTTACCAGAGGAAAGAGGCACAAAATTATCTTGCGAAGATTTCGCAGCAGGGGATGAAGGTTTGAAAGAAGGAAATGGAATGTTGGGAGTAACAGGCTTGGATTGGCGAAGTCTTTTAGGAGTTCTGCCAATGTTTCCATCATCCTGCGAATAACAAGTTAAATAAGAAACAGAGGCAACAATATATTGTTAATGAAAACAAATGTTTCTTAAATACCTTGTCACTCGCAGATTGTCTTTTTGTAACTATAGATTTTGCTCGCGAAAGGGGCTTTGATTGCGCGAGGAGTTCTTGTTGCGAAGTAGATTTCGATGGCGAGCCCAAAGAAAGAAGAGGATCCTTCACAGTAAATCTAGTTCTGGATTGGTTCTTGCTAAACAACAATGGCAGAAAAAGAACCACAAAGTTAATCATACCAGTGTGATTTCAACAAGAAAAACTAATCTCAAATCTAATCAACCACAAAATCAGCCAAGTATGGCAAAATTAACAAACCTGGACGCCATGAGAGTGACAACTGGTAGGGAATAGCTAAAGTGATGAAGAAGAAGAACACTTGCAGAACAATGAAGGAGAAGAACACTTGCAGATGATGAAGAAGATGAAAAGGAAAGGAAAATTCTTCACGGGGATGCTCCTATATATAGATGAGAAAATTGTTATGACCGGATAACATTAAATGCACTTAGGTAAAAAGAGGTAAATATAGACACGTGTAAACGGTCACTACTAAATCCAAGGGAACCTGACGAAAAGAATTTTAGTAGAATCCAAATATACAACATATTTCCTAATAGGCGAGAAGAGATTGTGAAATTAATTATTCTCTGTAACACATAAGGCAAGAAATGACACTTCGTTTATAGAAGCTTCGGAATCTCGCAAAAGAATAGAGGCAAGTACGTACTTTTCAAGTACAGTATTCTTCTGCTCGCTCCTTCATCAACAAAGACCAAAGATTACTACAACAACGGATTTTTCCTTAAAGATCGCTCTTCAAGCAACATTCAAGGAAAAAGAGGCAAGATATAGGATCATAATATCGCAACAAACAAGGCTCGCGGGATTAATGAACGACGGTGTCGCGAGGGACTCGCAGGGAGCTAAAATAAACGACGCAATGAATAACGACAGGCAAAACATAAAGAAGACGTAAGATCTGGCGAGGGTTAAGAAGTGTCGCGAGAGCGAATGTTTGTGCATCTGCGACACTTCGCGAGACATTCCCGAAAATAAAGGGTAGCTTATTTGTCATCCACTATGTATTACCCTATATAAAGGGCTGAGTGAATCTGTGAGAGGGAGAGATCTTTTTGGAATTGTTGGGCAAGTCATTAGGAGAGAGAAAGTTTAAGAGTGTTTTAATTTCTAAGTGTAATTCTATTTTCTTGTGTAAACAATTCATGGATTCAATCAATAAATATTCTTGATCTTACATCTTTCAAGGGACTAATTAAGCAAAATTGAGTAAGGGGTGTAGTGTGGGAAAACCTGCTACTACAAATCAACTCTTATAGTTGTCGTTACATTCTCAATTCATGCAATAGCCGCGGTACTATCACATTGGATTAATACGTCACGTTTCCTCTATTTATTAGAGGATCGAATCGCTCCATCCCTTAAAGGATTCAACTGAAAGGATGTCCAATCAGCTTCGCAATATCCTTAAAGGATTGCGGTAACCATTTAGATAGTGTATTTCTAGGCGTAAGATGTGTTTGAAACACCTCATAACCTTCTCAATATTTTACCAATTTTCCATACTAGGATTGGTAAATCTGAATATAAAACCCCCACTATGGAAGCAATATATTACACCCCTACTACAAAAAATACTTATATATATATATATATATAGTCAATCACGTAGCAAAGAAGCATACTGAGCTACCATACTCATGTCTAGTGCAATCACACACAATCTCAAAATCATTAGCACTAAACCAAAAGAGTGAAAACTTATTTATAGTCAGACTATATATATTTCTATCTCTTTCAAAAATTCTATTTTCATTGAAATGAAAATTGATCCAAAGAAAGAAAAAATTCGTTTCAAAAATATACACCATCTTCACTCAAGTCTTTCATGTCAAATAGCAAACTAAGCATGTTCTCAATTTCATTTTCATCCTATAAGTTAGAATAAAAATTCAACAAATCACTTATGCATACAAAACAAATAGTATTGTGCATTTCACTTTCATCAATTCTGAAATCATTCGAATGAATCAAGTAAACAATTTATATTTTATAAATTGTTTTAAAGTTGTTTTCAGAATATAAAGGATAACTTATCTAACTTATATGATTTCTTCTATTGTAGAAACTACACAGTTTTCCATGCTTGGTTTACATAGATTCTCATCCTTAACTTATACAAAAGTATATATTTCTACTTATGACTATAACAAATCATACATTGTAGAAACAACATCAACAAAACAAGCATGTAAGTTATTTAGCTACATGAATGTAAGAGTCAACAATTTTCTGTTTGCTTGTCTAAAAACAATAGGCTCATAAAATTTTTTGCCAAAGATTTAATATTTTAAAGAACAAAGTTACTTTCTATAAGAAGTTATCTTTCAAATTATAAGCAACAAAATATTCATGACTAAAATTTAGTCTCACTATATATGCTTTTCTAGGTTCATTCTTAGTGAATTACTTGTCACCTTCATTTTTCTAGTTCCTCTAATTTAAATCAAATGTGTTAAAGCATAGGATATGGAATCCCCACTATTTTTTTGACTCAAACAAGAATTTCAAAACAATATCAAAAGATCCCAAAAATTGTGAAAAACTAATAAACCAATGATCTAAACCCAAAACGTTTTGCATAATATAAAGAAAAATTCAAACAATTTTCTTGAAAGAAACATTGCCTAATATTCACTACTCAAAAATCATATTTGATATCAAGACAAGTTACTCGAAGCATCTTTATAAAATTCACAAAGACTTTATTTCATCCAATACCATTGCAAATTACGTAAGATTTGAAAATGTACATGCTTTTATGAGTTAGGTAAGATTATTACATACATGTTACTCAAAAATTCACCAAGTTCATAAGAAAATATAACATGCTCATATTCATCACTAACTCATTGATTTCTTAAAAGCATGACAAAATCTCATAAATTCAAATATTCAAAATTCAATTCATGTTATGATAAAATTACAATATTATGCTCAAACATTTTATCCATAACATATCATTTGTAGTAGTGCAATGATCAAATTCAACAAATTTCTTATCTCACTCTTGTTTATGATAAGATATGAGCATCTTGTTATTAACAAGATGAACATCTTGGAACATAGATACATCTTTAACATGATTGTTCTACCCAAAGTAAACTTTTAGGCTATACCACCAATACCGAAAATCCTAGTGATGTGAGTATATCTCAACTCCACTTTCTTTCAAAACGATTTGGTTCAACTTTTGAACCATAACCTATCAAAACAAATATGGTGTAAAACACCAATCTATATCAACCTCTCACCGTATTCATAGTTCACATTAACTAAGCTTGAAAAGCGTTGTTAATAACATTTGATACCCTTGCAATGCCGTGCAAGAATAACAAATAATCTCATAATCAATATTATGTTCATTTCTTGGTGAGAGTTGATATTCACATTTGTTTTGACTAGGTTTCTAATTATTTCGGTTTTGGGTTCGTATAAAATTCCATCTCATAAGTTCAAAACTTATATGAGTCACATGTTTATTGTCATACACAATAATTCTCAATATCTTGTTTCCGTAAAATTTATTTTAAGATTAAACAATCAACTTATTCAATTTAGAATGCCATTATTTGATCACCGCAATAGCTATAAATAGTTCATCAAACATACCTCAATTGATTTTAAAGCTAAATTGGTTATAAACCATTGTCCATTCTTTGCGCACCAACAAAAAAATCAACAACACCATTGCTCCTCACATCCATTAATCTCCCGTAATTTTTATTTCATTAGAAAATAAAAACTTGCTCAAGTAAGTGAATTTTCACCTGTCACAATCACATACGTATGAGCATTTGAAACCAAAAAATAAGTAAGGTATGCACTTACATAATTACTTGAAAATTAATTAATATAGTACTCCAAGTTTTTTTTAATTGTCAAACAAAGATTCAAAGTTATATAGTTATAACATCATATATTTATAACTCTCCATCAAGCATTTTATCAAACATATGTGGTGCACTAGTTTGATTGCTAACAATAATCTTCTTTTTCATTACCAAAACAAGAGTACGAAGTACTATAATCAAGACATGATCTTTAAAGTAAATTTCTTACATCTTACATCTCTAATCTCAAGTATCATGTCTCATATTTTGGACAAACATACACAACGATTCAGAAAATACCAAATATCTCAACCTAAATATCCAAATAGGAAATTTCAAAATGGGTTTTCAAGATAAGTTGCTGATATACAAGTTCTATGTTATACACAAATCCAAAATATCAACACAAAGATCAGAAAAACGAATTCAACAAGGACTAAATTTCTGCTCGTCAGAAATTTTCAGATACATTGTGCAGTTTTCTAAAATACTTTAAAAATACTTTCCAGACTCCAAAAATTCTGAAATTTGACATGGATGATTCTCATGATGTCTAATACACCCGGTTAAAATTTCAAGACCACAATTCAATTTCGTGTATGAGATAAAAATAAGACTCTACAGCATGTTAAAAATATTCGCTTAACATCAACAATATTTGTCTATGTCAACTGTTCACAAAGGAAAAAATATATTTAACCATGTTATTCCTAGTCCATCAATATTAGACATAAAATTAACTCTAGGTATCAGGTTACCTAAAATATCAAGCATCATGTTCAATCGTTAAAGAAAAATATTCTGGTTATAATTCTATCAAACAAAATAAAATAATGATACTTATCGCGTTTGAGCAATTGTTTTTGTAGTAGCAGGAAATCCCACACTACACACCTTACTCAATTTTGCTTAATCAATCCATTGAAAGATATAAGATCGAGAATATTTATTGATTGAATCCATGAAATGTTTTACACAGGAAAATAAAATTACACTTAAGAATTAAAACACTCTTAAACTTTCTCTCTCCTAATGACTTGCCTAACAATTCCAAAAAGATCTCTCCCACAACAGATTTATTCAACCCTTTATATAGGGTAACACATAGTGGATGACAGCTAGTTATCCTTTATTTTCGGGAATGTCCCGCGAAGTGTCGCAAATGCACAAACATTCGTTCTCGCGACACTCCTTACTCCTCGCCAAGTTTCACGTCTCCTTTATGTTTTGCTCGTCGTTATTCAATGCGTCGTTTATTTTAGCTGTCTGCGACTGCCTCGCGACGTCGTCGTTTATTAACCCCGCGAGCCCTGTACGTTGCGATATTATGATCCTACAGTTTTCTTTTGGTATCTATGGCAGAATAAACCGTCTTAAAATTGTTGGAACAATTGCTGAATTATGCCTGCAAAATAATCACAAAAACAAACAAAACATTGTTATGGCTGAGTCGCGGACTAGGTCGCTTTCTTTAAGACGTTTCGCGGCTCGCCCAAGATTGTGCAAGCGGCTTCTTCAATGTCGCGTCGTCCCCTGTGGATAAAACAAATGAGTTCAATCTCTTACACAATCACTCTTGCACGATGAGAGGATGTGAAACTTCTACACTTCATTCTTGTTCAGAAACACTTTTTAGAAAAATCAAGGATGATCACACACTTGTTTTTCTTTCTCACAAAAATTCATTTTCTAATAGAAAACTGTCACATAAGAAAAAAAGGGTTCTACAACTCTCCCAATTCTTTACATCAAAAAACTAAAACATTAAAGAACATTCATCTCTTTTTTTTTTTTCCAACCAAAATTCTGATTTATAGCCAAGAGTTTCAAACATTTAAAATGTTATTAAAAGTGTTATTATGGTAGAGTTAACACCATTAAAAACCAGAAATATGTAACAGTCAAAATTAATGTTAACAAAATTATTTTTTTCATTTAAGAAACTTAAATGCTATTAAAAACTTTCTTTTTATTTATTAGGAAATAAATTTATGTTTTAAATATATATTCCCAACAGCTACTAGCTGCAAGTCTAGGCTTAAATTTTGAGGTCTCCGGTTCAAATTAGCGCACCCACTTCTTTTTTTCCTTTTTCTATTGAAGTGTGATATTGGAATATCTTCCCATTCTTTAACCTCTTGGTGTGCAACACAATCGAACAAACTTATCAAGAGGTGGGTTTTTCTTGCTTTTGATTTCAGAGTTTCTCTCTGCAAACTCAATTTGTTGGAGAGCATAAGAGAGTGATAAGATACGTGTATAAATGGCACTTGTTTTTGTGACGTTGCGCCAGTTTATGTTCATTTTACTTGGTTATATGCTACTGAAACTTCTTGATTGCATTTCATTACCAATTGAATTTAGCTCACTTTCTTTTAAGCACGAAAGAGTTACTGAATATCATGAATCTTAGTAGTTGCTTAAAATGTTGTCTTGTTTTTGTTTTTCAGATTTTGGGCTTATCTGATACTGATGTTGCTGAAATATGTGTTCAAAGCCAAGCCTAAGATCAATGTACTGGGAAAATATCTCCGTAAGGATCTCATTAATGCACAAAATATTGTTTGAAGTAGACAGAAAGAAAAAGAAGCCAGATCTTACCATAATTCAACAATATGGGTGATTGAGCTAGTTCTTTACTCTTAAATGGGTTAAAGTTAGACATTTCGTAGCGGTATGTGAATCTTGGCTCTTGAGAACCTCTAAAATTTGAAAGGTAGTGGTGCTATTTTTCACATATCGAACATTTGCATAGACTTGCAGCTAGTAGCCTGTAATCATGGTGAGATAAGAGCAGAATACACATGTAGTCATAACATGCGAACAAAAGGAACCAACTAAGAACTCATAACTCTTTAGTTATTGCAAACATGAGTTTAGTGAACTCGTAAGGCTCAAACTTGTTTATTCTTTTGAGTCTCCACTTTTATGTACTTTTGGCTTCCTAACATTTGTTGTTTTCACTTTTAAGTCTTAAGTTGTAACTCCATTATTTTTCATGGACGAACAGGATATGTGGGTGCAAAATACCGCACATCTAATAGTAGGGCGAAGAAATCATATAATAACAGGCGAATATAACGCATTCACTATAGTTCTGCTGACGGATTGGATGACGTCACCAAATCACACCGAAAGTGTGATGATCAGCGCGACAATTAAAATGAGAGCGCAACAACTATAGTCAATGGAGATTATAATGCCCTCCCAGATCCGAAAATAGGGGCTTTATTAGCTGTCCTCCACTATGTAACCCATATAAAAGGGACAAGAAGCCATTGTAATAGAGAGAGATCTTTTTGAGGTCTGAGATAAGAATTTCAGGAGAGACAAAGTTGTTTAGATCTCAAGTTAGGGTTTTCATACATCCATATTTTATTTGTTCTATGTTTTAATGAAATGAAATGATTTAGTGTTTTCCCCATAATGTCTTAGATTCATCTTGAGTATTTACTTGGGTGTTAGTTGTAGGATTTCCTGCAACTACATTTTGGCGCTAGAAACAGCTTGGATGAAGAAGAGGATGATCCCTGCCTGTGAAGTCATTTAAACGGAATAGATATTGATTCAAGTTTTTTCGATGTTTCAAGTGCTTTACCAGATTTAAGAGGAGTTTTGGGATATTTTTGATCATCGAGACCTTTATTACAACTTTTAAGATCTGATTTTGAAATCTTGTTATAGTTTCTGGATACTATTATCATTACAGGAAAATCAACGGAACACAGAGTGAAAGACAAAGAGGATTATCGGCGGAAAAAGAGAATCAACAAATGGAGTTATCTAGGAGGGAACACAACAAGGCAGAGCAAAAAGTACCAGCACGAGAAATAAAAAGTATTGTAACAAAGGAAGGAAGCAGGCGTATACAGTGTAATTCTATAACAAAATCGACTACGAGTGTAGCAGATTTTCATGCAGGGATTACAGGAAGTATCTACAAGCGTGACTATGAAGGAAGGAAGATCATGACTGTAGACAAAGAATCGCCCTTGAAAGAATGGCAAAAACATCGGATAATATTCACGGCAGATGATATACCGGAAGAAAGCTTAAAACAAACAGATCCCCTAGTTGTCTCTTTAACTGCAATAAAAGAAGGAAGAGAGGAAAGCGCGAACAAATCATAGGAATGGGCGATAGATAAAACTTTGATAGATACGGGAAGTTTTGTAGACATCTTATTTTACCGCGCATTCAAGAGTATGGGATACAGTGATGCCGATATGACGCGGTCAGCATATATAACATTCACGGTTTTAACAGGGCGGTTACAAAGCCTAAAAGCGAAATAATGTTGCGAATACTTCTAGGAGAGGCAGGTAACGTTCTGTGTAGTTGACGTGGAGTCACATTACAACATGCTCATGGGGCGACCATGGGTACATGGGATAAAAGGCGTAGCGTCAACCCTACATCAATGCTTACATTTCCCAATACCAAGTGGAGTAGGAGAAATCAAAGGTGATACAGATAGTGCGAAAATTTGCAGTCAAATAGATGTGAAGAACTACGAAGGACGCGCAAAAAGACGAAAAGATAGATGGAGAAAGGCGAAAGAATTAAAAAAAAGGATGAAGAATTGAAGGTATATATGATAAGAGCAAAAGAGGGAAAAGGAATACCAATCGAAATCTCAGCGAAAAGAAGGCGAACCAGTGCATGAAATAAAAGAACCATCTCCATTAGGAGAACCAAAGGCGAACTTCACCGCAGCAGAGCCAACAAAAGAGATAAATGTAGGAACAGAAGAGGAACTAAAGATGTTGAAAATTGGAACCAAGATGGATAAGGAGGAAGAAGACAAATTAATAAACCTATTGCGGGAATATAAGGATGTCTTCGCATGGAGCATGGATGAGATGCCAGGCATAGATCCTTCAATTGCATGTCACAGGTTATACATCAGTAAAACAGCGAAGCCATTCAAACAAAGGATAAGGAAAATAACAACTACATACCATCCACAAATATAAATTGAGCTACAAAAGATGCTAGATGCGGGAATAATAAGGCCAGCAAAATACCTAGCATGGATAGCAAACATGGTGGTAGTACCAAAGAAGAACAAAAGGGATACGAATTTGCATAGATTTCAGCGATCTAAACAAGGCGTGTCCGAAGGACAGTTCCCACTTCCAGATATATCACAAACAGTAGAACGGGCGTCAGGAAACGAAAGATTATCATTAATGGATGGATATTCAGGCTACAACCAAATTGCTTTAGCAGTAGAAGACCAGGAACACACGGCTTTCTTCGCACCAATAGGGATGTAGTGTATTACTCCGCCTAGATGGAGGGATTGAAAAACCAATATACTATATAAGCAAGACTTACAACTCAGCGGAACGAAATTATACAAAGATTGAAAAGCTCATTCTAGCTTTAGTATATGCTACGCAGAAACTTCGTACTTATTTTCAAGCTCACAAGATTAGAGTGTTAACTAAGATCCCAATTGAATCAGTTATGAAGAACTCAAAAAGAGTAGGAAGGGTGGAAAGATGGAATGCACAAGTAGAGCAATTTGAGGTTAAGTATGAAGTACTATCTTCACCAAAATCACAGGTTATCACAGATTTTCTAGCAGAATTTCCATTGGAAGAAGATGAAGGTTTGGAAGAAATGATGGATATAGATGAAGAAAAAGGAAATCCAAGAGACCTATTAACAGAGCGCAATCCAAAAAGATGGGAAATTCTAGTAGATGGATCAACAAATGGAGAAGGAAAGGGGATTGGAATAGTTATCATTTCCCCTCAAGGGGCAAGAATGGCATATTCGTTTAGATTGGATTTCGCGTCTACAAATAACAAGGTAGAATATGAAGCGGTCGTGCATGCATTAAGGTTGGAAATTGAAATGAAGTTAGAATATTGTAGGATTCAAATATCGCACAACATATTTTCTTAGCGTGCGAGATTCAATTATTTTCTTAACTCGCGAGAGTGTCTCGAGAGAAGGTAGCAAGACTCGCGAGAGTGTCTCGAGAGAAGGTAGCAAGACTCGAGAGAGTGTCTCGAGAGAAGGTAGCAAGACTCGCGAGAGTGTCTCGAGAGAAGGTAGCAAGACTCGCGAGAGAGAAGGTAGCAAGACTCGAGAGAGTGTCTCGAGAGAAGGTAGCAAGACTCGCGAGAGTGTCTCGCGAGAAGGTAGCAAGAGCCTGCAAAATTATCAAAGAGCTCGCGAGAATATGAGCTGTATGTGAGTTGTCATCCACTATGTAAACACCTATATAAAGAGGAGAGCAGGAGAGAGAAGGGAGGAATAATTTTGGGAGGACACTTTTAGGAGGAGAGAGATATTTTTAGAGAGAGATTTATTTTCTTTATTATCTTCTTCCCAAATAATTAGATCTAGAGCTCTAGAAAATATCCATTAATGGAGATTCTCAATGTAATTCAAATGTAACCTCAACAATCATAGTGAAGAATCGTGGATGTAGATCACATTGATCGAACCACGTAAAAAATCTTATGTGTCTATTTAAATTTCTAGCACTTATATTTTGAGATTTAGGTGATTAATAAGTTTAGATCTAGAAATTATTATCAAGATATAGTGAGGGGTGTAGTGTGGGAAATCCCGCTACTACATATGCGCTAGAAACAGGGACGAGTCTATTTGATTTTGTTGATTTAAGAGAGTTCCATTGAAGCTTGGATACACTGGATCTTCAAAGATTAGAGGTAAAAAACGCGGTATCAGATGGAGATATTCATCTTCAGGCAACATTTGCTAAAGTTCAAAGAGGACAGAAGAAAAAGAAAGATACAATATACTTGCTCAAAACAACGGCACACCACAAAGTTGAAAGAATCATCATTAACAATAAATCAAGAAGAAAAATCTTGATTTAATAATGTATGGATGAAGGTTTTCCCCAGCACAAATTATTAGCAGCGAATGAAGAGCAAATCAGTTGGGAGTAATAATCTCGAGTTAAAGGGACCGTGAGCGAAGAAAATACAACATCAAAATTCAACAAAGATGGTTTTACTTCATCAAATAACTAGGGAAGAAAAACAAAAAATGAAAGAGCTAACTCGCGAAGGCAAAAACAACCAGCTCGTGGCGATCAGAAGAAAGTAAAAGACCAAAGAAGAAGAAACAAAGACAAATAACTTGGAGAAACAACCAATTTCATACAGTCACTTCGCAAAGTCAAATCCCAATCAACTATTTGCAAACAAATTTCGTCACCAACTCCAATAAGTAATCAATGAAGTCTGCGAGCAACACAACCAAAAGTGAGACAGAGGATCCACCATACAATCACCTTGTCATCAGCAGTGGGGAACCCATGATAATTCATGAAGAAACCAATGTCCAAGCAGGCATCATCATCAATAAGTAACAGATTCTCAGTGAACCCAAACAACAAGCAATTAAAATTCATTTTAAGTTCAATGAAAGATCAAAGGATCAAAAACCGACAAGTAACTTCTCCCATGCAGCTCATGCACGTGAAGCTTGCAATTCAACTTCGCTACCTAAGAACAGTGTTATTGACTGTCTGCGAAGGAGCAGGAAATATCATTGCAGCCCAAAATGGACTCTTCTCTTGACAAGTAGGTGAAAAGGGGTACTCCATCGAGTTGTTCCACCGAGAAGAGTGCGAAGATTAATCCGGCAGCCAACATCAAGCTCTCGAATTAGTCGGTTACCTCGGTGAACGATCGGCCCAACATTAATCCGACAACAAAGACTTAGTGAACGATCATCATCTCTCGCCAACACCCTTTATCAGCAAAACGCATAGTGTGCGATATTCATATTTAGGCATCAAGCTAAGGCAAAAGGGGATGAGAAGACGTTGAATAACAGTAGCAGCATGTATGATCAAACTCACTTCCTATCAGGTGCCATTAACAGTGAAAATGAAAGCTTCGGGGGATGCATATCATAATGACTCAACATGCAAGTTGTAGCAGACCGGGATAGCAGACAAGTTTCTACTCGATAATTAATTCCCACAACTCTCATCATCAACTCTCATTTCTCGCTAAACAATGGCTCTTTCTCAAAGACAATGTGTTAGTAGCGAATAAAGAAAA
Organism: Papaver armeniacum; assembly: GCA_023531295.1. Classification (NCBI taxonomy): domain Eukaryota; kingdom Viridiplantae; phylum Streptophyta; class Magnoliopsida; order Ranunculales; family Papaveraceae; genus Papaver; species Papaver armeniacum. Next base: position 116,456 of record JAJJWW010002949.1, read on the forward strand.
GCGTGTACTTCGCGAATCGTAGGATCGAATATCTTCCCAAGCACGAGTCCATAAGAGAAATTATAAGGAGATTAAAAACATCTAGAACTTCAAGGAGAAAGCAAAAGGCAAAGACACAACGTAGGATCGATATTTGAATTATGAAAGGATTCCCAACAATTCATAATTGATCTCTGCGAAGTTAATAGTTCATGCTAAGAGGAAGGAGGGGAGAAGCTAGGTCATCATGCACGGCATGAAAAGAAAAGGGACGAAACGCTACAACGTGAAGATTAAACACAAAGCATCAGGCGAAGGAAAAGAATCGTTCCAGCGAGAAAGAACCAATATCAACCAACAACGATAACAATCAAATTTATGGCAAAACAACCAAAGCTAATTTTTGCAGCGATGAGAACATGGTAAAGAAGAACGATTCGAAAATGATCATCTTCAACAACCGAGAGATGATGAAAGGAGGGAAGCAAACTTTGCCAAGACCGAACCGATGATGAATGATGAAAATTATCGGTCGTGTTGACGTCAAGCTAGGTCGATATAGCAATCAATGAGTTTATCATGAGACCATTACAATCATCAATTAACAACATCAAGAGAATCCGACAGCCAGAGAGAACATTGTCGATCACCAGCGAGAAGAGGAACACGAAGACTTTAATGGGAAAATTCAACTATGAGAAATGCAAACTTGCCAAAGCAAAAGATATAGAAGAAATTCACTTTATCAACCAAGTTCCAAATGAGGTTGCCTAAAGACATAAAGCGACAAAGTAATTTAGCAAAACCTAGACAACTTGGTATCTACACAACGACATCACCAGCAAAGCAATAATGGAAATACAATGATCTTGCGACGGCTACGCCCAGGAGGAGAGATCAGAAAAGCGAATGTAATAGCAGGAAGTACAAGGATCATCAAGGACAGGTAAAGAAATTAACGAGAAAATAAATTTTGCAGGTGTAAGCGGCACAGATGAGAGAAGTATCATTTCAAGACAGATGGGTGAAAGAAAGGAAGAAAGAGGCATAGCAGAAAGAAACGATTTAACGAATTACTCTGTTACTACCTTGAAACAAAGATTAACCCAAAGAATTAACGGAGAGGGATCAGTTCAAGAGCTATCAGTACAAGGAAGAGATCAAAGCTGCCCAGAGAAAGAGCCGAGGAATGACAATAGCAACAAAAAAAATCAACCAATAAAGCCCACATAATGAAATAAATAATAGATCACTTCGCCAACACAGTCAGGCTTGCGAGTATAACAAAGCAATAAGTCACTTCGTCAGGATCTCATAAGTAAGCTGCGAATCCACAACTTGACAAGACACGATCAGAAATCATTGCTATGTGCGAAGTAAGAATGAGTTTCACAGAGCATTGATGATACTCCGTCAACGATTACAATAAAGCAAATTCTTATGATAATTCTTCAACAACAACTTCAAGCACATGTGATTACTTGCACGTTTATCAACTAATATCAAGCTCAGCTATTGTTCTCAGCAAGAAAGTGAAAAAACAAGATACAATGCACAAATTTACTTCATCAACAACATTCAAAAGATTACACATGCCAAGCTCACATCATCATCAATTCCAGGGACGATAACATAACTCGAAACCAGATTAAAGCGAGAAGCAATCAGAAAAGAAAAGAATACACACGATTGGTGCAGGCGGTAGAATACAAACATGAGGGCACGGGTTCAAGTCTCGCCATTAGCCTATTTATTTTTGCTGCGGCATCTATTCATTCAAGAGGGACTGTTAAAGAGTGTTGGGCGGCGTCTATACACTTCAAGAGATATTTTCGCGCAAGAATTTCGTCCAAGCCCAGTTTAAGTTCGCACAGTAGCTATGCAGTAAACGAGCTTAGCTGCCCAAACCCACTAAAGCTTACCCAATAGTAAACGAGCCATCAATGTTTAAGTTCGCACAGTAGCTATGCAGTTGCGAATTTCTGGTGCAATTAATCGGTCAGAGGCATGAATTTGGTATTTCATTACTTCGCCAGATCTTTGATTATTTCGCAAAGAATGAAGAAAAGAATGATTATTTCCTTAAGAATGATTGAAAGAAGTGACAGAAATGAAGAAATGAATGAAAGAATGAAGACATGCAATAATTTCGCAAAGATAACAAGAAGAGATAATCAGAAATGAATGAATGAATAAACATGATTGAATGAATGGGACGAACCTTTATGGCGTACACCCTAGTTCGCGAATTATATTTCGTAAGAGGCAAATGTAAGACCTAAAGTGCGTCATATAAGGGGGTATCTCTTAACATGGCTCAGGTGGAAGGTTACACCGCTCCCGAAACCCGGGTCATGCATTTGGGGCCCATGAAAGCCTATCCGGGAGATACCTTGGATTCCCAACTATATATGTAGGTTATACCACAGTTTGGGCGACCGAGGGTCTCTTCCAAGGAGTCGAGTGTATGCTCAAGGCGCGAGGTACACGGTTGAGCCGAGTGCCCGGGATGGATGAACCTACCCGGCCATTCTTGGCAAGTCTTGGCATATGTTGCACTCGCTCGAAGAAAACTCCACTTAGGGTGGGTCTCGTAACCATAAACCCTATAGGTATAAGGGATAAGAGGCTGCGAAAACAATCGGTTGTTGTTAAGACCGGATGGGAGGAGCTAGTCTTGTATGGCCGATGTTTCGCCTCCTTGAAGGGGCAACCGGGGAGATGATAAGGGCGACGCTCTCCATTGGGGGGAGTGTCAAAACAGACGCAAATGTCATAAGGCTATGTTTTCGCAAGAGAATTTAGGCTCGTCATATTTGTGCAATGATCCAGCAGAGGCAATAATACTAACGCGAGGGTAAGGCGAGATCAATGGGTCTTTACACGAAAGTGTACGGACGTCTGCGATTTCGTCGCACGACGGCAATGTCATGGGGCTTTATGTTCGCAAGGATATCTAGGCCTGTCATATTGTCGCAACTAAAACATCCTGCAGAGGCAAAAATACTTGGAAAATGATAAGGCAAGATCAATGGGTCTTTACATGCAAGTGTAAAGACGTCCCGCGATTTTGTCGCGATGAAAGGTGGCGAGGGGAGGACCTCTAATTAGGGAGGTCTAACTTGGAAGACCACACAAAAATGATAAGGCAAGGTCAATGGGTCATCGCATGAAAATGTAAAGACGTCCTGCGATCTTGTCGCAATGATAAAATTCAACATAAAGCAATGAAGAGATTATACTATCGCATGAGCACAACGCAGGAGATAGAGGAAAGATAAGAATGAAGAAATAATTCACTCATTCAACACTTCTTCAACGATTCTACCTTCGTAGATAAAGAACAGAGGCAACTATGGATAACCAAGAAAACATTTTATGTTATTCATCTTCTCAGCAAGAATCATTTCCAAAGTGGATGTTCACTAGTGAATATCAAGAATCTTCACCAAAAATGGAGTAATAATTTCGCATGAACAGAGGCAATACTTCTTATATTTCTTCAAGGATACTTCATACTTCGCATACCTCAAGAGATAATACTTCATATATACTTCTCAAAGCTTCGGAACTTCGCTAAAGAATAGAGGCAAGTACGTACTTTTCAAGTCCAGTATTCTTCCGCTCGTTCCTTCATCAACAAAGACCAAAGATTACTACAACAACAGATTTTTCCTTAAAGATCGTTCTTCAAGCAATATTCAAGGAAAAAGAGGAAAGATGTAGGATTCAAATATCGCACAACATATTTTCTTAGCGTGCGAGATTCAATTATTTTCTTAACTCGCGAGAGTGTCTCGAGAGAAGGTAGCAAGACTCGCGAGAGTGTCTCGAGAGAAGGTAGCAAGACTCGAGAGAGTGTCTCGAGAGAAGGTAGCAAGACTCGCGAGAGTGTCTCGAGAGAAGGTAGCAAGACTCGCGAGAGTGTCTCGAGAGAAGGTAGCAAGACTCGAGAGAGTGTCTCGAGAGAAGGTAGCAAGACTCGCGAGAGTGTCTCGCGAGAAGGTAGCAAGAGCCTGCAAAATTATCAAAGAGCTCGCGAGAATATGAGCTGTATGTGAGTTGTCATCCACTATGTAAACACCTATATAAAGAGGAGAGCAGGAGAGAGAAGGGAGGAATAATTTTGGGAGGACACTTTTAGGAGGAGAGAGATATTTTTAGAGAGAGATTTATTTTCTTTATCATCTTCTTCCCCAAATAATTAGATCTAGAGCTCTAGAAAATATCCATTAATGGAGATTCTCAATGTAATTCAAATGTAACCTCAACAATCATAGTGAAGAATCGTGGATGTAGATCACATTGATCGAACCACGAAAAATCTTATGTGTCTATTTAAATTTCTAGCACTTATATTTTGAGATTTAGGTGATTAATAAGTTTAGATCTAGAAATTATTATCAAGATATAGTGAGGGGTGTAGTGTGGGAAATCCCGCTCGCGAGAATATGAGCTGTATGTGAGTTGTCATCCACTATGTAAACACCTATATAAAGAGGAGAGCAGGAGAGAGAAGGGAGGAATAATTTTGGGAGGACACTTTTAGGAGGAGAGAGATATTTTTAGAGAGATTTATTTTCTTTATCATCTTCTTCCCCAAATAATTAGATCTAGAGCTCTAGAAAATATCCATTAATGGAGATTCTCAATGTAATTCAAATGTAACCTCAACAATCATAGTGAAGAATCGTGGATGTAGATCACATTGATCGAACCACGTAAAAAATCTTATGTGTCTATTTAAATTTCTAGCACTTATATTTTGAGATTTAGGTGATTAATAAGTTTAGATCTAGAAATTATTATCAAGATATAGTGAGGGGTGTAGTGTGGGAAATCCCGCTACTACAAATATGTCAGGGTGACTAGTGACTCACAATTGGTAATACGCCAACTACAAGGTTTTTACAGCACAAATGAACCATCTCTACAAAAGTATAAGCAACTTGTCATGGAACTCTCAACAAAAATACCAACGATAGATTGGAGACATATCTGCAGGAAAGATAATCGATTCTCATATGCACTCGCATTTATCGCTTCAATGCTGGTAGATCCCACCACGCATTATATAATGGTAGAGACGCTTTCTTTTCCATCAATCAACAAAGACGAAGGAGATGCAGACACCATGATGGTTGAAAACCAAGAGGAGAGGCAAATCGAAAAAGGATAGGATTGGAGAACACAACTTCATAACAATCTGGAGAAGGGCGAGGTACCAAGTAACAAATTAGAGACGCATAATCTTAAGAGCAAGGCGACAAATTATGAATTGAGAGATGGGATTTTATACATAAGGTCTTTCCTAGGACCATCTCTCAGATGTTTAACACGAGAAGAGGGAATGGAGATATTGAAAGCTCTTTATTATGGAGATGCAGGGAACCATAGTGGAGGAAGATCATTGGCCTACGGAGCTAAGGTGAAAGGGTATTATTGGCCATACATGCACGAAGATGCAAAAGAAGTATCTAGGCATTGTGAAGAATGTCAGCGTCATGGGAAAAGAATACATGCTCCACGAGCGACTTTGAATTCCTCAACAAGTGTATGGTCATTCGAAAAATGTAGATTTGGACATTGTAGGACCATTCGTGCCAGGAACAGGACAAATGAGTGATAAGTGCCTAAATTACATCATTTGAATATCAATTTCTTATGCTTTTCTAAACTATTTCTCTTGTATTTTTGTATATTACGCTTCGTTTACATTTTGTAGGTATTTTGGAGTCATGTGATAAGAAAGAAGAGAAAAATGATCTTAATTTGATCTTTGGGAACCTTACGCGCTGGCGTAGTCAAAGCATGGAAGGATGCTGGCCTTTATGAGCAAAATTAATGGACCAGAACCATTGTCTCAAGGCAGCTAATGAATACAATTGCAGTTTACTAAATAACAACCTATTTCTGCTAAGGGACACCATAATCATCTTATATCTATGTCAGGAGTCAGGACCAGGAGAAACCAACTTCTCCACATTTCTTCCTCGCGGCCAAGACAACTGCACCAGTTCCTACCACCGGCAAGCAAGGGTCTTGTGGATATTTTTGAAGGGCTAGGACAGGTTCATAAAGGCAAGAACAACACAGCAGACTTATGTACGAGTCTGTGATGGTTTTGGGTTTTGTTTTACGCCAAAAAATAGTGAAGAAGCAGTAGATGTTGGTGTTCAAATTGAAGATGAACGGAGAGTACAAGGCAGGCCGATTGGTGGTTTTGAACAAGATATTATCCGAGAAGAATGAAGAGGAAGAGTGGGTTCGTGTCTGATTCTTACAGTGAGAGAAGCTCGAGTTTGGAAGCTAGAAAGGTCAGTGAAGAAGAACGAGGATGAGCTGCCATTGATTTGAATGGAAGTGTGCTGCCGTTGTTTTAGAATGAATCATCGAGAATAATGTGTGCTCTCGAGAATTTGTGAATGTTATTGTTGTTGGAATCGAATTGGTTTACAGGGAAGGAGTTGATTTGCGGTCCTCAAAATACAACTAGTGCATAACCTTCATCAGCTTGCAATACGCACATTGAGTGCTTGAGAAAATGCCTGAACCGCAGGTCATGTCCTCAGGCAGGTCTGTTTCACGACCAAGTTTTCTGCCATTGGTTATGACGTAATTATGGGAATCATATGGGTTCTCAACTAAGAAAAAGATACGGGTTTGTGCTAGAATGAAGTTACAGCGAACAGGATGAATCTTTGTTCCAGTATGGTGCGGATTGAACTTGAATTTCCAGCGAGAAGATAGAGTGCTGCTGTTGTTGTTAAACTCAAAGAATGGACGAGATTTTGAAGTGTTTTGGAGCTTTGAATGAATGGGTTGTGCTTGTAATCTTGTTGCAGGGAAGAGAGCTGGGTTAGGTCTGCCTCAGACTTGAGTTCGGGCCTTATTTGAGTTCTCTTCGCGAAGGTTAGAACATAGTTTTCAGAGGATAAGAAGAGCATGTAACCGGAGATGGATTTGTGAAAGATTGGGTTCGAGTTATTGTGGCTTTTGGGTCGATTTCTGGCAGAATTACAAGTCGAGCTGTTAGTTGCCATGGGTCTTGTGGTTGTTTCCAGGGAGGAGAGGTCAGGTGGATCGCCCAAGAGATGTTGGCACCAGCAATGAGCTGTTTTCAACACCGACAAGGATTAGAAGTATGGTGTTTAGTTTGAGCGAGAAGTCAGCAGCCAAGATGTGAAGTTATACGCCTTTGCATGAAGATTTTGTTATAAAGGAAGAACCCTAGGCTACAGAGAAAAGATAGATCTCATACCCCCTTCACCACGGCTTGAAACCCTAGTTTCAGCGAGCTTTTGCTCGCTGAACAACCACCTTCCATCTGCATACATCGCCATCCTGCCATCATCCATTCTTTACCACCATCCTTGCATACCACCAGTTCCCAGTACCACCTGCATACATCACCAACAACAGCTGGAGTTCAGTTCCATCCTCCATTCACAACAGCAACTGCATCCATCACCAGCACTCCACCTGTTCGCAGCAACTCCAACTCGCACCAACAGCAGTACAACAGTACCACCTCCACAGTTCCAGTCCATACGCCGCCTCCGTATTATCCAGTCCACAATTCCATTCCACCACCTGCTGATGTTGCTGTTTTGGTTTTCTGTTACAGTTTCATATTTTTATTTTATATCACCATGAACTCCAGTAGCTAAGCATCCTGATTAGGGACAACTCCAACGTCCGAAACTTGAATTCAAATTGATATTTAAAGTGCATGTTTTCTTGCAATTTACCTTGTTATTGCTTATTCTCTACGGTACCAATATTGTTTATGAATTATTTCTCAATCGTTTAAGTTGCAAATTGAATGGTTGTTTGGTGATTGTAATGCTAGTTGAGAACTCTTCGACCGTTAATTGTCTAGAGAATCTTAATACAAGTAGCGATATATGGATATTGACGATGGGATTTTGTTAAGTATTCATATGTATTGAATGACACTAGTAGATGAATCGAGCCTTTGTGTTTGTCACTAGGAATAGCCTATCTCACGGAACTTAATGCATTTGTTTAAGTCACACCTAGAGAGCGTACTTCTAGGAAACTTGGCAAGTAGAATCTGGTAGTCGAGACCTTCCGTGTCTGGTGAATTTAGGAGATATAACGGAATAGTTGAGCATACTAATTATTCTAGGGTTATTAGTAATGGGTGATTGCAGAAACATAGCTGTATTGATAAGATTCATGTTTTGTGACTGACATAGAGTCCTTGATCACTCTCATCCACATTGTTTACATTCATTCAGAAATGGGTATTTAATTAAATACCCTTAGTTTTGGAACCCTTCAAAAATACCCCTATCATATTATAAATATACCCCTCCTCTTATATATAAAACTTATCCTCTTAAAAATAAACTATTTTAGTAATTTATTACACATAATTTTTTTTATTTTTTCAAAAAGCAATAATTTTCTTTCTCAATCACTCCACCACCGCCTCCAACTCCACCGACGGCAAGTCACCACCACCACCACTCCACAACCACCACCACCACCACCACCACCACCACCACTCCACAACCATCACCAACATTCCACCATCACAACTCCACCACAACTCATCGTCACCACCGCCACCGCAATTGCGACCACCATCTCCTCCAAATCCACCATCATTGCCGCCAAGTTGATAAAAAAAAATTGAAAATTTAGAAATAAGTTAGGTCCAGATTTTTGTATCAACAACCGAAGTTGACCCAATTTTTTGTATCAACAACCGAAGTTGATCCAGTTTTTTGTATCAACAACCAAAGTTGACACCAAATTTTGGTGTCAACAACCGAAGTTGATATCATATATGGTGTCAACAGCCCAAGTTTTTACAAAAATTGAAAACTCGGAAATTAGTTAGGTCAAGATTACGTGTCAACAACCCAAGTTGACACAAAAATCTGGTATCAACAACAAAAGTTGATCCCAAATCTGGTGGCACCACCACCTTCATCGCCAGCATCACCACCATCACCACCTCCACCATGTGAGATAAGAAATGAAATGACTTTCATCTAAATTTTTATTAATATTGAAAGGATATTTATATGATTCAAAATTAAATGGATAACATTTTAGAAGATGAGGGGTATAATTATTGTGGATAAGGGTATTTGTAAAATCCATGAAAAGGAGGGATATTTATAAAATTTCCACTTCAGAAATTGAATCACAACTTTAGCTCAACTCTCCCTCAGGAACAAACCTTCTTGTCATTGTACTACTATTTAGTGTAAGAGAAGTAAGGAATTTATTTTTGTAAGTTCGACACCTCTTCAAGGAGATACTTAATTTTCGCAACTGATTACTTCACAAAATGGGCGGACGCGAAAGAAACACAACACATTCGAGACCGTGACATATTCACCTTCATATTCGAAAATATAATTTGCAGATTCGGAATCCCGGCGCAGATAGTATCTGATAATGGAAAGCAGTTCAAAGGCGAAAATATAGAGATGTTATTTAACGCGTTTAAAATCCAAAGTGGGAAATCAACACCCTTGTACCCACAAAGTAACGGGAAGGCGGAGGCAACAAATAAAACACTCGAGGATATATTGAATAAGAAGTTGGAAGGACACAATAAAGGGTGGTGCAAACAAGTTCCTAATGCTCCATGGGCGTACAGAACAACAAGAAGAGAAGCAATAGGAATTTCACCTTTCTGTTTAAAATATGGTGTAGAGGCGGTATTACCAACTGAATTTATCATCCCAACAACAAAGAGAGAAGCATGGGAAAAGAATTTGAATACCGATTTGATCTTGGAAAAGCTTGATGACTTGGAAGAAATAGAGAAATTGCCTTGCAACATATGGAGAACTACCACAAAACATTAGCTCGTGAATATAATAAACGAGTCAAAGTAAGAGAGTTCCAACCTGGAGAGCTAATGTTGCGATAAATACCGCCCTACCAGAAAGGTGGAGATGGGAAATTGGAGAAGACATGGGATGAACCGTACATTATAAAGAGAATTGTTGGGAATGGAGCGTATGAATTAATGGATAGTGAAGGGAAAGATGTAGGACGAAAGCTCGATCATCCATGGAATCGAATATATTTGAAGAAATATTACCCTTAGGCGTCAACAACAAAGAAGAAAGAATGTATGCATTTTGTATCACTTATAATATGAATGAAAACAAGGAAAAATTCTTTTATTTGAATAATCTAGAAAAAGCTACAAGTAGAAGAAACAGGCAAAAACATCAACAAAAGGAGCTGCAATAGAGCAACATCAACAGTAATACATTGACTAGTAACATTAATAACAGAAGGAGCTGTAATAAAGCAATTCCAGAAGAGCCATATATTTCCTTTAGAATTATCTTTAGAATTATACATTATTTGATGATGCATACCAGGAAGCTTGAAATGAAAATTAGTTGCTTTAATTTTAGGTTCTACAATCCACACTAGAGAAGGATTATTTGAACTAACTAAACTTTTCAATTTGTCTTTTAAGGCCTCTGACATTCCAGAAGAGGATCTTAATTTAAAAGGGGGAGGTTGAGGAGATAAACTCCCCTTATCAATAATATGCTTAAGAGACTCTTTACTAGCTTTCCTAGTAACTACAACATGCTTTAATGGAGGTTTTTCCTTTTGAACTCTCACTACTTTACTAGAACCAATTTCATCATTGGTTTGATTACTAAGAGTTTTCTTTGGAATAATAGCAATATTTTGAGAGATAGAACCAAATTCTAAAAGATTTGTAGTACCGACCCCCTTAATTTCCCCATCTTCAGACCCAGATAAATCACTTTCATTATCTTGTAAGATTTCAAATGGGTTACTTGTAACATTTATATCAGAAGTAGGATGAAGTATTATAGGGGCTTCCAAAGATGTATGTATTTTAATCACTTCACTTGTGGGATCATTCATGGAAGGAGTACCATGGGTTGAGTTAGAAATTGCAGAAACATTCTGAGTACCATTATTAACACCACTATCTTCGGGAAGTTGAACTGGAATAGAAAGATTTGAAGTATTAACCTTATGATCTAAATTTGAAGATGAATAACTATGATTATGCCTCTGTACTATAATGATTTCCTTCTCAATTTGACTAGTGGTACCTGCCATGTTAGAGAGTTGTTTAACTCTGCATTCTGTGGGTAAATGGCCTACAATTTTACATTTAGATCAGAATTTAGGAAGCTTGTTACTCCTTGAGAGAAAACACCATATTTAGTGATTATCCAAAGTTTATTAGGAATTGTCTTAGCCAAATCAACCTCAATTAAGACTTTAGCATAATACCCACCTTGGAATTGCAATGTACCAGCATCAACTTTAATTAGAATCCCAATTTATCTACCGATAGTAAATAAGGTCTTCTCATCCCAATATTCTAAACTGAGTCCAGGAAATTGAACCCATATCATTGCCTTAGATGTTCTCTGATTTTCAGGTCTAAAATTAGGAATCCAGTTCCTTTACCTTAAGTATTTGATCTTGGACCTCCCATTTTCCAGAAGTAATATAATTTTTATCTTCAATATTGGTGTTGATGGTGGTTTTTAGCCTAAGGTTAAAATTGTAAAACCTTGCATCTGATGTGACGTCACTCTGCAAGGAAACGGAGCCGTGAGTGCTAACCTCTACACTGGCATAGTTATTGAGCCGTTCAATATATGTACATGAAATTTATCCAGACTAGCGCATGTAGCAACCATCCCAGATGTACTGTAAATTTCGGCGCCTTTCCTATATTCACTTAATACAAGTTTCTTTGGATGCTTTCTATGCTATGTTCCCCGGCTGAACCTTTAATGTTGATATGTCGTGACAATTTGTGTTCACTCAGAAAGAGTAGCACGAATTTCCAAATATCAAGGATAAGGTCTTTGCATAAAGTATTCAATCGAAAGCATGTTGCTCTGCTCGGTAATGAACTTAAAAGAACTGTGTCAACACATAGAATTCAATCGATTACCAAAAAGAATCTCTTTTGTGTTACCGATTATTCTCATCGCCAGACTTTTCTCTTCGGCCAAATTTCGCCATCGAAAGAACAGCATTCTCAGAACCTTTTCAAGGAGACAGGATTGAAATCAAATGATCTGGCTAGTCAAAGTATAATTTTTGTCTTCAATATTGGTGTTGATGGTGGTTTTTAGCCATCAAGGGTTAAAATTGTAAAACCTTGCATGAGTAATTTATCGATGTGACGTATTCATCATAGCTTATCAAGAAAATTTCTCGAATATTCCAAGAGCCGTGAATATAAAGATCCTTGCTAATCGCTCCGCGAACTCATACTAATACAATCGCCACTTAATTGGCATAGTTATTGAGCATGATAAGGGAACAGGGAAGCTCAATATATGTACATGAAATAAAAGAATTAGGGTTCTGATCAGAATGGTTGACTGGCGCATGTAGCAACCATCCTTAGAAAGGATGAAGAAAAAGCTTTGCAAGATGTGGAGCGCAAACCAAGGAGAGTAAATTTCGAGGGGAAAAGAAAAAACTATATATGGGGAAAAGAGCGAGAAAACGAGGTCTTTGCCTATATTCACTTAATACAATGTTTCTTTGGATGCTTTCTATGCTATGTTCCCAAAGATTACTATTATCAACGGATTTTTCCTTCAAACCTTTAATGTTGATATGTCGTGACAATTTGTGTTCACTGCGAGACATTCCCAGCTAGCCATCCACTAGTAAAGTACCTTTTTAGAATTGTTAATTTCCAAAGTGTTTTAATCAAGGATAAGGTCTTTGCATAAAGTATTCAATCGCTCAAAAGCATGTTGCTCTCAGAAATTTCGCGCCTTGCCTATATTCACTTAATACAAGTAATGAACTTAAAAGAACTCTGTGTCAACACATAGAATTCAATCGATTACCCTGGCTAACTTGCAAAATTTAGGGTTTTGCGCCTTGCGCAGTTTATCAGACCTTGCTTGTCGAAATTTAAGCCTAGTAAAACTAGGTAATTAATCCTCCATGGATTAGTAGACACAAAATCTTGCCCAGAAACAGAAAACAGGGAGCCGCAGGATAGGAGCAGCAAAAAGGGAGGCGTGGCCATGCCTTAGGCCAGCCGACACCATTTACCATTGGCCACGCCCCATCCTAAACCGGCACTATTTCCTTCGACCAATCAGGTCGCCTTAAACTCGCCACGCGCACATAAGTTGTGGCTGGGCCCATACTTGCCGGCCCCTTTTTCCATCGACCAATCAGGTCGCTCTAAAGCCACCACATTCACACCAGAAGTGTAGCCACCCCCATCCTAAACTGGCCCTATTTCCCTCAACCAATCAGGTCTCCTTAAACTCTCCACACGCACATAAGTTGTGGGTGGGCCCATACTTGACGGCCCCTTTTTCCATCGACCAATCAGGTCGCTCTAAAGCCGCCACACTCACACTATAAGTGTATCCACGCCCATGCTTGGCCGGCCCCTCTCCTTCCTACCGACCAATTAGGTCACTTTAAATGCGCCACGAGCACTAGAGGTGCGGCCGTGCCTCATGTTTGGCCGATCGACCCCTTTTCTTGACCAATCAAGTCGCTCTAAACCCGCCACCATACATTAAATGCCAAAATCACCCTGCCGCGCCACCATATTAATCGGCATGCCAACATGCAACTCTGCCATAACAACATATTAATTGACGTGCCAACATTCCACACTGTCGCAGTAACATACCACGAGCCACTTTAGCCTTGGCCACGCCGCCAAGCCCTAACTTTGGCCACGGAGTCAAGTCCTAGCTTTGGCCATGCCGCAGCCATGCCACACGCACTAATTAGGGTTTCGCATGCCAAGCCCTAATTTGGGCAAAATTGTTACGCCAACCAAGCCAAATAACGTTTCCCAGAGCGTTGGGATCAATGTGGCAACATGGCCAATGTTTCCAGAGCCATATTTGGGTCTAACACCAATATGCCAAAACAGCTGCCACGGCTACACCACTGGCATGCCGCTACGCCACGGCTACGCCAGGCGCCACTATGCTAATGGCGCCACTTTGCTACACAACAAAGATATGCCATAATCAATGGCTACCCTTCTTCATGAGATGCAATCTCAACCATTCAAGTTCGCCACCAAACTAACGGACTCGTGGAAAGTTTTAGGCAGCCGACCAAGGAAAGCCTAATAGCATCACATGCTATTTTCCTATGAAAAGTCTCTTGACTTTGACTTGCCACACATAGCAACCTGCTACACGTTTTCCACGAAAACACTCGACACATCAAACATGTCACAAACTGGGGGATACTCATTAGGGTATTGGTTTGGCGGTTTATAGCGTGCGTTGTGCAATACGCCCGTTATAAGAAAGTTTCATGAAGTGGGACAATTAGTGGTGATGAAAGTAACGGTGTGAACTAATTCACTTCCTTCATCATGGAAGCATAATGCCTGACGGTTACACGTTACTCTATTCTTCCACCACTCAATCGTTTTCATTCCCTACGAGATCATGGTACGTTTCAATATGACTTGTATAAATAGGTTTCACCTATTTACCAAAAAAAAAAACAAGTTTTTGGTCGGCAACATCATAATATCCAGAAATCACCAAGAATTGATAGCTTTTTACTCTGCAAGCCAGTTCAACTTTCTGATACAAGTCATAAAACAAGCCACGTCTTCAGAATTAACCATTCTGGTCTCAACACTGTCTTCACTTCCCTCCCTAAGACCAACCCTTCTCCTTCACTTTGTGACCGAAGCAAGCCTGGAACGGCCATTTTTTTGGTTTAGGCCAGGATTGTACAAATTGATCTCTCGAATCAAAAGTACACCTGTGCAGTGCATGGTTTAGGGTTTAGATTCGTTTCTCATCCACACACCCAAAATTACCAAAATCAGCAGAAACAGTTTTCACCCACAAACAATTGGCGACCACAGTGGGAGATTAATCTCTCGGTTGCAATACCAATTTCCAATTTCATTTTTATTTCAATCCCAATTTCAAGATGGTAGAACTCAGGTTCGGATCAGCAACAAACCCTGAACACACTAGCGCTGAAATTACTCTTGGTATTAACGTTTCATCCAGTGGCATTAAAACGCCACCTGTCAACACCAGCGGCGCGGAAAATGTTCCTTCAGGTGTTACACCTCCGGTCACCTGAGCCAGAACCGCTGCCGCCACCCTCATTGTTTCTTCAAGTGTGACGCTCCCAGTCATCACCAGAGTTGTTGTCACTCCACCATCAGGACGAGGAGCCAGAGGAAGCCAACCCCCTATTACCATTGCTGATTTGATAGAAATACAAGAAGTTTTTGCTAAGGCTCAGATGGACATGGCCACAACTCAAAAGGAGCGAAACAATGAACATCCGAATGATTAGTCAAGGGATCTAGAATTCGGGCGTTAGATTGCCATAAACCAAATGTGTCCGAACATCAATTGGTGGAGTTGTGCATTAATGCTTTCTGGGGACTCTGTTCACAAAACCATGTAATCTATGATGGAGCATGTGTGTGAGAGTTTTTTTATTTCTCCAAGGTGCAGCGCCTAGATATATTTTAAAGCTCTCATCCGTGTTGCATTGGCGCTTCAAATTTTGCTCCAGGAGTCGCTTCAACTTTTCGCTCCAGAAGCCGCTCCGCTTCAACTTTTCGCTCTAAAAGCAACTCCTCTTCAACCTTCTCCCCAGAAGCCACTCCGCTTCAACGTTTCGCTCCAGGATCCGCTTCAACGTCTCACCTCCAGAAACTGCTACTCTTCAATGTTTCACTCTAGAATCCGCTTCAACGTTCTCCCCAGAAGCCGCTCCGCTTCAATGTTTCTCTCTAGGAGCCGCTTCAACGTCTCACCTCCAGAAGCCGCTCCTCTTCAACGTTTCGTTCCAAAATCCGCTCCGCTTCCACGTTTTACTCCAGTAGCCGCTTCAACGTTCTCCCCAGAAGCCGCTCCACTTCAACGTTTCGCTCCAGGAGCCGCTTCAACGTCTCACCTCCAGAAGCCGCTCCTCTTCAACGTTTCACTCTAGGAGCCGCATCAACGTTCTCCCCAAAAGCCGTTCCGATTCAACGTTTCGCTCTAGAAGCCGCTTCAACGTCTCACCTCCAGAAGCCGCTCCTTTTCAACGTTTCGCTCCAGAATCCGCTTCAACGTTCTCCCCAGAAGCCGCTTCGCTTCAACGTTTCGCTCCAGGAGCCGCTTTAACGTCTCACCTCCAGAAGACGCTCCTTTTCAATGTTTCACTCCAGGAGCCGCTTCAACGTTCTCCCCAGAAGCCGCTCCGCTTCAACGTTTTGCTCCAGGAGCCGCTTCAACGTCTCACCTCCAGAAGCCGCTCCTCTTCAACGTTTCACTCCAGGAGCCGCTTCAACGTTCTCCCCAGAAGCCGCTCCGCTTCCACGTTTCGCTACAGGAGCCGCTTCAATGTCTCACCTCCAGAAGTCGCTCTTCTTCAACGTTTCGCTCCAGAAGCCGCTTCAACGTTCTCCCCAGAAGCCGCTCCGCTTCAACGTTTCGCTCCAGGAGCCGCTTCAACGTCTCACCTCCAGAAGCCGCTCCTCTTCAACGTTTCGCTCCAGGATCCGCTTTAACGTCTCACCTCCAGAAGCCGCTCCTCTTTAACGTTTCGCTCCATAAGCCACTTCAAAGTCCTCTCCAGAAGCCGTCACTCCTTCCTACCAAGGTTCATTCTCGTAGTCGCCACTCCTCCCTGTCAAGGATTGTGATCGCAGCCAGCCAAATCTTTTCTGATCACAGCTGCTGCCAAGAACCGTTGCTGCTCGTTTGAGCTTCACTATAGAAGCAACCACTACAAAGATTATTTCGTTCATGTGATTCAAGGTAGTACAATCAAAGTAAGCTACACTTGGGGACTGAAGCCTCCTTCAGGTTTAGAAGTTTAAACGCAGTCACCGCCTTACCAACGAATGCAATGGAAGCACATCTTCTGCGAGTAAATAAACTCAGGATAATTACACATGGGGACTTTTGTTACGCCGCTTACTCACGGGAGAGCCTGATACACCTAAAGCCCAGTCATGCGCGAAGGACATGCCTAGCAGAGACAGAGCTAAGTAACTATCCTTAAACTAATGTTTTATATCTATTAAGCATATCAAATAAGTTTTATATATATTAGTTTTGAGATGTGTAAATTCCTCAACACTCACTACTGTGTTGCTAGGCATGCTTCCTCAACACATCCTTTTCTTTTAGTGTTGAGACGTGTAAATTCCTCAACACTCACTACTGTGTTGCTAGGCATGCTTCCTCAACACATCCTTTCCTCTTAGTGTTGAGACGTGTAAATTCCTCAACACTCACTACTATGTTTCTAGGCATGCTTCCTCAACACATCCTTCCTCTTAGTGTTGAGACGTGTAAATTCCTCAACACTCACTACTGTGTTGCTAGGCATGCTTCCTCAACTTATCATTTCCTCTTAGTATTGAGACGTGTAAATTCCTCAACGCTCACTACTGTGTTGTTAGGCATGCTTCCTCAACACATCCTTTCTCTTAGTGTTGAGAGGTGTAAATTCCTCAACACTCACTACTGTGTTGCTAGGCATGCTGCCTCAACACACCTGTCCTCTTCTTCTTGAGATGTGTAAATTCCTCAACACTCGCTACTGTGTTGCCAGGCATGCTGCCTCAACACACTCTCCTCTTGGTGTTGATACGTGCAAATTCCTCAACACCACTATTGTGTTGTCAGGCATACTGCCTCAACACATTTTTCCTCTTAGTGTTGAGACGTGTAAATTCCTCAACACTCACTACTGTATTGCTAGGCATGCTTCCTCAACACATCCTTCCTCTTAGTGTTGAGACGTGTAAATTCCTCAACACTCACTACTGTGTTTGCTAGGCATGCTTCCTCAACACATCCTTTCTCTTACTGTTGAGATGTGTAAATTCCTCAACACTCACTACTGTGTTTCCAGTGTAGATGGTGGATTTTCGACAAAGTCTAAAATCGTAAACCCATAATTATAAGTATTCCTGATCCAGCAATCAGACGAATATTGAGGCTCATGTCTCTTATCGAAAGTATGAAAGCTCATGCCACAAGAATCTCTGACTGAGAATATTGTCTCTCAGAGTATATATTGATATGTAGTCTCTCAGCTGAGGCAATGGCATATCTCAAGAATACTGAGCAATTTCAGTAACTACTTCTACATAGAATCGAAGGATTAGACGGCTCCTAGACAGCTTGCCTGCTAGTATAGAGCAATGGCGTCTTCAGGATGTAACAATGTTAACCCTGACTATATGAAAGAAATATGACGCTTCAACAAGCTCATAACACTAGATTTCTGAGTAATTAATGCTTCTAGACGATCGTACTAGTATAAATCCATTAATTAATTATTCTCAAAATCAATGGATTCATTAACTGAATCCCTAGAAAATATTCAATATTTTCACAATATTTCGTTACTTCAATTTATGGTTCTTCCCAGCAGAATTCCATGGGTTAGTAATAAATATTCAATACACGGGCATCTGAGTTACCTTCGAGTAAGCCCCGACCAAAATGGTGTAAATGTATTCGACAATGCATTAACAAACACCTGAATGAACAAACAAGTATTTCAAAATATGACGAGACGATGAACCTATGCAAATAAAAAAGAAAATAATAAAATAATAGTCAAGGCTCTAGGGGACTGGCTCACCGACCGGCCAATCATGCCGTGACCAGTCCCACGCCCAAATTCTATATTTTATTATTTTCCTTGATCTCATGAAAATCCTTTCATTTGAACAAATATCCTTCGTTTTGAGGAAACTCCTCAGTTTCATGGTGTTTCCTTCACACTAAGGAAATAATATAAAATTAGGGAAAATATTGTGGGGCCGTGATTATTGGCCAACGGCCATGCCTTGATCCCGGCGGGCCCCATACCTCATGGTTCATCATTATTTTATTATTATTTCCATAATCTCATGAAAACTCCTTAATCTCATGATATTTCCTTGATCCCATGAAAAATAATATAAAATTAGGGAAACCCGTGTGACCGGGCCATAGACGTCCGGTCATGCCCTAGCTGGCCCCACACGCCCTATTTTATCATTATTATATTTTTCATGTTTCCTTAATCCCATGAAATTCCTTGATTTCATGATGTTTCCTTCAAATTATGAAATTTCTTCAAATTATGGGAAAATACATAAAAATACATAAAATTAAGGAAACTTGTGGGACCGGGCCCAAGCTGGCCGGTCATGCCCTAGCCGGTCCCACGAACCTCTTATTTTATTATTATTATTTTTATACTTCCTTGATTTCATGATATTTCTTTCAAAATTATAAAAATTCCTTCAAACCATGAAATAATACATAAAATAAGGGAAAACTCACGGGACCGGGCCCTAGCCGGCCAACCATGCTCAAGCCGGTCCCACACGTCCTTGTTTTATTATTATTTATATTTTTTGTTTCCATCATCTCATGGGAACTCCTTGATTTCAACAAAAACTCATTGGTTTTAACAAATTCCTTGGTTTTATCATATTTCCCTAAAATTCTGAAAATATTATAAAAATTGGGAAAAACGTGTGGGACCAAGCTCCTTGGCCGGTCCCACACTTTATGATTCCTTCACTTTTTTTTATTATTTTTCCTTCATCTCATGAAGTTTTGACGGTTTCATCAAAAACCATGATTTCTTCATATTTTCTAAAATGATTGCTCAAATGCACATCTGAAAATATCAAAATTCTCAGAACTGAGATACGAACACTTTAGTGACGTGAGCATGTTACCTTGACCGACCAAGGTTGTCTCTTTGGCTTGCAAGAAGCCGGTCCCACGTATTCTCATGATTTGATCTAATTTACACAATTGCACGTATTAGGTCCAAAACTCTTCCAAACAACTTGGAACTTCATGGAACGATCATCATTTGATCTCGTGAACACCCAGGGAAGGTTTCATGACCCATGGGTTGGTCCTTCATCTCTTCATAATTAATTAGGTTTTATCACCTAAGGTTCAGACGAGCATTATTTTAATAAATGATTAAACCAGCATTTAATCATCCTTTCATCAAATCAACTGGTCTTCAGGAGACCTTGATATTTGCTCACATGAGCATCTGGGCGCTACATGGTTGATCCATAATCCCATGTAGCCGGTCCCTCCTTCACTCCATGGTTAATTTTCAATAAATCATCAGTTAATCATCAATTGATCAAATTAGGGTTTTGAGTCCAAGGTTCATAATTCCAGATTCAAACGCTAATAATTTTACGTTGATCCCGTGATCAACATTTTATTTATCATACTCGGTTCAACTAACAGTATTTTAATTAATATTTTATTTTGTTCACGCTACCAATAATTCATCAAACGAGCAATATTTGCTCAGATGAGCAATACTTGCTCAAATCAAAGGATATTGGTTCAACTATCAATATTCAACAATTCATCGAATGAGCAATATTTACTCACGTTAACTTATTCACACATCATATCTCTGTCTCAACAGACATGTTCAATTCATGAGTTTCAGAACATTTCCAAACCACGTTCGATTCAACAATACAAGGACTCATCGTCCCATGAAGTCATGAAGTCAACAACTGACTAAATACACGTCTGCCTTGTAGACTCCACACTTACACAAGACATCAATCGTGTCACATGGGGGGATATTAACTAGGGTTTTGGTCTGGAGGTCTACGACACGTGTGTTCATACACATGATGAGAATGTGAGCAAGTCGTGCAATCAGTTGAAGGAGTTAACAAAGTAATGGACGGAAAACCAACCAAGTCTCCGCACGTTGAGCAACTGGTTTTAACACGATTTCCACTTCCCCATTCTTTGATCCCATCAACTGTCACACTTCATGAGATCATGGTGTTTTCAATTCCAGCAATATAAATAAATCTCTGAATCATGATTGAAACAGGAACAATCTCAGGTCAAACTGACAACACGAGATTAAGAATCCAACTCTCAACAGAGAAAATTCAATCATTCAGAGTTTATCTTATTTTCAGAATACACAACACACCTACAATCTTCGATCACCATTGATCTCACACATTTCTCAGCTTCCCTCCTATAGATCGACCCATCCTCTCTTGTGACCGAATTTACTCTGGAACGGCCATTGTCTTGGTTTAGGCCATAGTACTACAGATTGATCTCTCGAATGCAAAGCACTCCCTTCTTGCAGTGCATCTGTGTGAGGTTGAACATTTCGCTCGGTTCAAGGAGTCTCCTCCGTACGGTCGTCTCCTTAATTCCGTAAAAACCAGCAAATCGTTTTGCCCCATCTACAGATTGGAGACCACAGTGGGAGATCATTCTCTCGGTTGCAATCTAAATTCTCGCAAAGATGGTCGGTCTTAGGTCTGGTTCAGTTACCAACCCGGATTCAACACACGGTTCTAATATTGCAAGCTCTAGTGGTACCACTAATACCACTCCTTCGGTGCAACCTGCCAATACCGCTCCTTCGGTGCAGCCTGCCACTACCGCTCCTTCGGTACAGCCTGCACTACCACTCCTTCAGTGCAGCCTGCCACTACCACTCCTCCGGTGCAACCTGCCACTACCACTCCTCCGGTGCAACCCGCTACTACTACTCCTCCGAGCGCTGGTATCGGCACTGGAGCCATCAATAATCCACTCTTCGGTCGGTCTCCTGAAGAAGTCAGAGAAAATCCACCTACCATAGGTGACCTCATGAAAGTGCAAGAGACTCTTGCCAAGAATCAGACTGATATGGCTGCCACTCAAAGGGAACTATTTAACTATCTCAAGACTCTCACAGACAAGATGTCATAGAAAGCTCAAGAGAAAGGAAAAGCTAAAGAAAAGTCTTCAGACACTGATCCCGAAGTCACCCCAATCCATGTAGTAGATGATGAGGAAGTTCCCAAGGCTACAGATGATCCACCCAGTTTCATCACTCGTGAGGATCTGGAACGCCTCTTGCAAGATCGTGGAAAAGATAAGACACCTTCTGTCTACCATCACCAACCTCCATACCCAGCTGCTACACAAAGGATTCCTCTACCAAAAGGTTATACCTCTCCAACATTTACTCTTTATGACGGAAGGGGCAATGCCCGAGAACATGTTTCTCGGTTTCTGGAAGCGTTGGGGGAACATGAGCACAACCATACCGTCCGTCTCAAGGAATTTTCAAAGTCTCTGAAAGGCAGAGCATATACCTGGTACAACAACATCGCACCAGGAAGTATCAAAAGTTGGGGAGAAACGGTTAATGCTTTCTACAGAAAATACTTCTTCGTTTCAGAGCAGATCACCCTCTCTGACCTCGGAAGGATTTTCAAAGGAGCAACGAGCATCCCAACGATTATGTGAAAACATTCAGGGTTCAAGCCTTAGATTGCCATGATCCGAATGTCACAGAACAACAACTCGTGGATTTGTGCATTAATGGAATAATTCCAGTCTACAGAGCCCTGTTAAGAAAGAGTCAAAAGGAAAAAGAAATCTTAAAAATAAAAACAAAATGACTATACAAAATGATAAAAATTAATGAAATAAAAACCTAACTATTTACAAAATCAGCAATACTGATCACAATATTCCACAACCGCTCCCCGGTAGCGGCGCCAAAAATTGATAGGATCCGGAGTTGCCTATATAATAAACCGCAATCGCACGGTGTCCAACTAGTAGACAGAGGCAAGTACGGGTCGTTCCCACAAGGAGCGGTGGAAATACTATAATCAATATCTCTAATAAAAATTAACCAGAAAAGATGTTTTTGGATTTTTGAAAGAATAATAAAATAAAAATAAACTAAAGTAACAAGACGAATCCAATGGAAGAATCAATAACCAGGGTTTTATTGATATCCACTACTATTTCTGTTCAATTACTGAAATGAAACATAATTATGAATATGTGTTTATCTTTCGTTCTATTGACATCACATATTATAAGGATAGTATCGCAAATGTCACTAGTATACTAAAAGCATCGCACATCAAAATATTAAACCCAAGCATGCACTATCAAATTGTATTAGCGAGAAAATCATACGAAACTAACATATTGATTCACAAATTGTATCCGGCTCTTCTAAGTATAACCCATCAAAGGATTCAACCCAAGCATGGACTATCAAATAACGAGACCAAAACTATTTGTAAAACTATCCAATTACGCACAAAGGTTTGTAAAACCGGTAACGCAACAACTCATACTTCAATTAGTCGATCAACAATAATCAAAAATTAATCAATTCAAATCATAATGGTTTATTGCTTCATAATTCAATTCAATCAACAATGGCCTAATACCCGTGTAGTTTCAACCATAAAAACCCTAGTTACAAAGAGTTTAGCAAGACATGGCTTTCTTAAAAGCCATAAACATATTCAAGAGATATTGATCCCTCAAATGAAAATGGAACTAGGAAAATATACTGCAAACCCTATTCCTCTCCTCGTCTCTGTCCGCGGCTCTCACAACAAAGAAAACGCATCCACAACCGCCTCCCAAGAATCCCAGTCCGGCCTCCTACCTTTTGTTCTTTCTCTGTCGGTTTTATCTTCTCTGCTGCGAAGAGTTGAACTCCAAAATACGACCTAGCCCAATGCAAGGCCCAATACAATACCAGCTCCAGTTCACCAATTTCCAAATTCATACCCGTTACCAACATCTGATTCCGGTCACTGCTTATTCTTATTTTTCCTGTTTCGACCAAGTCTTGGAATCCACCGTTCAGTTAACCCATTTCCGCCATCGTCGGCCAGCACAGTTCTTCTCATCTCTGCATCCAGTCTCGTTTCCAAGCTAAACTTCATCACCATTCAGCCAACACCCGTTTTCTTCCATGTCTCTCAATCACCATTCATTGAACATCCAATGCGCAGCAATCCACCAGTTGTAACCCGCTCAATCATCTTCTACACATTCAAATCAAAGCTCGCAGCATCCAATACCACTTAGAGTTCGTCCTCGATCATGTCTTCAAACATTGCCAGTACAGCGACCAATTGCCCTTGTTCTTCTGAGATCTTCACCCTGGAAATCCATCCCGTCAAACTCATAGACTCCATCTCGGTTTACGATTGCTCTCAGTAACCTTGCCTTCAAATTCTTCTCAAAACCCATCATTCACGAGTACAACACCCGAATCAAATCAACGCCATCACTGCCTGCAACTGTTCACCATCGACAACAACTGAATACTGCCAATCATTCTCCATCTCGGCACCAGCTCAGCCGACACGTATCATTTCCTTCCCATCACCATACGATCACCAGCTCTCAAAGCTTAGTCGACTACAATTCCAGGATCACCTGGATTCCAATCCTCAAGTCTTTTAAATCTCGTCGTACTACGTCTGCAAAACTACTCCAGTTTTGGCATAATCTGTTGCCTGCACATGAAATCAACGCAGTAGCACTCGTCCATTCCCCCAGCTTTCTGCTGCCAATTCTCAATCATAACCAAGTTACGCATTCCCAGTTCAGAAAATACAGATGTTTCACTGGATGCAATTAAATCCACAGCTCCATAGTATAGCTCCAAAGTCCATTATGAAAACAATGGAGATCCAAAGATATGAAGATGAAATACCGGAGACACACCACTTTAAAAAAGACCGGTTTGACCAATCATTCTCGCCATGCAACTTCTCTTCTTAGGGCTTATAGAATTCATCTTCAATTAGTCTTGGATAAAATTATAACAAGATCCGTGGTAGAAGAATGGGCCACGTCCACTCTTTATTTCTCATTTGGCATGTTAACCAAAAAATAATGATTAGGGTATTTTTGTCTATTTAAAGATCATAGCACACAAGTGGGGTTCCAGGCAAGGAAATGCTTTATTGTATCATTATCTGGTTGTTTGGCGACTTAGTGGTGCAAGTGCAAGTGCAACCAATACAAGTAGACAACAAGGCAACCCACTGTTCATAGTCCATGTCTCATTATTGCCGTGAACAACAACAATCACCGCAAATGCCATTTTAGCCTCCATTTAGCGGTTTATGTTCGGAAGATCGATTTCGTTTGTATTTTCTACAAAAGCATATAAAAAGTGTCATTAGTCAAAATATCGAGTCCTAGCTAATATAAATATGGGTATTAAATGTAGCATTTATGTGCTTATCAAACACATCCTTTCTCTTAGTGTTGAGATGTGTAAATTCCTCAACACTCACTACTGTGTTGCCAGGCATGCTTCCTCAACACACCTTTCCTTTTTGTGTTGAGATGTGTAAATTCCTCAACACTCGCTAATGTGTTGCCAAGCATGCTGCCTCAACACACTCTCCTCTAGGTGTTGAGATGTGCAAATTCCTCAACACCACTATTGTGTTGTCAGGCATACTGCCTCGACACATTTTTCCTCTTAGTGTTGAGACGTGTGAATTCCTCAACACTCACTACTGTGTTGCTAGGCATGCTTCCCCAATACATCCTTCCTATTAGTGTTGAGACGTGTAAATTCCTCAACACTCACTACTGTTTTGCCAGGCATGCTGCCACAACACACCTTTCCTCTTAGTGTTGAGACGTGTAAATTCTTCAACACTCACTACTGTGTTGCTATGCATGCTTCCTCAACACATCTTTCCTCTTAGTGTTGAGACGTGTAAATTCCTCAACACTCACTACTGTGTTTCCATGCATGCTGCCACAACACACCTTTCCTATTAGTGTTGAGACGTGTAAATTCCTCAACACTCACTACTGTGTTGCTAGGCATGCTTCCTCAACACATCCTTCCTCTTAGTGTTGAGATGTGTAAATTTCTCAACACTCACTACTGTGTTGCCAGGCATGCTGCCTCAACACACCTTTTCCTCTTAGTGTTGAGACGTGTAAATTCCTCAACACCCACCACTGTGTTGCCAGGCAAACTGCTTCAACACATTTTTCCTCTTAGTGTTGAGACGTTCAAACTCCTCAACAGTCACCACTGTGTTGCCAAGCAAACTGCCTCAACACATTTTTCCTCTTAGTGTTGAGACATTCAAACTCCTCAACACTCACCATCCGTGTTGCCAGGAAAACTGCCTCAAGACATATTTTTCCTTAGTGTTGAGACGTGCAAATTTCCTCAACACTCATCATCCGTGTTGCCAGAAAACTACCCCAACACATATTTTTCCTTAGTCTTGAGACGTGGAAATTTCCTCAACACTCACCATTGTGTTGCCAGGCAAACTGCCTCAACACATACCTTTTCCTTAGTGTTAAGATTGCAAATTCCTCAACACTCACCACTATGTTGTTAGGTATACTGCCTCAACACATCTTTCCTCCTAGTGTTGAGAAGTTCAAACTCCTTAACACTCACCACTGTGTTGCCAGGAAAACTTCCTCAATACATTTTTTCCTCTTAGTCTTGAGACATTCAAACTCCTCAACACTCACCATCCATGTTGCGAGGCAAACTGCCTCAAAACATATTTTTCCTTAGTGTTGAGACGTGGAAATTTCCTCAACACTCATCATCTGTGTTTCCAGGCAAACTGCCCCAACACATATTTTTCCTTAGTGTTGAGACGTGGAAATTTCCTCAACACTCACCACTGTGTTTCCAGGCAAACTTCCGCAACACATACCTTTTCCTTAGTGTTGAGATTGCAAATTCCTCAACACTCACCACTATGTTGTTAGGCATACTGCCTCAACACATCTTTCCTCCTAGTGTTGAGACGTTCAAACTCCTCAACACTCACCACTGTGTTGCCAGGCAAACTGCCTCAACACATTTTTCCTCTTAGTGTTGAGACATTTAAACTCCTCAACACTCACCATCCGTGTTTCCAGGCAATCTGCCTCAACACATATTTTTCCTTAGTGTTGAGACGTTGAAATTTCCTCAACACTCATCATCCGTGTTGCTAGGGAAACTTCCCCAACACTCACTGTTGTTGTCATAGTACTGACGGCTTCACCACCTCAACACTCATCTTTGTGTTAAGGATCACTGCGCCAACACTCCATGGCATCATCACCCTGTGGCCAAGCCAGAAGTATGCCAACACAAGGATCATAGACTACTCATGCCTCCTGACCAAAGGTTAGTCAATTTTTTTCTGGCAATCTCTTAGTGTCTTCCCTTTAGATTTTATCCTCATATGTCACCATCTCATGCTTACCCCGCAACAACGCCACTGTTACGTGCTAAGCAGGGGACTTAATGTTGATGGTGGTTTTTAGCTTAGGGTTAAAATTATAAAACCTTGCATCTGATGTGACGTCACTTTGTAAGGAAACGAAGCCATGAGTACTAACCTCTCCACTGGCATAGTTATTGAGCTGTTCAATATATGCACATGAAATTTATCCAGACTGGCGCATGTAGCAACCATCCCAGATGTTCTGTAAATTTTGGCGCCTTGCATATATTCACTTAATACAAGTTTCTTTGGATGCTTTTTATGCTATGTTCCCCGGCTGAACCCTTAATGTTGATATGGCATGACAATTTGTGTTCACTCGCAGCAAAGTAGCACGAATTTCTAAATATCAAGGATAAGGTCTTTGCATAAAGTATTTAATCAGAAAGCATGCTGCTTTCTGGTAATGAACTTAAAAGAACTCTGTGTCAACACATAGAATTCAATCGATTACCCTGGATAACTTGCAAAAGTTTGGGTTTTGCTCCTTGCGCAGTATATCAGACCTTGCTTGTCGAAATTTAAGCCTAGGAAAACTAGGTAATTAATCCGCCATGGATTAGTAGACACAAAATCTTTCCCAGAAACAGAAAACAGGGAGCCGCAGGATAGGAGCAGCAG
Organism: Papaver armeniacum; assembly: GCA_023531295.1. Lineage (NCBI taxonomy): Eukaryota > Viridiplantae > Streptophyta > Magnoliopsida > Ranunculales > Papaveraceae > Papaver > Papaver armeniacum. Next base: position 144,165 of record JAJJWW010002949.1, read on the forward strand.
AAAGGGAGGCGTGGCCATGCCTTAGGCCAGCCGGGGCCATTTACCATTGGCCACGCCCCATCCTAAACCGGTCCTATTTCCCTCGACCAATCAGGTCGCCTTAAACTCGCCATGCGCACATAAGTTGTGGTTGGGCCCATACTTTCCGGCCCCTTTTTCCATCGACCAATCAGGTCGCTCTAAATCCGCCACACTCAAACCAGAAGTGTAGCCACCCCCATCCTAAACCGACCCTATTTCCCTCGACCAATCAGGTCTCCTTAAACTCGCTACGCGCACATAAGTTATGGCTGGGCCCATACTTGCTGGCCCTTTTTTGCATCGACCAATCAGGTCGCTCTAAAGCCGCTACACTCACACCAGAAGTGTAGCCACGCCCATGCTTGGCCGGCCCCTCTCCTTCCTACCGACCAATTAGGTCACTTTAAATGTGCCACGAGCACTAGAGGTTCGGCCGCGCCTCATGTTTGGCCGGCCCCTTTTCTTGACCAATCAAGTCGCTCTAAACCCTCCACCATACATTAAAGGAAAAACGCACCATGCTGCGCCACTATATTAATCGGCATGCCAACATGCCACTCTGCCACAACAACATATTAATTGACGTGCCAACATACCACTCTGCAGAAGTAACATACCACGAGCCACTTTGGCCTTGGCCACGCCACCAAGCCCTAACTTTGGCCACGACGCCAAATCCTAGCTTTGGCCATGCCTCCAAGCCCTAACTTTGGCCATGGAGTCAAGTCCTAGCTTTGGCCATGCCACAACGCCACCATGCCGTAGCCATGCCACACGCACTAATTAGGGTTTCGACATGCCAAACCCTAATTTGGGCAAAATTGCTACGCCAACCAAGCCAAATAAAGTTTCCCAGAGCGTTGGGATCGATGTAGCAAAGGGCCAATGTTGCCAGAGCCATATTTGGGTCTAACACCAATATGCCAAAACAGCTGCCACGGCTACGCCACTGGCATGCCGATATTCCACGGCTATGCCACTAGCATGCCGCTACGCCACGGCTATACCAGGCGCCACTATTCTAATGGCGCCACTTTGTTACACAACAAAGATATGGCCATAATCAACAGCTACCCTTCTTTATGAGATGCAATCTCAGCCATTCAAGTTCGCCACCAAACTAACGGACTCGTGGAAAGTTTTAGGCGTCCGGCCAAGGCAAGCCTAATAGCATCACATGCTATTTTCCTATGGCAAGTTTCTTGACTTTGACTTGCCACACATAGCAACCTGCTACACGTTTTCCACGAAAACACTCGAGACATCAAACATGTCACAAACTGGGGGATACTCATTAGGGTATTGGTCTGGCAGTTTACAGCGTGCGGCGTGCAATACGCCTGTTATAAGAAAGTGTCATGAAGTGGGATAATTAGTGGTGATGAAATTAACGGTGTGAACTAATTCACTTCCTTCATCATAGAAGCATAATGCCTGACGGTTACACGTTACTCTATTCTTCCATCACTCAATCGTTTTCATTCCCTAAGAGATCATGGTACGTTTTAATATGACTTGTATAAATAGGTTTCACCTATTTACCACAAAACAACAAGTTTTTGGTCGCAACAACATAGTATCTAGAAATCACCAAGAACTGATAGCTTTTCACTCTGCAAGCCAGTTCCACTTTCTGATACAAGTCATAAAACAAGCCACATCTTCAGAATTAACCATTCTGGTCTCAACACTCTCTTCGCTTCCCTCCCTAAGACCAACCCTTCTCCTTTACTTTGTGACCGAAGCAAGCCTGGAATGACCATTTCTTGGTTTAGGCCAGGATTGTACAGATTGATCTCTCGAATCAAAAGTACTCACGTGCAGTGCATTATTTAGCGTTTAGATTCGTTTCTCATCCACACACCCAAAATTACCAAAATCAGCAGAAACAATTTTCACTTACAAACAATTGGATAATTTGATTGTAAAAAAACCTTTACCTAGTGGGATCAGTTGATATTTATCCACTAATTTCCATTGATCACGAAGAATAGTTTCAGCATCTGAACACTTCCTCTTCTTGTTTGGACATTCATAATGACTTAGTAGTCTACCGCCGCTACTTACCTTTCGTTTCTCTTTTTCTTTATCAGTAGGTCGACCTTTCACCTGTGATACATGGGGGTCTTTGATAAATGGTTGGCACAACTTTTCAGGTCTAACATCATCTTGAGATTTAAAATTTTACAGTTGAGTGGTTTCATCCATATCAGCCAAATCTTTTGATCTTCAATTATTCGAGCAAAAAGATCTTCAATTCCGTCAATTGCCATTTTATACGATTTACTTGATTTAACAGCAAAACACGCCATCTGAGTTGATCTCCGACAAAGGTGACTAAGTCTGAATGCTTCTGAATTCTCATAACCATTAGATATTGATGATTCATCCATTATCCTCAATGAGTTGGCGCCTTTCAACCATTTTTTTAAAATGAAGTGTGAGGGGATAATATCCACATCCAACTTTGTCAGGACTTTAAGCACATGTTTGCAGGGTAAACCTTTAAATTCAAAATATTGACACTCACAGTATCCTTCATATGTACCTTCCTTTATCTTTATGGTGAAAGTTTGCGGGTAACCTGTAGGATCAGAATATCGCAACACTAATACCCTTGCGAAATCCATGAACGACATATCGCGAAGATGTCGCAGATTGGTGATAAGAATGACGCAACAGATGACGAAAGCTTGAACACGAGAAAGATATGAATACTTAGCGAGATTTAGGAGCATTGCAAGATTTAACATTTATACACTTGCGATACTTCGCAAGTCATACCCGAAAATAAAGGACAACTTAGTTGTCATCCACTATGTAATATCCTATATAAAGAGCCGAACATGCTTAAGAGAGGGGAGATCTTTTTCGATTGTTGGGCAAGTCAATTAGAGAGAGAAAGTTTAGAGCGGTTGTAAATTCTTTAGCTTATTTCCTTTTCATCTTGTAACATTTGTGAGTTTGATCAATAAAAACTATAATTGTTCATCTTAAATGATTTGATTGTGTGGATTCTTGTGAGGGGTGTAGTGTGGGATTTCCTGCAACTACATAATGGCGCTAGAAACAGGGAGAGAGTGAAGATTGATGTTGTGATTTGAAAGAATTTGGAGTAATAGGAAAGGAATTTCATATAATTTTCAACAATTCACTGAGATTGAGAGATGGCTAGAAGGAGACATGCATCAAAACAACCAACAATTGTTAGAAGGAGTAGGAGACTTGCTGGAGAAGGGAGAGATGAAATGGGGGAATCTTTCAGAATGAACACAAGGAATAATGAAGAAAATCAAATTCAACCGCCAATTCAACCAATACCGAATAGAACTGTGGATTATGATAGAGTGAGCGTGCACACTTGGCGATCGGATTCTGTAGATGAAAGGGGCGAAGAGCAGCAATTAGTAAACAATGGACGAGAGGGGAGAGACCAAGAAGTAATTGGAGAAATAATTCATGGAAATGAAGAGATCGCAGCATTAGAGACATTAATACAAACAATACATGAGGAAAGGCGATTAGAAGCAGAAGAACGTGCAAATCTGACAAGGAAAAATCATGAGTTGAGGATGGAAAACATGAGATTACAAAATAGAAGGTCAAGAGGCACTACAAGGTCAAGCTCAAGATCAATTAGAGAAGAAATAAGAAGAAATTTACCTGTAGAAAATGCTAATGAAGAAAATCTAGAGGAAGTGAAAAATCCAGGCGAAGAACGTCGCGAAAGAAGAGAAATAATGGAAGATCGTTATATCCCACGTGTTGAAACTCTTCAAAATGGGCAAAATGATAGAAATCAGGGAAATAGGCAACATCAGGGGCGAAATAATCAAGATGACGAAGAAAATCAGGAAGAAGGAAGGAGAATATTGCATGGGAGAGAAGCACAGAGAAAGCAAAAAAAAAAATGAAGATGAAATTAAAGGACACTATACTGAACAAGCACGTCTAGCTTACGAGAGGGAAAGACTGAGAGCAGAAGTGGAAGAACAGGAGCTACAAGAGGCAATTCGCCAGAACAATCATGATAATCGAGAAAGAAGGCGAGAACAAAATCGCAACTATGGTAATATCAATGAAGAATATGAAAGGGTACAAAGGAGAGCTGAAAGGCAGCAAAGAAGAGAAAATGATAGATATAACGGTGTGCGAATTAATGAAAGAAACGAAGGAGAAGATCGCAGAGAAAGACGAAAAGAAAATGATGAACAAGAAAGCCAAAACAGATATGAACGCAGAAGAAGAGAGGCGGAGCTAAAAAGACCAATGGATCCAAATTCTGGTATAAATGAACAAATTTTGAGAGAGTTAGCGGAAATGAGAGGAATGTTAAATAATAAAAAAGAAGGAGGTAAGAGACAACTGGATGAAGCCGTAGAAGAAGCTGCGAAAACTCCATTCACACAAGAGTACAATTAGGAGGAATACCCCCAAAGTGTAATCTACCTGCGTTAACCAGCATTTTCGATGGAACAACTTGTGCAGTACAACACATCAAAGCTTATGTAAGATGTATGCTACAATGGGAGAACCATGATGCTATATTGTGCAAATATTTTGCATCAAGTTTAACAAGAGAAGCATTGAAATGGTTTGAAGGTTTACCAAAGAATACCATAACATCTTTCAACCATATGCAAGCTATATTTTTAGGGGCGTACATAAGTAATAACTCCTTGAGACCTGGCATTGAAGATGTATTTGGGTTAAAACAAAGGGTTGGCGAAAGTTTGAAACATTTAACCGTGAGGTGGAAGAAAATGTGTAGTGATATGGCTGGTCGTGTGGATGAGAGATATCTCATTCTATCGTTCATTAATGCTATGTTCGCAACCAATCTGTTATACATTCAAATTTTTAGAATCAAGAATACAATCACAATGACTGAGTTGCGAGAACTTCAGGAGGAGTATATTGCTCTGGAGGAAAAGCAAAATGAGATGGAATCATACCCGATTCGAACACAAGTTCAAAATCGGCGAATGCAAGCTTGTTACCTAAGTTGATAAATACAGTGGCGAGCACCTCGCAAGGGCAACAAGAGAGGATAACGGGTGATGGTCAGCAGAAGTTAGTAGCTATGGGGAGTCGTGATCAAGAAGAATTTGAGAGAGAAAGAAACTTCTATAACCGTGGTGGAAATAACAAAATTCAAATACTTGATCAGCCACAAGAAACTTATGGAGGTCAGAGGCAAAATTATCACAGAGGACAGCGAAATCACAGGATAATATGGGAAGAAATCAAGATGCCGCCACTGAATGCTAGTGTGGAGAAAATATGGGAAGCTATAATCTTGATGGAAAACATACCTGCGCCATGGAACATGGGAAGTGAACTGCCTCCGAGCGACAGAAGTCATGAATTTTGTTCTTATCACCATTTTCATGGACACTCAACAAATGATTGCAGAAATATTAAAAGAATCATCCTCAGAATGATAGACCAAGGGAAACTAAATCATTTTCTAAAAAATCAATCTCAGTCTCAACCATTACCTCCAATGCCAGAAATTCGCAGAGTAAATACAACAAAAGGAGGAGAAACATTTGTAATAGAAGTTGGAGCGAAGGCAAAGAATCTGTTTTGTAACTCTATCGTACATTCGTACAGGACAATTGAAGATTTTCATGATAACATTCTCAGAAGGGTTTTCGCAAGAGATGCTGATAATAGAGAAATAATAAACATTGCGAAGACATCGCCACTAAAGGAATGGCAAAAGCAAATTATTTCTTTTACCGCAGAAGAGGTTCCTGAGGATAGAGAGATGCATGACAACCCATTAGTGGTAAGATTGGAGATTAACCCAAAACCTAGTGATGATGAAGATGATGAAGCTGAGAATTCATGGGCAATCAATAGAATTTTGATCGATACTGGAAGTTCTGTGAATATCCTTTTTTATCATACTTACAAAACTATGGGAGGGAAAGATGAAGATCTAATACCTTTAACTTACAGAATCTATGGTTTCAACGGTACCGCCAATAAGCCTAAAGGAGAAGCTCATATGCGAATTCCGCTGAAAGGATTGTCAACTGAAATTTTGTTCTGTATAGTCGATATGGAATCACCTTATAGCGTATTGATTGGGCGACCTTGGTTACACGAGATTTTAGGTGTAGCATCGATTTTCCACCAATGCATCAAGTTTCCTCATCCCAGTGGTGTTGGCGTCATAAAAGGAGATTGGATTGAAGGAAAGAAATTCTATGAAGTTGATGTGGAATCTTGCGAAGAAAGAGCTACACAGAAGAAGAATTGGAAACAAAACATCAAAGAAGAACAAAGAAGGGAAAGATTGATGGTAGATGCAATAGAAAAGAGAGAAGAAAATACATTGCGAAACCAATGCCTGTTGAAAGTAAGAAATGACGACGATTTCGTAAAAGGAAAGGAAGTACCAGAAAATTTGAATAATGCAGAAGCAGAAAGTAGCAGAAGTAAGAGACGTAAGGAGTGAATGATTGATTTTAGGCTTGCGAAAAAATGTATGAGTGGTAAAAAAATATATATATATATATATATTTTTTTTTTTAGTAACAAAGATATGCTGAAGATGCAAAGACTATGATAATCGAAGAAAGAATACGCGAAAACCTCGCAAAGATAATGACAAGAGAAAATCGAAAATCAATGACAAAGAAAGGGGCGAACCTGCTATGGCGTACACCCTAGTTCGCGAAATAAAAATTTCGCAAGAGGCAAATGTAAGACCTAAAGTGCGTCATAAAAGGGGGTACCTGCTGACATGGCTCAGGGGAAAGGTTACACCGCCCCTGGAACCTGAGTCATGGAGATTAGGGGTCAATAAAGCCCATCCAGGAGAGGTACCTTGGATTTTCAACCCAAGCTTATGACTTGGGTTGGACGACTGAGGATCTCTTCTAAGGAGTCAGCATATGATCAAGGCGCCGAGGTACACGGTTGAGCCAAGAGTGCCTGGGGCATTTGAAGTGTCTCGGCCATTCTTGGCAAGTCTTGGCGTATGCTGCACTCGGCCAGAAGAAAACTCCACTTAGGGTGCAGTCTCGTAACCATAAGCCCTATAGGCAAAAGGGATAAGAGGCTGCGAAAACAATTGGTTGTTGTTAAGACCGGATGGGAGGAGCTAGTCTTGTATGGCCGATGTACGCCTCCTTGAAGGGGCAACCGGGAGATGATAAGGGTGGCACCCTCCATTAGGGAGCTGATAAGTGTCTTAAGACGCAAATGTCATGAGGCTTTATTTTCGCAAGAAAATTTAGGCTTGTCATATTTGTGCAACAATCCTGAAGAGGCAATAATACAAAAAGACAAAGATAAGACGAGATCAATGGGTCAGTACATGAAAATGTAAGGACGTCCTGCGATTTCGTCGCAAGACGGAAATGTCACGGGGCTTTATGTTCGCAAGAATATCTAGGCCTGTCATATTGTCACAACAAATATATCCTGCAGAGGCAACAATACTAGAGAAATGATAAGACAAGATCAAGGGGTCATTACACGAAAGTGTAACGAAGTCCTGCGATTTTGTCGCAATGACAAGAGGTGGCCCAGTAATACCTTTAACTAGGAAGACAAAATAAGACCACATATAAGAGGATCTTGGAAACAACCAAGAAATACTTGCTTGCGAATTCTTAATTTTAAGAGGATCTGCGAAAATTCAGCAGCAACAGTTGCGAGACTGAGGCATGTTACCATTCAAAAGTGACTTGCTTAATCTTTCATTTGAAAACAAATAATAGAGGAAAGTATGGGAATGAATAAAATAAGAACATGTTATTTGTCTTCATATGATATATTTACGCACTCATAGTATGAAAAAGATTGACAATGTATTGATTAAATGTATTGCAAAAAAGAATTGCTCTTTTAACATATGCAGAAAGGAACAACAAAGGTAAAGCTTGTATTGGAAGATCCAAGAAATTCGCAGCAAAAGATTACAAAAATAGAAGATTAAAAGAACGAATGAACAAATGTTACAAAAAGAGAAGGAAGAAAATAGAACTATTTTCCGTTTGATTCTTATTCATCAGAACTTTCCTCTTCTTCATCTTCATCAGATTCCTCTTCTTCGCTAGCGTCACTTTCAGAGATATCTAGAGGAGATACATTCTGGGGGATTTCTTCTAGAAGGCAAGGATATACGGAGTGAGGAATGTTGTTGTCGTCACAGACTGTCTTAATAGTCTGATTGCGAAAAAGAATAACATCATTCTTAAAATTCGCAACAGTAATCTGAAGTTGCTTCTTCAGTCTGGAATACTTATCATTTCGAGAAGAAAGATTTTTTGCGAGCTGCTCCTTGTCAGACTCAAGTTCTTCAATCCTCTTGCGAAATCTCTCTTCAGCTTCTGCGAACATGTGACAATGAATCAGTAACTTAACAACAATTTCATGAAAGACAAACAGTTAGATATAGAAGAACGATTAACAACCTTCTCTGTTAGAAATCATATCTTTAACCAAGGAAGTATGCTCAGCTTGAAGACTAACGTTAACACCTAAATTATTTCTGGCATCATCTAGAACTTTCGCATCCCAAGCGAATTCATCGTCATTATTTATGAGAAGAAGGGATCGAAGTTGATTTTCTCTTTCACTAAGCATAGCATTTCTGCGATTAGATTCATCTCGTTCAATTTGAACTTCAAGAAGAGTCTTTTGGAATTTCGCTAATGCTTGAGCACCTTGACTAGCGATGCGATCTTTATCATCTATGAGATCACTGATTTTCTTTCTTAAAGTATTAATTTTCTCTTTAGAACTAAGATTTAGACGCTTGAATTGGTTGGCTAAGCCTAAACTAGATCTATAATCAACTTCTAAGAGGCGAAATTTGGATTGAAGTTCATTTAGAGGAAGAGATTTAATCTTGTCATTAGAAAAACTATTTAAAGAATTATTGAGGTGATTAAGAAGGACATTGTTATCCATAGGGTCAGGGAATGAGTGAAGAAGAATGGCTTCATCAGAAAGGTTATAGACGTCTGCGAAAATGGTAAATCAGATGAGGGAATATAATAATAGAACAAAACAAAGGAAAAGAGAAGGGTCTCATACCATAAAGTTGTTGGTTGGCACTTTGAAGGCTGGATATCTTATTCTTCTGAGTGGAAGACTCAGTTTCTAATTGCTTAGTCTTGTCACGAAGGGTAACAGCTTCAGCTTCCAATTCTTCATTTCTCTGGCGAAGTTGAAGATTCTTCTTTGCGAGAATATCGCGCCTCTTCTCAAGATCTGAGGCAACGACCAAGGAAGCTCTCCCGGACTGTGAAAGAGAATGAAGAAATTAACAAGATACAACTTAAAATCAAAACTATGAAGAAATAAGGGAACAAAGACATACCAAGGCACCAAGCGAGTTTAGAAAACTGGGAGTCACTGATCTGGAGACTCCACGAAGAGAATCATCACTTTCTAGTAAAGGAGCATCGCAGATACTTGCAAGGGCTTTGCACCTACTAGAGAGACGATCATCTACCATCCCTTGCATGGAGTCAGAGAAGATGCTGGACAGTTGTGCCATAGAAGAGCCAGTTGGAAAATTCTCCTTTGAGAGAGAAGTATCAACATCATTATTGTCTTCATCATCAGAGTTTTCGCTAGATGGAGGATTTGAAGGAGAGAGAGAGTGAATCTTTCGTTTCTTTGAAGGTGGGGCAGTAGACTTCCCCTTGCGAAGAGGACCCTTACCCTTGCTTTTGGTCTTCACAGCCTCAGAAATTTATTCTTCTCCAGCAACTTCAACACCAACCTTCGCACACGAATGAAGATAAGAAACAGAGGCAACAATATTGTTCAAAATAGCAAAAGAAAGTATTTCTTACTTCATCCGTGATCGAACGGAGCGCCGCTAGAGTATTTTCCTTGGCATTCCTTCTGTAACTTTTCCTTAGTTTGATAATCTGAAAATTTCGCAAGATTAATAGGTATAAAAAGAAGTGAAGATCATAAGTTGAGCGAAATTTAAGAAATATACCTCTTTCGCTTTCTCGGGACAGTTAAATACCCAAGGTTGATAATTAGCGAGATTCGCAGGGAGCACACTTGAACCTGAAATATAAGGTCCTTTCAAAGCTAGCGGAAAGACGCACCACCTATCATCCTTAGAATGGCGAGGAATATTGTTTTTGCCAGAATACCAATCGATATCTTGTATAAGTATCTTATCGCTGGCAACATTTTCTTTCCTATTCAAACGAGCACCCCAGCGAGTTCTATCATTCTTCATATTTATTACTTCATAGTTTTCGAAGAAGCTCTCTACTGTATATTTTTCAGCGCATATCTCTAAGTTCACAAATTCTGGATCCCTGACTTCGTTTGGGTAAAGAGATCCTCTGCCAGCACCACGGTTGGCGAACTCAAGCATTAAGCGGATACAATCCTCGCTTAATTGGTAGATGACTCGCGAGAATTTCGCATGAGCAAGAATTTCATAAAACAAGGGAAGATCAGGGTCATAGAGAGGAATAGTAAGGCCAGCGAGAATCTGACCCAGCAAAATTATGATTTCGTGATCATCACAATGATGATCAGCAAACAATTTGGCAGAAAGAATGGACTTAGGTTCTTGATCGGGAATGGTGGATAATATGAAACCTTTCCCTTCAAAATCTTTTTGAGCTTTTTCCAGAAGACTTTCATACCTGCGACCAGATGGAGCCATTTTCAGAGTATGGGAATGAAGAGAAAATTGAAGATCAAAAGAAGTAAAAAGAAGAAGATTTACAGTAACACGAGCGGAAGTTACGGAGACATATTGAAGAAAAGTTGCAGAGAAAGCGAGAGGGAAAGTAAAAGAGAAGAAGAGAGGAATGAGAAGAATATATATAGAAAGAAGAATTCTCGAAAAGATAAACATATTTAATGCGAAGAGTAGACGTGAACGGTTGAGAATGACGGGTGAAAAAGACGTGTCAAGAAATGTATGGAAGAAAAGATACGTGTAATAAATTCTGTGTGAGAGTACAAGATCATGTTAATGCAGAAAAAATATGAAAAATAAACAGTTGCGGCATTTCGAAGATACTAGTTCTCATGACATTCTCTTCTTCGCATAGAAGACATGAGAAGAGGCAAGATGTAGGATCAGAATATCGCAACACTAATACCCTTGCGAAATCCATGAATGACATATCGCGAAGATGTCGCGGATTGGTGATAAGAATGACGCAACGGATGACGACATCTTGAACACGAGAAAGATGTGAAGACTTAGAAAGATTTAGGAGCATTGCGAGATTTAACATTTATACACTTGCGATACTTCGCAAGTCATACCCGAAAATAAAAGACAGCTTAGCTGTCATCCACTATGTAATATCCTATATAAAGAGCCGAACAGGCTTAAGAGAGGGGAGATCTTTTTCGAGTGTTGGGAAAGTCATTAAGAGAGAGAAAGTTTAGAGCGGTTGTAAATTCTTTAGCTTATTTCCTTTTCATCTTGTAACATTTGTGAGTTTGATCAATAAAAACTATAATTGTTCATCTTAAAATGATTTGATTGTGTGGATTCTTGTGAGGGGTGTAGTGTGGGATTTCCTGCAACTACATAACCAATTTAGAAGTTACCAAATAAGTGCTAAAGTTATCATCTTTATCTACCTCTTCAGCCTTGAATCTTAGTGAAGATAATAATTGATCACTGAACTTTTTAAAAATATTGCGAGTGTAAATTTCTGCATCGTGCTTAAGTATCAAATTGCTTTCTTCAATAAGGCGGTTGGAATGCTCTGATACATAATCTTCCTAATATTCTTTATCAACGATCTCTTTCAATGCTTGCTCATACCGGACAGCAAATTCTTTGAGATTAGTTTTAGGTGAGACAAACGCTTTGAAAAAGGCATTTACTCCCTCACTACGGCCAATTGTATTCATACCTGCATAAAATTTATTTCTATGGTATACAGATACCCATGATTCTCTAATGTCATACAAATATTTTAACCAACTATTATCAGTTAACTCAAATTCCACAATTATCTTGTTTCACTTCTCTTCGAACTCTTGTATTTTGTATGTATGATGAATACAACTTTTCATTTCACCTTTGAATTTTTACTTTTTAAAATATACCTGAGATAATTTCTCACCAAATTTTTTCTTTATGTGCCATAGGCAAAGACGGTGGCGACTGTTCGGGAAAACCTTCTTTATCGCAGTAGCCATGGCAGCGTCTTGATCCGTTATGATCGCTAATGGATGTTTTTCTCCCATAGCTTCTAGCCAAATGTGAAACAACCATTCAAAAGTAATCTCAGTCTCATCTCTCAACAATGTACACCCAAATTGTATAGTTTGGTAATGATGATTTACCCCAGTAAACGGTGCAAATGGCATGTCGTATTTATTAGTCCTATAAGTAGTATCAAAGAAGACTACTTCCCCAAATTGTTCATATGACATACGCGAACGCGCATCTACCCAGACAAAATTTACAGCTCTACCATGTTCATCAACTTGAACTTGATAAAAGAAATGCGGATTCTCACTTTGTCTCATATTTAAATAATCCATGACAGACTGGGCATCACCAACTTCTAGATTTTTGTGCATAACATTACGCAAGTGATTCCAACAGTCTCTTTTATTAAATCCAATTGTTGCACCGCCAAATACCGATGGAACTTTTCCAACCAGAATGTTTTCCAAATTAAATACCTCTCCCATATCTTTCACCCCTTCCGGCATGCATCTATTAGACCGCATGCGCATTCTCTTCGTCGGCGATACAAATTTGTGATTGTGATCATCTGAGAATGCCATCACTTTCCAAATGTTGTTTTCTTCATTAAAAAGAACATGCAGTACTGCAACGTTTACCTTTTTTGTCTATTCCCTCAGCGTTTTCCTTTTTTTCGTGCTTGCCCTCTCGTGAGCATACCATATAAGCTGCAGTCACTTATCCAAGGCCTACACGAGTTCTGTTTGTTGATCGAACTTGTATCGTGAAACCATTTCGTCGACCATACTCTATATAATACTCTTTTGCATCTTTATAACTTTTGAATTCCATTCCTTCGTATGGTGTTGTTATACTGCTACTATTTTTACTTGGAGTAACGAGAATGTCATTGGCGTTCTCTTTTTCTTCCAAACTGTTTTTTGTAAACTCATCTTCAATCATATCACGCTCAGAAGCCGTGGATAAAGAATACGAGAATCCATCCATTTTTCCTGAAATTAGAATAACATTAAGTATCAATAATCACCTAAACAAAAAACAAAATCGTTGTTTAATATTTTCTGGATTGTGCCTTGGTTTTTCACGATAGGAATCAGGTCACAAAACAAAATACTAAGTATACTAGATTCTACAGTTAATTGTGTCATATGGGTTATCGAAGAAAGATATTGAACTAGTTAGTATATACATACTATAGAGTGTCTCGTACCTTCGAACTTTGATAAGATTTAATGGATCGTACCTTTCAAATTTGCTAAGAATTAATGGATTAGTAGAGAAAATGATGACCTAGTTTAAGGGGAAAAAAATCAATAAGATTCCTATTAAGAAATAAATACAATGACGGAGTTGCGGACTAGGTCAATCTGTTTAAAACGTTTCACAGCTATGACCAAAATTATTCTAGCAATTCTTCAATGTCGCATTATACCTAGGGAATCAGCCGAGTTCAATCTCTTCCATTCTTGCTCAGAACCACTCTCTTAAAAAAAAATGATGCACACACATTGTTTTCTATCACAAAACTCTTTTTCCTTTGAAAAAAAACATAAAATAAAACTCAACTCTTTTTTTTTTTTTTTTCCAACCAAAATCTAATCATATAGTCAAGGGTTTCGATAAAGTTAAATGGAAATAATTATGCTATATTCACACAATTAATACCCATTACACATACTTGACGTAGACAAACAAATAAAAACTCTCCTCTCCTTCTCAAGAGAGGAAAAAAAGGGTTAATTGGTGTTTGATACTTACATTTTGTCCAACTTTAGTGTTTAATCAACTTTTGTCCAACTTTAGTGTTTAATCTAACTTTTTTCCAACTTAGGATTTGGTACTTGGAATTAACGTTGATCCTCGTTAACCATGACTTCTGTTTAATAATTATCAAAAAAATAACAAAAAAAATCTAATTACTTAGCGCTGTTAGATTGATCGTTAACAAGAAGAACCCTAATTTCATGTTCTTCCCCAAATAAAAAATCACAATTCTTCTTCATTCCCATTTCGATAGTTGTCATTCAACTTAACTTTCAAACCACAAATTCAATCATTTTATAAACAAAAATCATGAATCCAAAAAGATAACAGAAAAACAAAAACTCGTCAGTAATAAGCTCAGTTTCCATAAATCTACTGCAAAAATTATGAAAAAACAGAATTTGCAGAGAAAAACAACAACCCAATTACAAACCCATCTTTAAATCACAACCATCTTTTAATTGTCTAACACAAATTTAAAAAGTAACCACGCATACTTTTCGAAGCTCCTTCAAGGTAACATCACGAACACATTAGAAATCCAAAAAAAACCCAATATTTCAATCTTAGGGCACTCCAAACCTTCAACCAGATAATCCTGATTTCATTCCCAACCTCAAAATTACCTCCCAAATCAAAATGGAACACATTGATTCACGACTTGTTATTCTCGATCCATAAACATTGAGTATTCAACACGGTATTGTTGTAAATCCATATCCAATCCGAGGGATTTAGGACATTCGGGTTCATTAAGATCTACAAGATTATGGGCAAAACACTTCTTTCTCTTAATTATGAGAATATCTTATTAAAGAAGAAAACAATCAAAATAAATGGTCGGAGTTGATTCTGGATTATATCATCATTCTTCCCTATTACAAATACAAAAATTTGATATCACTACGGTTGATAGCTTTTCTTCTTCTTCGCGATTTCCCATTAATAAATTGATATCTTCATTTGTATTAGTGTTTCAATTATCTAGTATTTTGACGTTTTTGTTATTCTTGTAAGCGATCATGTAAACAATATTTTGATTTGAATAAATTGAAATATGTTGTTTGACCCAAAAAAAAAGACATTAAACATGAAACGATTGTAACAACAAAATCGATTTATTCTTTTTTATAAAAAGCTTAATTTATGAGTATTTAAACTATTTTAATGGGAAATCAATATATGTTTTCAAACATATATCCCCAACACATGCGAATAGCGATATAATGCACAAATGCTAAATGAGAGAGATATTTTGTAAAGGGTTGAAACTTTACTGCCTAATTACAAGGATTGGGTCGCGGAATACGTAGTTGATGCATTTGTGTCGTTGACTGACCAATGACCGTGAAGTCAATAGTTAATAACTTTTTGAATTTGGTCAAGCTAACTCCGTTTGACCCTTTTACAAAAGTTAAACATAAAAAAATCACCCTTTCACAAAACTTTTAAAACCAATGTTAGAGTAGAATATCATTCATCATTTTCACGAGGGTATTTTTGATAAAAGATATAAACAGTCAAATCAATTTTTGGCCAGTTTACCACCCTTTTATATCAAGTGTATATCCCACGTTAGGGGAAAAATATTTCTAATAGGGGTGGAACTACAACCAGACTAGGGCTGGCTTAAGCCACCCCTAAAGCCCAATAAACCTTTTTTTTCACTACCTAATTTAGTTGAGTTTATAAAAACAAACCCAAATAATAGGCTTAAGCCACCCCTAAAAGCCCAAAGCCACTCCCAAGTTAAGTTTCCAACTCCGCCACTTCTAGCCCAATTTTACTTTTTTCTTAATGACAAACCCATCATTAAGATCCCATATATTAGAAATCCATAATTACTTAGAACAAAAATTAATTACACAAATAACCTTATATTGGAGTAACAAATAACCTTATATTGGAGTAAGAATAAGAAAGATAGAAAAGAGAGAAATTTTCATTAACAAGAGAAGGGAAGGGACTCCATTACATAGGTAAGTATTCTATTTATACAAGAGTAAAGGATTAAACCCTAGTCTACCAATGGACCGCACATCCATGGGCCATAGGCCCTATAACACTCCTCCTTGTGCGGTTCAAAAGCGGAACTTCAAATGTGTTTCCTCATTAAAACCTTGACAAGGAAAACCCAATGGAACAAAACCTTGACGAAGGGAAAAGAGTACAACGTGTTGATAAAGCTGGCTACTTCTCTTCAAAAAAAAAAAGCTAAAATATAAAAACCATGTGGGAAAAAGATAATTTTAATTGGAGAGTCATAAACCTAGTGCTGTTGTTGTCTCATTTAAAACCTTGCCGAGTAACAAAACCCATTGGGACAAAATAAAACTCGGTGAAGGGAAAAAAAGTTCAACAAACACTCGCTTCCCCTGATGTCAACATCATATCATTAGATACTCCCCCTGATGTCGCCATCTCCCCCTGATTGCAATCAAGGGAGTTCGGACAATTTCCTTAGTCCAATACACTTTACGTACTTTTCAAATAAGGATTTAGGAAGTGACTTAGTAAATAAATCTGCCACATTCTCATCAGACGGTACTTTGTTGACTTGAATGTTTAAGAGGCACTGTTGTTGCTGATTGTAAAAGAACTTTGGTGAAATATGTTTCGTATTATCACCCTTGATATATCCTTGCTTCATCTGTTCAATACAAGCTGAATTATCTTCATAAATGCATGTTGGCTCTTCAGTGGTGGAATTCAAACCACTTGTCCCTCGAATATATATGTGTAATGATAGACCTTAACCATATGCACTCACGAACCTCTTCATGTAGGGAAATGATCTCTCAGTGATTCGTGGAGGTAGCTACAAGAGTTTGCTTGGTCGATCTCCAGGATATTGATGTGTTCCCTATGGTGAATACATAACCAGTTTGGGATCGAGCTTTATGTGGGTCAGAGAGGTACCCAGCATCAGTAAAACAAACCAAAACATTATTTGTGGTTTCAGTTAGGGGGTTGATTTAGCAATCCTACTTTCGTCCTCATAGGGATAAAATAGACCCATGTCAATGGTTCCTTTAAGGTATCTGAATACATTCTTTATACCATTCCAATAACGCTGCGTTGGCGCTGAGATATATCTAGCTAACAAGTTTACTGAGAATGATATATCAGGTCGAGTATATTGTGCTAAGTACAATAATGCGCCTATTGCACTTAGGTAGGGAATTTCATCTCCCAATACCTCTTCGCCATCTTCCTTCGGACGAAATGGATCCTTTTGTACATCTAAACTTCGACCAATCAGGGGAGTGCTAGCAGGATGCACCTTGTCCATATTGAATTGCCTGAGTATCTTATGGACATATACAGACTGGTGGACTAGTATTCCACAGGCTCGGTGTTCTAGCTCAAGTCCTAGACAAAACCGAGTTTTCCCAAGATCTTTCATCTCAAATTCAGATTTCAAGTAGCTTGCGGTTTCTCTTATTTCATCAAGAGTACCTATTATGTTCATATCATCAACATAAACAGACTATAATTGCAAATGCGGAACTCGTTTTTCTTTATAAATACGTGAGGGCATAACTCATTATTCGTATATCCCTTCCCAATCAAATAATCAATTAGATGGGTATACCACATCCGTCGGATTGCTTTAATCAAGTAAAGTGAGCATTTCAACAATCGAAAACGCACTCCGTGGTTTAGAGTTACTTGATTCGGGCAATGGAAGGCCATCGGCATTTTCATGTATATCTCGAATCTAGATCCCCATAGAGATATGTAACCACATCCATAAGCTGCATTTCAAGTCCTTACAAACTACCAAGCTAACTAAGTAGCGGAACGTTATGACGTCCATTACGGGAGAGTATGTTTCCTCATAATCAATTCCAGGGCGTTGTGAGAAACCTTGCGCCACAAGGCAAACCTTATACCTCATGACTTCATTCTTCTCATTACGCTTTCTGACAAATACCCATTTATGTCCTACGGGCTTTACACCTAGTGGGGTTAGCACTACCACACCAAATACCCGTCTCTTTGCTATTGAATTTAATTCTTCCTGGATTGCAACTTCCCATTTAGGCCAGTCTACTCTTTTTTGACATTCTGCAATAGAGCGTGGTTCAATGTCATCGTGCTCAATGATCTCTTGAGCAACGATGTATGTAAACGCATCATCAATCTGCATGGAGGATCTTTCCATCAATACGTATGCACTCTCATAATCCATAGAGATTTCTTTGTTTTCTGGAATCATTTCAAACATCGGAGCATCCTCCGATAGGTGTAGAATACACCTAATTTACTATCTAGTAGTTTATGCTTTCTTTGCTATTTTTCTTGTAAATTATGTATTTTACGTGTGTTTTTGAGTTATTAGGTACTCCGGAGTCGCACAGGAGAAAAGAAGAATAAATCACTCAATTTGAACCAAAAGGGCAAAGCTGTCATTTTACAGGAAAACACTATCTGGAGCCCAGTCAATGTTAAGGGGCATCTCTATTTTGGAGGATTATTAAAGACATGACCTATTTGTGGTTAAGGGGCTGCCATCTGGCTAGCCCTTATCAGAAGTGACATCCTATTATGGGCACCCAACTGGGGTGGTCCCTGTCCTTGGGGTGTACCATCCAAGCCACACAAACCTAGGTCGAGAAGGTTATCTTCTCCCAAATCATTTTTCACCTTGCCTGAAATCGAGAGGAAGCAGCGGCTGCTGCTGTTGAAACGGAGAGGAGAACTGAGAGAGATTAGAGCAATGGATTTCTGGTGAAGAGATCGAAGTGAACTCAGTAGATAGTAGAAGTTGGAGGTCGATTGGAAATAATGGGTTTGAGTGGAAGAAGGAATCAAGAATCGATGTTGCAATTGATTCAGGTAGAGAGGAAGATGATGAATCATAATCGAACAGGTACGTGTCCTGCGGTCATGAAACAAAGAAGACTTTAGGGTTACATTAGTCGATTGAAGAAATTGGTAGAGTGGGTTTGGTGGAGTTAAATTTGAAGATGTGAGATTATTGAATCGATTAGGGTACGTGGTCGAGTGAGAATCGATCTTTGCTTGTTGGTCGGAGAAATCGATGGAGAAAGATGGGTTCGAATGCGAGAATTCCTATGGTTGAATTAGAAGAAGAATCAAATGAGCTTTGGATCTGGTTTGTGTTGGTAGTGATGGTGGCTATTGATGGGATGAGAAGCAAGAATGAAAAGATGGGATTCTCGATGCAATTGGGTTTATGGTGGAACTAAATTTGATGCCGGTGCTGTTGGTTCCAACCAGATAGAGAACAGGTCAATGAACGAACAGGGAGAATTGAGTTCGTAATGAGTTTTGAATCGAGAGGTTGTTATTGAACAGGTCTGTTGGGTTTGAGCCTCAAGGCTGTGATGGAGTTAGTGGCGATATGTGTAGCTAAAGTTGCAGGTCTGGACTGTGCAGGCAAGAAGCTACAGATGGAGTTTGTATGGCAGAGAGAAGATGAGGCCATGATGCTGCTAACTGAATTGGTGGCTGGATTGAGCAGTTATGAGGAGAATGTTGTGTATATGAATGGAATGTGCAGGCCTGTTGGAGGTTTGTGCTGCTGTTAGACTGAGCTTAAGAATATGTGGTACTATTGGAGCCAAGAGATGAGAATGGGTGTGAGATGGAGTGGAGGCTGTAGTAGAATCATAAGATGGGAATGATGGTAGAATGGGTTAGTGATGCTGGGTGCTGAGTTGATGTTGCAGGTGCAGAACGCAACAATTGAGCTGAAAAGTGCTTGTATTTGAATTGCAGGAAAGCCACACTGAATGAGTCTTTAGATGTATGCTAGGTTCTTAACAGGGAAATGAAGCAGAAGTGAGGCCTGAATTTGGCCGGGAAAGCCCTGAAACAGCCGAGACTCGGCCGGTTTTCTGCACCGGCGAGTCAACTCGGCGATGACCGATCCAGATGAGTCAGAGCGACTCAACTCACCCAATAAGACGATCGGCCGAATCGAAGGCGGCTCGGTGTAACCGACTCTCTCTCCCTTGACCGTGACTAACGGTTGGTAGCGGTTTGACTCGTTTGGCCGTTAGTCCCCGGCAGTGGGATCGACGGAATATTCCGTCGAATATACCATTGACGGACAAATTTTCGGGTGGCCGGATTCCGGCCACAATCCCAGTTTTCCGGCGAGCAAAAATTCCAGAATTTTCTATGGACTTCTCTCATGGGTGTGAAGACTTGGGCTAGGAATTGGATGGAGAATTGGACTCAAATTTGGAAAGAGAAGGTGGAAGAGTTGAGAAAAGCTTGGATTTGGAAATTGAATTGCAAAAGGAAAAGGATTCTACTCCTTAGAAGATTTGGAGAATATTGAAGCCTATAAATAGAGAAGTTTTCTACAACTTCTAGACACATATCTCTACACACACAATTCTTTTCTTTTCTTATTCTTTGTGTGAACTCTTTAACATGAGTAGCTAATTTTATTGATTGAGGATGAATTCCTAGTTCTTAATATGATTTGAGTTTTTGTTTTTAATTCTATCTTGAAGTTTTCACATGATTATCGTTTGTTTTTACTAATAGGAATGATCTTAATGACATTCATGATTGATTGATAGATTGTTTAGAATGCATGCTAAATTGATTTGTTAGTTTAATCTAAATCTAGTATAAGTTAGGGAATAAGTAATCGTTTCTCGACACTTTACACAAGTAGAAAACACGAGACCTTGCGGAGGGATTCCGTGGAGCAATTGTGTGTAGAAACAACGCTAGAAAGTGAACCAAGCGAACCGAGTTTAACTACTAGTACTAAACCTAAATTCATAAATCTTAATGCATTAGGAATTACATCTTGTAAGCGGACCTCAAGGTGGTTCTTTTGAATAGAATCGATAACTAAAGCGGACACATTACTCGGTGAAATTAGGGATTTTGGGGCTAGCTAAGCGTACACCTGCTATCCTACGGTTGGTGATAATCTGTGACTAATAACAAGTAGAAAAGAACATAACTTTAATCATTGTTTCGCAACGAAGAAGGATTCCTTGATCTCGTCTCTCTTATTGCTTTCAACTTTATCTTTTAATTGCTTTGTTTATTTTCTTTTGCTTTTTACACCCCCTTTTCGTGACAATTTTTACAACTAGAATCTCTTGCTCCTCGTGGGATCGACCTTGACTACCCTATATTACTTGTTAATTAGGTAGTAAAGTATTAATTAATTTGTTGTGGTTACGACACGCATCAAATTTTGGCGCGCTGCTAGGGAGCGGCGGATGATTTTAGTTGTTTTATTTTTCTTTTGCTTTATTCTTGCTTTGTTGGATTCTATTAGTATCTAACTTGGTTTTTGAATCTTATTTGGTCTTAGGTTTTCCATGTACGGTGGACAAGATCAAGCATATTACAACAATCAATATGGTTTTCAACCTCAACATTATGACAACTTCCAACCATCCTTAGGATATAATCAAAACCAACCTTTTGGCTATGATCAAATTCCTACGAGAACATTATGGATATTCTCATACATATCAACAACCTTATGACGGGTATGTAAGTGGACAATCACAAGGATGGGAGGATAGTGTTTATGATCGAGAAATTCTCTAGTTTTGTAGATAAGATGTCTGCCATGATTGGGGATCTTCAACAAAAGTTTCAAGAATCACATCGAGAAATTCAAAGGAATTCGGAGAAAATATACGAACAAATTAACCAACCTTTAGAGACTTTTGAAGACGCTAGTGTAGCTTACTCGAGCCTTGATCTTAATAATGATCAAACACCTATTCAAAAGGTAGAGCTTGAGGAAGATGCATTTATTGCTTGGAAAAAATTTCTTAGGGAAAGATGGGAGTCGGCGGAAGTGTATGAACGTTGCAACAATGAGGAAGTTATTCCAACTCCGGATCATAATAACGATCCTTCACCTATCAAAAGGAGGAGTTTGGATATCACTTACCTATTGTTGTAAACGAAGTAACACCCTCACAAGAAGATCTTACAATTTATACCGAGGAAGATTATATGAGGGAAGAATGGCCGATTCCGATGATGAGAATGTTGAAGAGATGATACTAGAGGATGAAACCACATTCATTGATTTTGTGGAAGACCCAATTGAACTTGCGAATGATTTTAATGATGCCGAGACTATGGTTAAGGTAGAAAACGACGAAGAATGGTTGCAAGGTTTAATAGAGGACCACGATATACAAGAGGTAAGTAATTCACTCGAATTTTTAAGGATGAAGAGGATTCTATAATACAAGAAATTGTGCAAGGTTTGTCTAATCCTTTGCATATTGATTCTTCTCCTTTACCTCTTATTGGTTTGAATGTATGTGCTTGAAAGTATTTTGGATGATTTTGTTTCTAGATATCCACCATTGGAAACACTTGATTCTAACACTATGCGGGTTTGCAAAAGGAAACCATGGAAATTCCCAAATTCTATGTTCTTTATACACTTAGAGTGTGGACAAGAATAAGTGTGGGGAAATTTCTATCGAGCGATAATTTCACTATTATTTTCTTGTGCTAATATTTGTATGGAGTTATTGTTTGCAAAACAGGTATTATGGGTGGATCCTCAAATTTTCAGATTGTTAGTATATGGGGAATGAATCATGCAAGAGCTAAGTCGGACCGTCGACTTTAAAACAAGCGCTTAATGGGAGGCAACCCATCGGTTTTGTATTTCTTATCTTTTTGCTTTTTGTTATTTCTTTTTCTTGTTTCTTATCATGTTAAAATTTCCCACCTTGACTTTACTAGGAGGATTCAATTACATTGAGGACAATGTAAAGTTTAAGTGTGGGGGAGTGGTTAAGCATGTTTTTAAAACAAAAATTACAAAAAAATTAAAAAAAATTTGAAAAAAAAAAAAGTTTTACTTAAAAATTCCAACTTTCAAAGATTTTAGAGTCACTAGCATACTTCTAGGTATGTTTACATAGAGATTTTGACCGACATAATTGAACTTGGAAATGTTTAGAGAACTACATTCGGATTTCTTGTTTATTAGAGTGTTAAATAATGGATTTAATCATGCCGGTGATGCGAATTTGGTGCAAGGGAGAAATGCGTTATTAGAGTTCTTTGATCAATCATTAGTGGAGACTACCCGTATTCATATCATGTGAGGCACCAGAGCCAGAAATTTTCCATCTACTAAAGAGCTTCTTTTGAGTGTGTGTCACCGTAAGTTAATTCCGGGTAGAATGGTGAGCTACCCAACTTCCCACCACTAGAAGCACTACTCTTTGATCTCTTGAGTGCTAATTTTGTCAATCATGAGGGTGGCGTCCATGGATGAAAGCTTCCTTCTTGTAGTTCGATTTGCAGTTAGCACCATTCTCTCTCTCGACAACAACGGATCCATAGAAACACTCTCATCATCAACAAGGAGCGACATCAAAATCTACAAGGAAAGTTGGAAAAGTTTATGGTTTACAAGCAACGGAACGAGAAAAAGAGCAAATTCATGAAAGCGAAGAAAATTAAAAGGTGAGAATTTTTGAAAGTTTATGATTTCAAAGACGATACAAGTTGTGAAGAATCAAGTGGTAAAATACTTCTTCCACGGCCATGGTTTATTTTGTATTTAATTTCTCTTGTTTTAAAAAAAAAAAAAAAAAAAAAAAAAAAAAAATTGAAAAAAAAAAAAAAAAAGAAAAGAAAAAGAGAAAAACAAGAGAAATATTTGTTCTTATTTTTGTTAATGAGCCGTGGGGAAGGAAAATATATAAGGAAGTTTCAAGCGACAAGGATATTTAAGGTAAAAAGAGTTAAAAATTGTCAAGGATTTATGAAATTCAAGGGTTTATCATCAATAGTTGAAACCAAAGACGAAGACCAAGAAGATCAAGACGAGGAGCGGAAGACGTTTCTATTGGATTCCTTGAGAGTGGTGTTATCATAATTGGCGATCGGATGTGAAGGTGAGTAAGTAATCTCATCCTAAATATAAATGGTTGATTTCCTTTCGTAGAGATCGTCAGAAAAATGGTTTTTCAAAATATAAAAGATGTGGTTTTTTTTTTAAAAATATTTCGGAAGTTGTCCTTCCCACCATTCAACGTGTTGCGGGAATTCTCTCTTCATTCCTACCTGCACACATGTGAGAACCATAAAAAAGCCGTCTTTTTGAGTGCAATTAACATAAAATCCTTTTTGGTGAGGCGAAGTCGAGGCGAAATGCTTATTGATCGTTTCTCAAACACGCGTTCTCTCATTATGGTGTGGTTATTTCTCACTCAACATTTAAGAACGAGAATATGTTCTTTAGTATTTCTAACTTCTTATTACTAGCATGCAGAAATTCTATGTCCTCATAACTCTTTGGATGCTTGTGACGCTTGAACGCTTTAAAGTTGTGAGTTTTTAGTTTGATTTGCTCGAGGACTAGCAAAGTCTAAGTGTGGGGGAATTTGATAGGTGTAGAATACACCTAATTTACTATCTAGTAGTTTATGCTTTCTTTGCTATTTTTCTTGTAAATTATGTATTTTACGTGTGTTTTTGAGTTATTAGGTACTCCGGAGTCGCACAGGAGAAAAGAAGAAGAAATCACTCAATTTGAACCAAAAGGGCAAAGCTGTCATTTTACAGGAAAACACTATCTGGAGCCCAGTCAATGTTAAGGGGCATCTCTATTTTGGAGGATTATTAAAGACTGACCTAGGCTGTGGTTAAGGATGCCATGCGGCTAGCCCTTATCGAAGTGACATCCTATTATGGGCACCCAGCTGGGGTGGTCCCTGTCCTTAGGGTGTACCATCCAAGCCACACAAACCTAGGTCGAGAAGGTTATCTTCTCCCAAATCATTTCACCTTGCCTGAAATCGAGAGGAAGCAGCGGCTACTGCTGTTGAAACGGAGAGGAGAACTGAGAGAGATTAGAGCAATGGATTTCTGGTGAAGAGATCGAAGTGAACTCAGTAGATAGTAGAAGTTGGAGGTCGATTGGAAATAATGGGTTTGAGTGGAAGAAGGAATCAAGAATCGATGTTGCAATTGATTCAGGTAGAGAGGAAGATGATGAATCATAATCGAACAGAGCTGTGTCTGCAGTCATGAGACAAAGAAGACTTTAGGGTTGTTAGTCGATTGAAGAAATTAGTAGAGTGGGTTTGGTGGAGTTGAAAATTTTGCATTTGTGAGATTATTGAATCGATTAGGGTGCGTGGTCGAAGGCGAGAATCGATCTTCTTGTTGGTCAGAGAAATCGATGGAGAAAGATGGGTTCGAATCTGAGAATTCCTAGGGTTGAATTAGAATAAGAATCAAATGAGCTTTGGATCTGGTTTGTGTTGGCAGTGATGGTGGCTATTGATGGGATGAGAAGCAAGAATGAAAAGATGGGATTCTCGATGCAATTGGGTTTATGGTGGAACTAAATTTGATGCCGGTGCTGTTGGTTCCAACCAGACAGAGAACATGTCAATGAACGAACAGGGAGAATTGAGTTCGTAATGAGTTTTGAATCGAGAGGTTGTTATTGAACAGGTCTGTTGGGTTTGAGCCTCAAAATTTGTGATGGAGTTAGTGGCGATATGTGTAGCTAAAGTTGCGGAGTCAGGCGTGCGAGGCAAGAAGCTACGAGATGGAGTTTGTATGGCGAGAGAGAATATGAGGCCATGATCTTCTTTGCATGAATTGGTGTTTGGATTGAGCGATTATGAGGAGAATGTTGTGTATATGAATGGAATGTGCAGGCCTGTTGGAGGTTTGTGCTGCTGTTAGACTGAGCTTAAGAATATGTGGTACTATTGGAGCCAAGAGATGAGAATGGGTGTGAGATGGAGTGGAGGCTGTAGTAGAATCATAAGATGGGAATGATGGTAGAATGGGTTAGTGATGCTGGGTGCTGAGTTGATGTTGCAGGTGCAGAACGCAACAATTGAGCTGAAAAGTGCTTGTATTTGAATTGCAGGAAAGCCACACTGAATGAGTCTTTAGATGTATGCTAGGTTCTTAACAGGGAAATGAAGCAGAAGTGAGGCCTGAATTTGGCCGGGAAAGCCACGAAGCAGTAGAGACTCGGCGGTTTTACACTGCCGGCGAGTCAACTTCGCGATGGCCGATCCGGATGAGTCGGGCGACTCAACTCACCCGGTAAGACCGGTCGGCCGAATCGAAGGCGGCTCGGTGTCGACTTCTGCTCCCTTGACCGTGACTAACGGTTGGTAGACGGTTTGACTCGTTTGACCGTTAGTCTGGCGGTGGACTGATGGAATATTATTCGTCGAATATACCATTGACGGACAAATTTTCGGGTGGTGGGATTAAACCACAATCCCGATTTTCCGCGAGCAAAAATTCAGAATTTTCTATGGACTTCTCTCATGGGTGTGAAGACTTGGGCTAGGAATTGGATGGAGAATTGGACTCAAATTTGGAAGAGAAGGTGGAAGAGTTGAGAAAAGCTTGGATTTGGAAATTGAATTGCAAAGGAAAAGGATTCTACTCCTTAGAAGATTTGGAGAATATTGAAGCCTATAAATAGAGAAGTTTTCTACAACTTCTAGACACATATCTCTACACACACAATTCTTTTCTTTTCTTATTCTTTGTGTGAACTCTTTAACATGAGTAGCTAATTTTATTGATTGAGGATGAATTCCTAGTTCTTAATATGATTTGAGTTTTTTGTTTTTAATTCTATCTTGAAGTTTTCACATGATTATCGTTTGTTTTTACTAATAGGAATGATCTTAATGACATTCATGATTGATTGATAGATTGTTTAGAATGCATGCTAAATTGATTTGTTAGTTTAATCTAAATCTAGTATAAGTTAGGGAATAAGTAATCGTTCTCGACACTTTACACAAGTAGAAAACACGAGACCTTGCGGAGGGATTAGTGGAGCAATTGTGTGTAGAAACAACGCTAGAAAGTGAACCAAGCGAACCGAGTTTAACTACTAGTACTAAACCTAAATTCATAAATCTTAATGCGTGCAGGAATTACATCTTGTAAAGCGGACCTCAAGGTGGTTCTTTTGAATAGAATCGATAACTAAGCGGACTTTGTTACTCGGTGAAATTAGGGATTTTGGGGCTAGCTAAGCGTACACTGCTATCCTACGGTTGGTGATAATCTGTGACTAATAACAAGTAGAAAAGAACATAACTTTAATCATTGTTTCGCAACGAAGAAGGATTCCTTGATCTCGTCTCTCTTATTGCTTTCAACTTTATCTTTTAATTGCTTTGTTTATTTTCTTTTGCTTTTTACACCCCCTTTTCGTGACAATTTTTACAACTAGAATCTCTTGCTCCTCGTGGGATCGACCTTGACTACCCTATATTACTTGTTAATTAGGTAGTAAAGTATTAATTAATTTTTTGTGGTTACGACACGCATCATCCTCCAGTATTCATTCATGGACATAACTATAATCAAAGACAAATTCATGAGAGGGATTATCTGTATTGATGATAAATGGATCGGATTGTGCCTTACTCAATCTTTTCTTCCTTAGGTGAGTATCCATCGAACCAGGTGGTCTTCCCCTCTTCCTTTGGGGGACACGGCCTCAGCTACACTTACACCAAGTGTAGGTTTGATACCTCTATATAAGGTGCCTTTTCCCGTATTAGGGATTTCTAATGTGTGATGTTGTCACTTTAGCAATATCAGTGAATGCATCAGGCATTCAGTTTGCCACATTCTGAAGATTAATAATTCTTTGCACTTCATTTTCACACTGTGAGGTGCGGGGATCAAGATGAGACAAATTGAGGACACACCACGACAATTCCTGTCGTTCTCTTACGAAATCCTTTTCCATACCTCCCCCTAACGACGGGAAGGTTGTCTCATCAAAGTGACAGTCCGCAAATTTAGCGGTAAAGAGATCGCTTGTCAAAGGTTCCAAATAGCGGATAATTATTGGGGATTCATATCCAACATAAATACTTACACTACACCAAATTCCCGGATTAGTAACAGAACTGAGCCGTTACTAAAACGGGTTGTAACGGCTCTTGCCTGTTGCAAAAGTGGGTGTTACATTTTTAAATAACGGCTTTGTGGCCGATTCTTAATTTAGTTATAACGACCCTCGTAGCAGTGTGAGCCGTTACGAATTTGCCACGTGGTAACGACTACGGGCGTTACGAATTTTATTTATAACACCAGCAGTCATGTAATTTTGGCGAGCCGTTACGAACTTTTTATGTGACAAAAAAATTTTTGCCGATCAACCTTGACCTGGTCAAGGCTGACCGAGCGATATTTTTCTTGTGAGAAATGCTTCGAATTCTAAATTCAATACCATGCATACACCTTTCAATACATTCATAACAACAATTTCTTCAATCTAAGCAAAATCACATTCATTCAATTCATAATCACATTCATTCAATTCATCTCAGGTTCATACAACAAAAGAGCTGAAATTTCTCTAAGTACCAAACTTTTTTTTTTTTGTTAAGTATCAAATTTCCCAAGGAATACATGGAAGGTTCCAAATTTCTAAGGTAACAAATACAAACTTGAATACATAGAAATTACAAATCTTGAAGCTCATTTGTTCTCCACTCTTTCTGATGAAATAGAGCATCATTCAAATAACAACAACTAGTTCATTATATACTTTACAGGCTTGCTTTGTTGAAAGCTTGAGCATCAGAAAACTTGATGTAGGCAATCCTGCAAAATACAACAGACAGGATTGTTGGGAGTCTCAGAGTCGGGGATAGACGAAACGCGGATTCAGTGTACGAGATTTTCTAACATGACCATAATAGTATGCCAGATCTGACTGTGCCATAACTTCCACAAACTCACAAATTTATGCTAGTTCTATTTAATAGGAAGCCCTTCGCTATAACTTTTTCAAGAATGACGGGTTATAGAATCTAATACTATAATATGGATAAAACTAAGTATTCAATTAAGTTTCACTAGGCCATTGGGGTATGTAAATTCATATTTTCAGAAAACAAAACTAGACTGAAAAGACTTACCTACTGAACATCATTCCCTCGAGCTCACATCTGTTGCTATCACAACACGTTACCACTGATCATCCCAGATAAACTCCGACACCAGCGTAATTGCATCTCACTCCTTTTAAGGAATGAAGACACTGAGAGGTTATGGATACACTTCTCAGTTAAGTAGCTAACCAGTATACCTGCAAGTCATGGCAAAATGAAATCAGAATATACTACACTTTTTATAGTTGTTAGGCATCATGTTGAAAAACTCATGCAATAAGGAAGAGACGAGAACAATCATATGTTACAATATATAACTTGTAGCTCATGAGTACAAATACTATGTCTTTGTTCCATACGAAATGTACATTGACTAGAAATGCTAGGTAAATGCTTGTCACTGGATGATCACTACTAGGGAATGTAAAAGTTAGTTATCTATTAAGAAATATTGGGAGGAGATAATCATTTGCCCATCCCATAAACAGTGACTGATTTCTCGAATCAAAAAATTGCCCACATAATGGCAGCTCTTTGGCTTGCTATTCCATACGAACTACCCAAAGTAAGATCAAACTTAGAATAACCACATAATACCCTACTATAAAGACATTTTACACTAAAATGGATTTGGTCCATTTGAAATCTAGTTAAATGATGTCTTATCGTCAGTTCACATTTGTAACAGTTAAATGGGTATTACTTTCTATTATAATACCCATTTAACTAAGATAGATAAAGGGAGGTGGGGAATGAACAGGTTAATTATTGATTGATTAAAGTGAAAGATATTGCACCTCATGGGGTAAGTTCTAGGCATTGAAAGCGAAATAACATATCTTTGGGGATGGAGGAAATTGAGTTCTCGGCACTATCGATTGGGCCACAGTGTGGAACTTAGCAAAACGGTTGATGACAGAAATCCTTTCAAGTTCGGCTTTCCAGTCTTATGTCCAATGCGAGCAAGTCTTCTCAATATGCATTTGAACAACAATCACGAGAAAGCTTCAAGCGAAGTTACAAAAGGATAACACAATATCGACAAATAGGCTAAAGGAACAAAAAAGGACGGTGAGAAGATGGGGAATGTGCACTCCGATTTTAGGGAGTGCATAAATTTACACTTAACGAGGAAAGGCAATTAAGCAAAACCAAGCACAAAACAAAGAATGTGGCTTGACGGCGCTTCCAACAACCACTACCCATTAACATGAGCAATTCGGAGCTCATGGATAAGCAAATATAAACCCTTTGTCTTGAATATCGACATCATTAGATCTAAGTTCTAAGGATTCGCTTACTTGTCCAACTACAAAATAGCATAAACCCTTTGTCTTAAATATCGACATTATTAGATCTAAGCTCTAAGGATTCACTTACTTGTCCAACTACAAAATGGTATAATTCATAACACAAACATAGCGCTCATTTTGAGAGTTTTGTACAAATGACTATACTATGTTGCAAGATCGAGCAACAAGGCATTTTATTGAACTCCCAAAGCCTACGGTGATATAATTGGATATACTAAACAAAAATTTATCTCTCCACTACAAAGTCATGATTTATAATCATAAATAGTGGCTGCTAGTTGTGAAGATGTTTGAGCCTTTCAAAGACTCAAGGTTGAAAGATAGATCATTAGACTAACTTTATTATTTCCGATTACATTAGGCATTTTAGAAACCGGATATTCCAAATCTGCTAGCCAACTCATACTGACCATACTATTGATACTATGTTTGCCAATGTTTTGCAAGAAGTCCTAATAAAAAGATAAATACCCAATAGCTATACACATCGGTGATACATAAAAAGCAAGAGTGCATTGATGACAAAGTAGTAAAAACTTGGGTTACAAAAAAAAGGGATATGAGAAGAGAAGAAATAGTCATGAAATCATCAGGAAGTGTATTAGTAATAACTAATAACACGGATAGATTGAAAATTAAATCCACTCTAAAAAAGAATAACGAGATGAAGCCTAACTTGAATATGTTGCTTACCTCAACAAATCCGATTCCAGCTTCTTTGCTCTACCAATGAAGCCTTCAATAATTTTTGACTTGATAAATATTTATCACCCAGTCTCTCGAAAGTTTAAGCTCTCCGGGTGTCTGGTGAATCATAAACAAAAGGTTAGTATTCAAACATAG
The DNA here is from genome assembly GCA_023531295.1 of Papaver armeniacum. Lineage (NCBI taxonomy): Eukaryota > Viridiplantae > Streptophyta > Magnoliopsida > Ranunculales > Papaveraceae > Papaver > Papaver armeniacum. Next base: position 175,199 of record JAJJWW010002949.1, read on the forward strand.
TTTCAGGAAAGAGCGACATAAAAACCCTTTAATAGTCTAAAAACCCTTTATCAAATTATGTTCTGTAACTTCTGTTGCAACCAACCATGTGGGAGCGACATAATAAATCAGAACTGTCACCTACCCACTTTAACCAATCAGTCTATATGGAGAAGAGTCCTAGAAATATGATTAGACAACAAAGTACATAGAAACAATCACTATCACAATTAGAATATCTATTACCTGCACAATGGGTATAACGTCTCCTGACTACGCAACAATACCTTAAATGGTTTTCTATGATAAGAAAAAGAACAAAATAAAAATTATAAGTAATAATTGCACTTGACTACCGTATGCATATATAGAAGTTGAAGAGGTTGAAGTTATTTACAAGTTACTGTGAGTACATAAAACTCGTCATCCTAAGCAATTTTTCTACCCACCATCGTACTCGCCTCAGGCCAATCACCACCATAATATTGATTCTCACAAAACACAAACACTTGACTTCATTTCTGAATATTATGGTTTCCATTCTCAAACACGGTGAATTAAGAAAACAATGTTTCCAGGACATAAAAAATAAGCTTAGAAAATTAATAGTAATTGAACCTAAGAATCAACCAAATTTGTCAATCTTATAAACATACTCAAGCATCATAAGAATAAATATGAATTCAAATTCAATAAGCCCCATTAAAAATACAAACTTAGAGAACACGGAATCTAAAAACTTATTAGAAAATTTCATGTACTAACCATACAAAACCTCGTAGAAGCTACTTAGAATCAAAACTAACATAAACAGATCAAAATTCATTAACTAATGCCTCCCTAGCATACTAATTCATACAGCTTGACCACCTGAGTTTGAAATTCATTTACATCTTTATTTAGCCATCAAAGAAAACAACAAAATATACCCATACACACATCAACGAAAACGAAAACGGAATTCTTTAAACATGAGTAGATTATGATAATCACCTTTAACTGTAGTTCTATGTTATTACACTGATCATCATCAAAAAAATCAAACCATGTTTATCTATACATACCTCACTGATGGGACCAGAAATCCCACTTCCACTGAAACCCTTCTACCAACATAAACCTGACCAAATCCTCCTTTACCCAGCCATTTCTCAATTTTATACATTGGTGAACCTCCCAGTGTAACCTACACCAACAATTAACAAACCGCCAAGTAATCAACAACAAATTTTCACTAATTCCCACTGAACAATGTAATAGTCTACAGCTACAAAAAATGAAAATTTAAAAATTTAAAAAACCCTAACCTTTTCAGGAATGGGAGGTGTACTTCCTTCATCATCAACACCTTTATCAGCACTTTTACTCTTACAAGCATCACCACTATCCATCTTCTCTTCTTCTTCTTGTTTCTCAACCTTCAAATCCTCTTCTTCTTCTACAAATTTATACTCCTCCAAATAAAACTCCTAACTCTACACTAGTCACGAGTTGGGTCAAAATAAAAAACAAACAAAAAAAATCAAATCAAACTAGTAGAAGTTGATTTTTTTATAGCAGATGATAATCAATAAATTGTTACAAATCACCTATTATATGATGATAATCAACAAAGCATTGCACAAACACCTATAAGATGATTGGAATTTTAAATCTCGGGAAGAAAATCGATCTAGGGTTACAAATATTTCAAGTAAATATATGATAGATCAACAAATCTGGTGTATGGGTTTCGATTTGGATGTATGGGTTAAGAAATAAAGGTTTTGATTTCAGGGTTATCACCAGAAATTTTAGCCAATCGAACAGATGATTAGCCTAATCGAAACCCTAAAATCTGAGAGGGAAGAGAATGAGAGGCGGGAAGAGAAAAAGAGAGAGAACGAAAATGAAAAATGAGAAGATAAGTCGATGATTGAAGATTATTGAAGAGGACTGAGAGATTTCTGTGAAGATGAAGTTTCACTAGGGTTTGAAAGAAGAGAGGCATGAGCAGAAAAGTGAAAAGAGAAATGAAAAATGAAAAACGATTTGTCGATTTTCTCTAAGTCAATGGGATGAAAAGACAGTAGTAGTGTACAAACCAGCAAAGTAACAACGTAGGCTTGCATGCTGGTTAATGAGTCACTCTAGTGGTTAATTCGAGTGTCTCATTTTAGAGAAATTAATGAGTCACTCTAGTGGTTTGTACACTACTACTATTGAATCAACCAGCATGCCTACGTAAGAATTAACAGGGTATCTTTTTTTTATATACATGTGTCATGTTCCACGGCAGAACCCTTAGTATTGACTGACATCGTCTTTGTATATCCCAAACCCTAATTCTCACAACACTGTGCCAATGGCAAACCATGCCAGCCACGACTCCGCGCCAAGGCATGCCAACCATGCCAGCCGAACCACCGTGCCAATGGCAAACCATGCCAGCCACGTCTCAGTGACAAGGCATGCCAGCCGCACCACCGTGCCAATGGAAAACCATGCCCCCACATCTCGCGCCAAGGCATGCCAACCATGCCGGTAGCTTTCTACCGTGCCTTTGGAAAACCATGCCAGCCACGTCTCCGCGCCAAGGCATGCCAACCATGCCAGCCGCACCACCGTTCCAATGGCAAACCCTTCCAGCCACGTCTCCGCGCCAAGGCATGCCAACCATGCCAGCCACGTCTCCGCCAAGGCATGCCAACCATGTCAGTCGCACCACTGTGCCAATGGCAAGTCAAGCCATACCGCTCGTTGCCAAAACGAAGGGTTGCAATAATCAACGACTACCCTTCCCTTTGAGATGCGAGATCTCGGCCGTCCAAGTTTCGCCACCTAACGCATGGAAACTTGCGGCCCAAAGCCAAACATCACGGTTTGCACTAAACCCTAATTTTGGTCGCGCCTAACACATGCCAAAGCCATGCTCAACGCTGGCTGCCAAAACGAAGGGTTGCAGCAATCAACAGCTGCCCCTCCTCCTGAGACACGAATCTCAGCCATCCAAACACGCCACCAAACGATTTGTGGCAACCTCTCCCGCGAGATCCAACTCTTGGTCGCGATGCCAAAACCCTAATTTGGTCGTGCCAAGAAGCATGCATACACTGCAACCATGTCGCTGGTTGCTAAATGAAGAGATTGCGACAATATCATTGCCTTCCCTCTGAGATGCAAATCCCATCCCGTACAAACACCGCCACCGAACGACTCATGGCAATATCTTGTTTGTGATGCTAACTCTCTAATCATGACACCAACATGTCTCGACGCCTATCCTTTGGTCACGACACCATCCCTTCTACAAATGCCAAATCCTTTGGCCACGCCACATGTAGCAATATACTACACGTTTTCCCACAAAAATGCTCGAGACATCAACACATGTCACAAGCTGGGGATGCTCATTAAGGGTATTGGTTTGGCGGTTTACGGTGTGCGGCGTACACTCGCTTTAGTTACATGAAAGTGTCATAAGAATGAGTCGGTTAGTAAATACAAGGAATAATGGTGAAACGCTTCTTTAATTATGGAACATCAATTCCGGGCGTTACCCGTTACCACCTCCTTAGCTTTACTCGGCCGTTTCCATTTCTTACGAGACCATAGTACGTTTTGTTACGACTTGTATAAATTGGTCTTACCTATTTCCACCAAACACGGGTTTTGGTCAAGGGCATACAACACTCAGAAATCACTTGCTAGCTTTCCATCTGTTAGCTTTCACTTTATGATACAAGTCAAACAACTACTCTTTCCGAATAAACTATTCTGGTCTCAACACTCTCTTCGCTTCCCTCCTAAAACCAACCCTTCTCCTTCACTTTGTGACCGAAGCAAGTCTGGAACGACCATTTCTTGGTTTAGGTCGGATTTGTACAAATTGATCTCTCGAATCTAAAGTACTCCCTTGCAGTACATTGTATAGGGTTTAGACTCGTTTCTCACCCACTCACTGAAATTACCGAAATCGGCGAGAAATCGTTTTCACCCTCAAACAATTGGCGAACACGGTGGGAGATTGATCTTTCGGTTACTGCGCCTATTTTCAAACTTTCGATCTCATCCTTTTACTCAGGTTTCGGGACGATAGCGGCAAACGAGCCGCCCAGGGATCAATGACTCAGTTACCAGGCGGCCCAGTTACCAGTCACAAAATGACAAGGGATGACTGGGGACTTCCCAGAGGTTAAAAGCAAACGATCCAACCAGAGATCGACGACTCGGTTATCAGATGACTCAGGGACGACTGGGGACTTTCCACAATCACGTTGGTGCTTCCCACAAAACTCAAACTTACACCCGGAAGATTCATTTTTTTTCGTCAGGAGATCCGAAAAACCGAGTAAGCCTTGCCTAGACAAAATACATGATTTACTACTTCAAGTCTTCACAGAGATGATAAAAACCAATAACCATATTGTTCCCATGTTTTATTTCGTGCTTTCTACTGTCGCACAACATTCACAATTCCATGGCTTTCCTGGGGTACTTATGCTACTTATAGTCATAACCAAAACAACATTATTCTAAAACAATTCATTTCAAAAGAATAATCCAAAACCCCCATAGATAACAATTATCTATCAATTCAAATCAAACCATAAACCAGGTGCTTTCTTTTCCTTTCAAAAAAACAAAAAGGGAAAGCCAACCCCTTTTATAGGCATAACACTTTTGGAATTTGAACAAGGAAAGGATCTCCTATTTGAGCTACGTATGGAAAAAGACAACTGGGCCTGCAAGAACAAAGCCTCTCGGTGCCCAACGGTCTGCACCACGCCAAGCCAGCGCCGTGCCAGGCCAACAGTCAGTTCCCACGCCAAGCCATCACCCATTCCAAGCCAATCTAGCGCTAACAACTTGCATCTTTCTGGTGCCAGCAGCTTGCATCCTTTCTAGCGCTAACAACTTGCGTCCTTCCAGTGCTAACAGCTTGCACCCTTCCAGCGCCATCTTCTCCACTCCACAACTAGCAAAAGCAGCGCCATCTCTGTACGATACACCTACAATCACCGGAGCAGGCCGCACGCCACCATAACGTTCTTCAAGTATGACGGCTCCAACCGTCACCGGAGACGCTGCTACTCCACCATCAGGGCAAGATCCTGGAAGATCCGGAAGAAGTCGACCTCCTTTTACCACTGTTGATTTTATGAAAAGACAAAAGGTTCTCGTAAGGCTCAGACAGACATGTTTATAACTCGGGGAAGAGATACCTATTTCCTCAAGACAACGACGGACGGCCACCATAAGCGTCACGTCAACCCAAGAGTGAGATGAAAAAGAATACTTTTAACATCGGTGAGACACTTGTGGGGACGTGCATTTATAGATGAAGAGGCTCGTGTTGCTCTTGAAAGCCCAAAGAAAAGGAATTGACAATCCAATTTCATCACACATAAAGATCGGGAACGACTTCTCCAAAATTGGAAGCAAAGGAAATCAACAATCCTCCGAGTTCACGAGAGACCCTCTTCCGTCAAGAGCCGCACGATTTACGGGGACTTCGCCCAAAAGTCGTGCGATCTATGGTGAAGCTTGATTATGTGAGATTCTATATTTCTCAAAGGCGTAGCGTCAAGACATATTTGCATCCCTCAACCGCATTGCATCGGGAAAGCGAGGTGTTTCGGTTAGGGAAGTCGTTCTCAAACCCCAACCTCTCTGGAAAGCACGATTGATAGATGGGCTGGGGACTCTAACCTCGACGGATGTCGAGTTTGGCCGAACGCTGAGTGATGCGGTCTCCGACTTCACACATGGTAGTCGAGGCTCACGAGAGTTGCAAGGCGCCGTTTCAACATTCTCTCCAGTGGCTCCGCTTCAACGTTCTCCGCAGCGCCCTCTGCTTTAACGTTCGCTTCAACAGCCGCTCCAGCTTCAACGTTCGCTCTGACGGTAGCTCCTTGAGCGTTCTCTTTATAAAGCTGCTCCAAGATCAAGTCGAAGCTTCGGCGCTTGGCTCCTTGAGTTTCAACGTCCTCTCCAGAGCCGAAGGCTGTGACACCACTCCTCCTTCGCAAAGGGTCGTGGCACCACACTCCCCATGCCAAGTATCAAAATCGCGACCCGACCAATCTTCGTAGTCATGGCCACCTTTTGATCCATCCCGCGAAGCTTCGTGACCATGGACAGTTTGCTCGCTTACGCATCGGTAATCCTTTACTTCTATGGATGCCCATACAATTCTAGCCAACCTACATTGTTCCCCGACAATGTAGTCTCTTGATTACATCCGCTACCAAGAACTATTGCCAGCTCATTTGTTGATACCGACCCGAGCTTCACGCATGACAATCACTACAAAGATCTACGGAATCCCTTGATGTCAAAGCTCGAAGACACGGTCAACCAAAAGGTCATAGCCACAACAAGGTCATCTACTCTTCAAGGTGTAGCGTAAGAATATCATCACCTCTCTGTCTAGAAGAGCGCCTTCAACATTTTACGAGGCCACGGCCAGATCCCAAGCTCGCTAAGAGGAAAACAACTTCGAAACTAAAGAAAATGCAACCGGGGACTGCTCATCGCAGTCCATCCCGAAGACCATCAAAGACTCATGAGATAACTCCAGAGATGCGGCTGAAGCATTTTCTTGAAGAAACAGAGGAAGCCACGATAAACAACATAACTCTCTCATTCATACCTCTTCACTATCCAGAATATTTCGTCCATGTGCATCCCAGCAACACATCCAGAAGAGTACAATAAGCTTGTATCAAACACCGTGGACATGGATTCAAGGAGATGCAATGAAAGTAGGCTACACAAAGAGACGACAAGAAATGGACGCTTTCACTCCCCCCCAACCTAGTTATTTCTGATTTCAACATTATCACTGCCGAAGTTTTACGAGCCGTGGGAATTTCTCAACATGAAGCCGTACATGTGCATCGAAGACTCCAAAAGCACGCCACAAAGATACATTCACATATTCGGCGAGGGCCATCGGATCTAACGAAATATATGGGGACTGCTCACCGCATCCCATTCTATACAATAGTCCAAGATTCGAAGGCTGGTTGAAGGGTGTCCCCTAGGGCAAAGCCCTTGAAGACTTGATAGCGATACTTGACAGCGAGAATGTCTCCCAACTCATCTATTTCATCTTGTGGCTTCGGAAGATTTCTACCATGCAATCATCCACGGCATATCATCATCGCGATCAGAAGGTCAGGACAGCTGAACAACCTATAATAAAGAATGGACCGACAATGCAACCACAATCTTCAAGATTAGCCACTGACATGATCATTACAGAGAGCATATATTTCATCCATCCATCCCAAGAATGCGGTGGAGTTTTGGTAAATTTTGGAATCCCTTTGGAGAGACACGTAGGCGAAAGCACGACTCGGGCACGAGCAACAGAAGAGGGTCAATACCTCTTTTCATGCGGACGGAGTTTCTCGAGTTTGAACAGAATGAAGATTCCTTCTTGCTCCATGAATAGATGACTGGGCGCGACTATGCCACCTCGGGCCCGCAACATCCCTCCTGAATTCTTACTGAATTTTACTATCGGGCTATTTTAACCTCCTAAACAAGCTCAGAAACTAAATATTCCCGCGCTAAGAGATAGGAAATTCTTTTTCGATAGAAATGGAGGGGAAGACCTTCAAAATCCGAGTTCGTACGAGAATTCTACAACGATTCTAGTAAAGGGCGCTATTGGGGTTTCGGCATGCCCAACCCTAATTTAGAAAAAGTTGCCATCATTCCACGGGAATCGAAGCTAGTCGTCATCCTTCCAAGGAACTCAAGCTAGCTCCACTCCAAGCCACACAACGCCCGCTTTGCTCCACTCCAAGCCGCGCAACGCAATCGACTACATTCCAAGCCGACCGCTGGCGGCTCCACTCCAAGCCGACCAATGCTGACGACTCCATTCGAAGCCGCGCCCGAGCCGCACCAAGCTAAGCCGAGCCAAGACGCGCCGAGCCAAGCCGCTTCCGAGCCGCATCGGGCTAAGCCGCGCCCGAGCCGCATCGGGCCAAGTTGCCAGAGCCGCACCAAGTCGAGTCATGCCTCACCAAGCCTATCGATATTAGCGACTCCATACAAAGCCGCGCAATGCCTACGACTCCCATTCCTAGCCACGCCAACAAATCACTAAGCCAGCACCTCCGCATTCCCTAGCCTAGCCAAGATGACGCGTGACCAAACCAAGATGACATCCTGCATCTCAACCAGCAACCTCCTCTACTATTTCACGGTTTAGCGATGCTTGGACGCAAGTAGATCTCATGCAAGGCCGCCAACGTAAGGATCACGGATTCTCAAAACAATCTCGGAAGGTTAGGCAATTTTCCGACCATCTTTATGACCCGCCGCTTCGATTTTGTCTTATGCTGTCTCCATCTTATGCTTACCTCGCAAGCTAAGCAGGGGACTTATTGTTGATGGTGGTTTTTAGCTTAGGGTTAAAATTGTAAAACCGCGCATCTGACATGACGTCACTATGACCACTAGCACATTTATTGAATCAACCAGCATGCCTACGTAAGAATTACCAGGGTACGTTTTTTTTTTTATATACATGTGTCATGTTCTACGGCAGAACCCTTAGTATTGACTGACATCATCTTTGTATATACCAAACCCCGATTCTCGCAACAGGTGCCAATGCAAACCATGCCGGACACCTCTCCCGCACCAAGGCATGCCAACCATGCCAATGGCAAACCATGCCGGACACGTCTCGCGCCAAGGCATGCCAACCATGCCAGCCGCACCACCGTGCCAATGGAAAACCATGCCCGCCCACGTCTCCACGCCAAGGTATGCCAACCATGCCAGTAGCGCCACCGTGCCAATGGCAAACCATGTTAGCCACGTCTCGCGCCAAGGCATTCCAACCATGCCGGTCGCACCACCGTACCAATGGCAAGTCAAGCCATACCATTGCTGCCAAAACGAAGGGTTGCAATAATCATGACTACCCTTCCCTTTGAGATGCAGATCTCGACCGTCCAAGTTCGCGCCTAACGCATGGCAACTTGCGGCCCAAAGCCAAACATCACGGTTTGCACTAAACCCCTAATTTTGGCCGCGCCTAACACACGCCAAAGCCATGCTCGATCTTTGGCGGCCAAAGCGAAGGGTTGCAATAATCAGCGGCTACCCTTCTCTTGAGATGCAGATCTCGACCGTCCAAGTTCGCCACCTAACGCATGGAAACTTGCGGCCCAAATCCAAACATCACGGTTTGCACTAAACCATAATTTTATTTGTGCCTAACACATACCAAAGCCATGCTTTCGGCTGGTTGCCAAAACAAAGGGTTGCAATAATCAACGGCTACCCTTCTCTTTGAGATGCAGATCTCGACCATCCGGATTTGCTACCTAACGCATGACAACTTTCGGCCCAAAGCCAAACATCACGGTTTGCACTAAACCCTAATTTTAGCCGCGCCTAACACACGCCAAAGCCATGCTCGTATTTGGAACGAAGGGTTGTAATAATCAACGGCTACCCTTCTCTTTGAGATGTAGATCTAGACCGTCCAAGTTCGCCACCTAACGCATGGAAATTTGCGTCCCAAAGCCAAACATCACGGTTTGCACTAAACCCTAATTTTGGCCGCGCCTAACACATGCCAAAGCCATGCTCGACGCTGGCTGCCAAAACGAATGGTTGCAGCAATCAACGGCTTCCCCTCCTCCTGAGACACGAATGTCACCATATAAACTCGCCACCAAGCGATTTGTGACAACCTCTTGGCCACGGCTCCAACTCTTGGCCGCGACGCCAAAACCCTAATTTGGTCGCACCAAGAGCTTGCATGTTTGCAACCATGTATTTGGTTTCCAAGCGAAGAGTTGCGACAATCTACGATCGCCTTTCTTCCCTGAGATGCAAATCTCATCCGTACAAAACCTTGCCACCGAACGACTCGTGGCAATATCTTGGTTGCGATGCTAACTCCTGGTCATGACACCAACACAGCTCGACGCCTATCCTTTAGTCACGACACCAACCCGGATACAAACGCCAAATCCTTTGGACACGCCACACGTAGCAACATACTACACATTTTCCCACAAAAACGCTCGAGATATCAACACATGTCACAAGGCGGGGGATGCTCATTAAGGGTATTGGTTTGGCGGTTTCTGACATGCGGCGTACACTACGCCCGTTACATGAAAGTGTCATAAGAATTAGTCGGTTAGTAAATACAAGGAATAATGGTGAAACGCTCCTTTCATTGTGGAACATCAATTCCGGGCGTTACCGTTATCACCTCCTTCCACTTTACTCGGTCGTTTCCATTTCTTACGCGACCGAGTACGTTTGTTACGACTTGTATAAATAGGTCTTACCTATTTCCACCAAACATAGGTTTTGGTCAAGGGCATACAACTTTCGAAATCACTTGCTAGTTTTCCATCGTTAGCTTTCACTTTCCTCGATACAAGTCAAACAACTACTCTTCCCGAATCAACTATTCGGGTCTCAACACTCTCTTCGATTCCTCCCTAAAACCAACCCTTCTCCTTCACTTTGTGACCGAAGCAAGTCCGGAACGGCCATTTCTTGGTTTAGTAGGATTTGTACAAATTGATCTCTCGAATCTAAAGTACTCCCTTATAGTACATTGTTTAGGGTTTAGACTCGTTTCTCACCCACTCACGCGAAATTATAGAAATCGTGAGAAACCGTTTTCACCCTCAAACAACAGTGAGTTTCCAAATGATAACCATTTGCACGGATATCTTTGAAGCTCAACAAGGTACGGTTAGCTCTTGGTGCATATAGAGCTTCTGTGACTTTAATCATTATGCCGTTTGGAAACAAAAACTGAGCATTATTTCGCCCAATGATCACTTGTGATGATCAAATCATCGTAGTCACGAGGATTTATAAGGAATTAAGTCAACAAATAATTGCCTATTTCTTAAAATAGTGTGTGTGGTGCCACTATCAGCTAGGCACTCAATCTCTTCTGAGGATGACATTCCTACAAGTAAATGGTGCTTCAGAGAATTCGGTCACATAATTCAATCATGCAGTAGATTATCACAGTAAAAATTAAATCCAAAGCATAATAAGTACCTATAAATTTTTTTTTTTTAAAAAAAACACTGATCCATCAACAAAAAAACTATAATTTAAGACTACATAACATAGTTTAAGTCATCAAAAGAAATATTTAAACCAAAGTCTTCTAAACCATAAAGCAAGAAAATAAACAAGTTTTTAGGATCAACGGATAACTAAAAAAAATAACAATCATTCAAAGTCAGGTGTTTCCATAAGGGTATGGTTCTTTTTGCCCTGGAAGTCTGTAATGGTGAAGTTGACGTCTGGGGCATGATCATGTTCTTCCACACAATGAGCTTCTTGATCTATAGATTCCTGGTACTTTTTGTAGATGGATGCTACCTTGGCACTAGCCTTGCATTGCTGGTGCCAATGTACGGAGATTCCACACCTGTAACAAGGTGCATTGCCATTCTCTACTTTCTTAGGTGTGGGGTTCTTATGTGTTTTTTTAACAGTGTTGCCCCTACCACTAGGTCCAGAAGTAACATCTCTAGACCATGTATTTGAATGGCCTCCAGGCCAATGGCCCCTTCCACGATGACCCTTTTGTCCTCTTCCACGTGGGTTGTTATCCCCACGTGAGTATGGAGCATGAGAATATGAATCAACATTTTTAACCCTCTTTTGTTTGGGGTGTTTTCCTTTGTTATCCTTGTCATAGTTAGCCTCAGGAATTTTCTTCTTCCCGGGGCTCTAGCATTGTTATTTGCTAGAACTTCATTATGCCTTTCGGCCACCCGCAATAAGTTGATCAACTTGCTAAAAGTTGTTATTCTTTTATTATCAACCTCTATGTGGTATTGATTGGCTAGAATAACAGATGACAAAGGGAAAGTAGACAATGTCTTTTGAATCATATCTTTATCTGTGAGTTTTATCCCACAGAAATTAAGGTGTGCTTGTAGCTTAAGCATATCTCTTTGTCAGTAGAGGGTTTGATGGTGTGGCTGAATTCTTTTGCCACAAAAGCGATCTTCACATCAGCCATCCAACGGTGATACTCCAAATTCTTGTCGGATATATTCCGTCTTGCTCAACTACATACGACAAGTTTGAAGGACATTAGTATGATTAATTCCGGTACTGTATTCCTAAAGACCAAGTTTCTTAATGGCTAATGGAGTGAGAACCAGATTTCTTTGTGGTTCTTAAAGTATCTCGGTTGAGTCAAAAACTAACAGATGACAGTAACCCATTAACGGTTTAGATAAAGGCAATTTTTAAGGATAAAATATAGGTCATATTAAAAAAAAATGACACAATCACATACACAAAAACAAAAATAAAATAAAAATAAAATAAAAATAAAAATAAAAGATAGTATATATGCATACACCAAAGTCCGATCATGGTTAATAAAGACAAATTAAATAATGATACAAATAAATACACATGCATACATTACACATAGCATTAAAGACAAATTTATTATTTTAGTATTAATATTTTCTCCGTTATTATTGATTACAAGTGGTACAAATAATAATACAAACAAATACACATGCATACGTTTCACATAACATTAAAGAGAATGTTAAATAAAATCCGTTATTTTGTTATTTATTTTCAAAATCAATCAAGACATTTAATGCAAAGAAAAAAAACGGAAATTAAAAAAATACACAAAGACATGCGTTACACAAATTAGCAATGCAAGGCAATCATGTCACAATCAATCATGCTACAAAAATCGATAAAACATCTTCAATCATAATTAGACATTTTTATTTTATTTTTTCAAATAAATATAGGAAGACATATGATGGACAAACAGTACAAACATATGAACAAGACACCACTAAAAGATAAAACTAAGTAATATCTAGAAAAACAAACTCTCATACATAGAATTATAAAATAATAATGGAATGAAAACAAATGATATTATTTATTGAGGGAGGATCCATGGACACTCTTAGATGGACAAGGTCAGACAAGATTTGCGCCACTTTCTCCGCCAAACTCAAACGACAATGAATTTAAGTCTAATATTTTGTAGATACGTTCCTATTATAAGACTTTACATTCCTACCAAAGATGAATGCAATTTGAGATAGCAAGACCATCTACGGATCTTAATTTTAACCGTTAATTTTGAACGGCTGATATTCAAAGGGGTAGATGGTGGTTTTATACATATCGAATTGTGTTCATTTTTTGTAGGAATGTAGAGTCTTATAAGAAAAATATACCATCAAAATATTATCTTAAATTCATTATCGTTTAGATTTTTCTGGAGAAAATGGGCGCAAATCTTGTCGGACTTTCATTCATCCAAAGTGTCCATGGATCTCTTATTTATTATACACACCAAACAACATTATTACGAATCCATCGTGGTATAACATGTGAACACACAATAGCATACAAAGAGCAAATGATAAATATTAGGGACATGATTTTATTGGTAAAATAATAATTAAGTATGGATGTATATATGTATATAGACATATCAACCAAAAGAAGAATAATAATATAGATCTCATATCAGTACATAGTAATCATCACATGGCAAAAGGGGTTGGTACCACATATCAATTGATAAAGACAAAACAAATCAATCCAATTTATACAGTCTGCCTCCATGATTTACTTAAAAAAAATAAAATAGTACCTACACACAATACTATAATATTATAGTAATATCTAAAAGGGAATTAATACTTCTTTTTTAGTATTCAAATTACAGAACTTTTGGTTGGTAGCCGATCGAGCAACAAGATGAGCACCAACCCCTTCGAATAACAATACTAAAGATATGAAAAATAAAACGCCTAATCCACTACCAGCGTCATTGCTAACTAAAATTTTTGAGAGGCTTGAAAAAATAAATAAAATCCTCATTAAGCTCTCCTAAAGTAGTAAAAGCTAAGACACCCAAACCGTAACCATGAGCAAAACAATCGGACAAATATTTAGTACGCTTTGCGCGAAATTGATCTCGAAATAGCCTGGCCGGAATAAAGGCACGAACACCATCACCGGTGAAGGGTGAGACACCGTGACATCGATACACAAATCTTTCCGTTTTCCCAATTTAGCACAAGGATATCGGCTGGCGTAAGTCCTTGTTATCATCGATAAAATACCCACGTTCGCTTCCTTGCGTGCAGGTACACAAGCTTTGTAATATATGTCGGTAGCTAAATCACGAACTAAGTCATGATGAAACTTAATCCCAATGTCCTTAGCACAATGAAGCGCATGATCGTGAAAATATCCATAGGTTTATTGCAACAAGAGCATAACCCGCCTTTGACGAACAAAGGAATACCAAAAGCGATAACAAACTACGATACCCCGAACTGTCGGGGGACCAAGGCACTTTGACCAAGTCCACTAATAGGGACAACCAAAAGATAATCCACGAGCATGCTTGATGGTTACACTTCGCCATAGCATTGAATCTCTTGAGATAAAGTAAACGGGACAAGGATTAAACTTCTTGGCTGCGTCAAAATTAGTAGCGCCAGGGAGTGCATAGAAGGGCGGTGTCATCGACCAATAAGTAGAAGGCAAATCACATACACGAGTAAATTTAGAAGAGCTAACTTGTAGGCTGACACCATTGTCGGTTGGGAATAAACTACCAAGTATCACCTTCGGCACCGAGGCCGTCTGACTCTGAGAGGCAAGATAACGAGTTGAGGTGCGAGTGTCTATCATAGTGTAAATACCGAGGACACCATCTTTGATAGAGTAGCAAAAATAAAATATATATAAATACCGAGGCCACCATCTTTGATAGGTAGTGTAAATAAAATATATATATAGCTCTGTAGTAAAAATGATGGAAGAATCGTATAAGCCATAAAAAAAATTTTTGAAACAAAGAACAGACAAAGTCTTATGATTACACAATTATATATAATATAATATAATAGTCATAGTATGTCAATCAATCATAACATGGTTTTATTTTTTTCATAGCATGGCAGACAACATCTAGTGGATCAGATTTCACTAACAAAAATAATATTCAATCAATCACTTATGCGTACGATTGAGAGAGAACTGGGTTGCACGGACGCTCCATTTCTTGAGCCGTGTCCGCGTCCGACTCGCGACGGACACGGGAAGCGCGTGGGAAGCTGACACGACGCGTGTCCGACGCACCAATTTTGCGTCTGGTTTGGACGCACCAATTTGCGCGTCCGACGCATTTTTTTAATTTTCATATAAACTTTTCCTTTATTTTTACTATTATTAACCAAATGAAGAAAGACAAATATTTAGATCAATAAATTAGGTCTTTATTCGGATTTTGTAATTGGAAATGACATCACGTATACCCTTAGTTGGAACATGTGTTGATCTAAGAATGCATTTTGATTGTGCTATGTGTTTAATAGTGACTGATTATTTGATATTCGGCGTGTATAAGCAAACGATATCTTCTTTTATTTTGAAATTTATACATATATAACATCATTTTATAATTTTTAGGGTTGAAATACTTGACTTTGCTATATAAATACATGATTATATATATAAATAATATATAAATAAAATATGTATATACGTGTCCGCGTCCTAATTTTTTTGAAAATTTTGTAGTGTCCGCGTCGCCGTCGTGTAGCGTGTCCGCGTCCGTGCAACCGAGAGAGAGAACAAAACAAGAATAGAAGTACAGAGTATGATGAATCTCCCAGACGTAGAATCCATAGATTGAGAATAAAACAGATATACTGAGATCCAACTTTTTTTTTTTTTTTGTTGCGGTTTTGATTTTTCATGATTGAGAAGTATAAGATCAACCTAAGAAAAATTCTTAGCGAGCGGGGTTAGAGCTCGTTCTTGATGACGTATTGGAGTAAGAATAAGAAAGAGAGAAAGAGAGAACTTTTCATTAACAAGAGAAGGAAGGGACCCCGTTACATAGGTAAGTATTCTACTTATACAAAAGTAAAGATTAAACCCTAGTCTACTAATGGACCACACATTTATGGGCCATAGGCCCTATAACACCTTGTTTAATTTAAATTAATTAAATTAAGAAAACATTAATTATTTCCTGAAAAAACAGCTATAATTAATGAGGTAAACTATAATCCCTCCCTAAAAAATCTACCTAATTTTAGGCGTGATGGCATTTTTGGTTATAAATCAGTTAAATCTAATCTTTAAAAGCTCCCATTTTTGGTTATAAGGGTAAGACATCTGTATAGAGTTATAAGGGTAATTCTCACTTGTGTATTGCCATTTCTCTTTTACATGTATAGACAAGCAAAACTTATTAATGGTGACATATGTATTATTGTGTTTAGAGTGAGAAGAGAGAAAGAAGAGAGAAGCTATAAACCCCACATCTGGGGAATGGTGAACCCTACCGGTACCTTAATGTGAATCTAAATTTGGATGTGTGGTTGAGATTGGAGGGAGGCGAATAGGGAGGTGGAAAAGAGGGAGTCAAATAGCATTTCCGTAACCAGAATGGTAAAAAATCCGTAACAAATTGAACTAATGAGAGTAACAAACCCACACAAAACGCCCACAAAAACCGCCAGTACCAATCAACTGTTTATGGAATTAATTATTTTTTTTTTGTTAATTATACATTTTGGATAAACGTTAATTTAGTCAACTTAAAATGTGAAAATTT
Source organism: Papaver armeniacum (assembly GCA_023531295.1). NCBI lineage: Eukaryota > Viridiplantae > Streptophyta > Magnoliopsida > Ranunculales > Papaveraceae > Papaver > Papaver armeniacum. The sequence goes on from JAJJWW010002949.1 coordinate 191,820, forward strand.
GAATTTAATTCTAAACTACAAATCTTTTTTTGGGCTACACGTATATACATTTTTAGGATGGGTTCCAAAATTTCCACGTTCTAAATATACAACCATTGTACAAAATATCTCCAAATGAAAAGAGGGGCATCTACTGCGGAATTGACACTACATTTCAGGGCCCGCGGAGGGAAGGTGCTGTAATAAATAAGTAATGAAAGTAGGTTTTTATCATAAATAAATCGTTGCTAGATAGAGACCCGCATGCACCGAGTGGTTCAGAGCGTACTATACACAATTACTCTAGCTTTGGCAGATGCCATCAAACATGTTTTTCAAGTTGGTCGGCTACTTGATTACATACACGAGGTACATACATACATCGCCATGAAAGAAACCTAGAAATTAGTGTAGTTACCAAATTCATCCAGAATTGATTGTCTTTGACATGTGCCAGGGGATTGTAGATATAGTAGTAGTAATAAGTAATAACTATTGCTTCACTTCTGTGTTTATTTTCAATCGGTTTCAAAGATAATCTGATGCCATCCATGATATTGAGCCCATCACTAAGCTAGCTGCTTTCTGGAGGGATTCATTGAACTTCCGCTTGATTCAAATGTGGGGATCGCCGTGCTGATTAAGCGCTTGCGCTGCCACATATTGTCTTGCATCTAATTCGTATTAGCATCCCCAAACTCCATAATTACTGATGCTTATGATCTGCAATTGGGCCGGGGTGAAGACCATGGGAAGTTATAATTTTCTAATGGAGTATGCAGAGATTGACAATATTTTTGTGATAGAGACCTGATAGAATAAACGATGAAGGATGATACAAATATGCACATGGAGTATAAGATTTTTGAAAAGAAAAAGTGTAAATTCTACATATTTGCCTTTGTAAATGCACCGTGATTTCATTATAAAGTATTTATCTCAAAATCCCAAATTAGTTGAGTTAGTAGTACAATTTAGAAATGATTTATTTCTTAAACTATACATGGATATTCGTAAATTTTTAAATTTTATTTAGAAAAACATTTTAAAACACATACATAATCGAATATAAATAATTGACTATCGATAATATAAAGTCAACTATTAATGAGATAAAATTTGAAAATGGCTAGCTCAACTAATTTGGGATAGAGGGGTATTTTAAAAAGGTTTTTCAAAGGGTAAAACAATAAATTAAGATAAAGAGTAATTAGGGTAAAACAAAAAAATTAAGATAAAGAGTAATTTTCAACATCTAGTGCATTTCTGAATGCCGACACCTTAGCTAAAAATCAATTTCTCTGCTGACACCTTACCTTGTTTCATTAGAGCAAGATGGATGAAGTTGTTACAAGAATTTGAAGATATTCAATTTTATCAAGTTTTTAGAGAAATCAATTTCTCTGCTGACACCTTAGCTAAAAAAGGTGCAATTCGAATCTTGGTGAAAGAATTATACACATGGGGAGACCTTCCTTTCTCAAGAGGATTGAAATGCGAGGTAGCTTACTATAGGTTTTATTGAGTGCAGTAAAAGTTATTATCTTTAGCTTCATTTTCCTTGAATTTTATGAATTTTATGAATTTTAAGATTTCTTGAGTCATTTGTGTAATTTTGTTTGGCTATTGCCTTTATTAATAAAATGTGTGACTCAGCAAAAAAAAAAAGAAAAAGAAAAACATCTAGTGCACTTGTAATCGGGTTTTGAGCGAGTCATCAATGACTCTAGCATTGGGATATATACTACAAGATCCAAATGGATTTACCATCTGTATTTGTCGGTGTGATACTCGGATATCTCCCTCGGTAAACTTAGAGTTGGTGATAATTAAATTCAACCACCGGATCTTCCTTGCCACATTATTTGCTCCGAAATGGCATAAAGAATATAAATTCTGCCAATAAATTCTGCCTAACCACATTAAGTATATATATTATTACCTATCAAGTATTGTAGAGTGTAGACAAGTACCCGTTTCTTTTCTTTCTCTAAAATAAAATTAAAAATGTACTGTGTTGGAGATCCAATGGTAGATAGATGCGATTCTAGGTTGACCAGATTTTGTCCGGAAGAATGCACCGTGAGATGACATATCGATGTGTCGGCCGGCGTTGGGATAGAAAAGACACGAGTGGGCCTTATCATCCGTCTTTTTTATCTCAGTAAGGCTTGCATTTTCAATGTAAAATTACTGTAATAAACCCTATTTATAAGCAAGTATTGAAGAACGTAACAATAACAAAGAGCTGAAGCTTATCGAGCTAGCTATTTGATCAGTGTATGTGAGTAGAATTTCATTTCATCTTCCATCGTTATTTTCTGTAGTTTGTTCGGTTTTATTTTCCTTAATTTGTTCTTATAAATGTATGATACTCTTTATTAACAGTTGTGGTATACAAGCTTAACACATTTCAGTGGATATATCTGATCATCCCTACGCGTGTGTGAGCATTTACGTGATTCTAAACCCTTTTGTCGTCATGGCTGGTACCATTATTCCGGACTTATCAGCATGCTCTCCTGCTAACCATTCACTAAGAACAACACTGGTGACAAAGATTAGTGGAGGATCAGACAATGTGATTCCTCTTGGCATGAAATCAAACATGAAACCGTCTTTTAGGGGGTTGAGGGTTACATTAAAGACCCAAGCACCTGAAAAGATCAATGACTGCGTTTATCGGGGAAACTTCACAATTAGATCGTATGAGATTGGCCCTAATCGGATGGCAACTATAGGAACATTGTTAAATCATTTACAGGCAAGAATACATAGATACTGCGTACTAATGTCTCATGTCTTGTTATTTTCCTCATAGGATTTCATTTGGATGCAGGAAACCGCTGCTAACCATCTTAGGGATGTGGGGCTGGTAGGTAATGGATTTAATTCGACGCCGGAAATGAGTAAAAGAAATCTAGTATGGGTTGTTGCTAAGATGCAGGTTGTCGTAGATCGATATCCTTCTTGGTAAGCTAAATCTTGCCTTTTTTTTCATTTGCCTTCTCTGCATCACCAGTTCAGCAGGACGCTCATTCGAAATAGATACTTTTTAAATATAAAGTAATCTATTGTCGTACGTTTAAGTTAAGTGATGGTATATATGGTTGCAGGGGTGATGTAGTTGAAGTAGATAATTGGTTTGGTGGTGCTGGTGCACCTGTGAAGAATGGTTTCACAAACCATTGGCTTGTTCGTGATGCCAATACGGGTGAAACTCTCGCTCAAGCTAACAGGTAATTATGAAATTAAGTACGTTCTAACTAATTAAGTATCATAAATTCTACATTGCGGTTATTAGTTGTTCTTAATTGAGAAAATGGGTCATTTGTCCAAAAAAAATTAAAACACGGTTCAAATGGACAAGTAAAAAAAATACGGGTGAAATAGCCAAAAAAAAAATAGCGAGGATGAACCGGATTCATCCGGCTTATACTTAAAAATAGAAGGATGAAACTGGACGCATCCCGTTTAAAATAAAAATAAGAAAAAAATATTTGAAAATGGACAGGATGAAAACCTATTCATCCTCGCCTATTTTTAAATTTTTGTCCATTTAAACAATGATCTTTTTAATTTTTAATTTATTTAAACATGATCAAACCAAAGTGTCTTTTCACCAGGAATTATTGATTTTGGTCTTTTTGACCAATTTTGTGTTCTTAATTGGCTTGCTTAATGCAGTGTGTGGATTTTGATGAATAAAATAACAAGAAAACTGTCTAGAATCCCGGAGGAAGTTAGAGATGAAATAACACCTCATATAAAGGATTATCGTATCTGGGATGACATCAAACTGTCAAAGCTTCATGACAACGAAGCTGACTCCGTACAAACTGGTTTAATTGTAAGTTAGCTCATAATTAATTAATTAGAGATTTACAATATATATGTTGCTAATTTTTATCTTCTATCATTTTTGTTAACTTAGATGATGACATTGGCACCCATTTACTAAGATCGACTAATAACCGCATGAAAAAATATGCAGGCACATTGGAGTGACTTAGATGTTAACCACCATGTGAATTTTTCCAAATACATCGAATGGATTCTCGAGGTAGCTAGACAATTAATTAAGCAACTATCCTGCTCGTCTTTTGTTATTGTGTCTGGCCTTGGTTTGTTTCTGAAAGTTCAAAAACAATAAATATGTCAAATGATTTTGCAGAATTCTCCTAGTCAGATCTTAAATAGCCAAGAGCTTTGTGACCTGTCTCTAGAGTTTAGAAGGGAATGCGGAGTAGGCGATGAGCTAAAATCTTTGACAAGAGTTGTTGAAACTGATGGTCATACCGAATGTCAGCACATGCTTCAACTTGAGAACGAAAGGGAGGTTATGAGGGGAAGAACTAAATGGAGGCCAGCTAAACAAACCAATGCAGTCCATCTTCAGATTCTGACTTAATAAAACTTAATTCCACCACAAAGTCCACGGTCAAACCCACTTTTCATTTTAAGAATACTTTTCCATTTTTTCTTTTTTTCTTTCTTTAGAAGTATAGATTTTATTAGAAAAATTTAAATTAGAACTTGTCGTGGGTATGTGGTACCCACGGAATCGTGAAATAAAATGTGAATGATAAAGGATGAGATTGCCTGGTCCCAGATTTTGGTTGAATACTTTTCCATATGCTAATACCTATTCCCATTTACTTCAAGTTCTACATGAATTATTGCCCCCAAAAAAAAACGTTTAAGTGTGGGTTTGGCCGTTAATAAAAATGTAAGTTATTAACTGTAAACGTGTGTGTCCCAATGGTCCAAGTATTGTAGTCTCCAGCTGTAATGACAGCATGTATTAGGTCCATTTATCAGTTCGATAATCCTATCTTTGGTATACATACCAAGATAGAATCTCTGTAATGTATGGTTTCACTTCAATAAAATTAGTCTTTTCCAATTTGTCATTCTTCAAATCTAACTTCTATCATAGCAAAATCACAGTTTTATCTGTTAATCAGTGCTGTACAGGTGAAACAATTACCAGCTAGTTATGCAAGATCATTCGGGGTGCAGTAAAAAACTGCTAACCCATGTAAGGGGTGCTAGGCTATTGGGTGATGGACTTGGTTCGACGCCGAAGTGATTAGAAGAAATCTAATACGGTTTTTTGCTAAGATGCAGGTTCTGTGTATCGGTATCCTTCTTGGTAAGCCAGTTTTTTTGTTCTTGGCCCGCCTCAAATTCATCTAGTAGTTCTCTGAGTATACCATAGTATTGCAGTGTGTGGATTATGATAAATAAGAAAACAAGAAAATTTGTCTAAAATACCAGAGAAAATTATAGGTGGGCTGCCGAAGCTTCATGACACAATAATGCTGATTTTGTCCAAGATGATTTAACAAGGTGATTATCACTAAGATTGAAGGAGATCTTTCCATATCGGTGTTAAGTTTGAATATTAATGGCAACTTGCCTATTGTATACTCTCGGGATCAATGAATCAATTTGAATTCCACTGATCGGGGAATTATTTGATGACACGAAGAAGTAGTATCCGGTAATTAAAGTGAATTGTTTTGAACCAAGCAGTAAGGCATATTCCTATGCACATGGCAAACGTCACATTTTGTCATATATGCACCCACTATGGGTATACCAAAGTGCCAAACATATATGGCTATATGTCAATTATAACATATAGGCATACACGATAGACTTCGGGGAGCGATAGAGACTCCATAGCTAGATGGTCTAAATATCGCTCATTGGTCATTCCAAGCGCTTAGCCAAAATATCGCTTCTTTGGTCGATCATCGCTCATCCAACAACTATAATTTCCCACTCTATAAGTACCGAATTTCAAACTCATTTCAACTCACAGAATTTCTAAATCTCTAGAGTTTCTCAATCTCCAATTCTTTTCATCACTCTTCCAATTCTTCAGAGAGCAGTGATGATAATATGAACATGGTTGAGTTCGTAGCAAACCAACATGCTGCCGAAAATCAAAGAGTCGTTAATCGTGCCAATGTGCGAAGTCGAATTAGGAGGCGATTACCAAAATTTACTCTCGAAGAAGATGAATGTATTTGGAGAATTATGTTTTTGTCTTGAGACTATATTCGGAGAAAAATCCCGTCACCAAATTTTGTGGGAAAAGATATTTAGAAAATTCAAGAACAAACAATGAACCCCAACAATCGTGATGTTAGGGTGTTGTCTCAAACACTTCATTTGTAATGAATACATAAATTAGTAAGTATCTTGTCTTACTTTCATAAGGTCAAAACTTGAGGATGGTGAAACTATGATCAAACTTGAACAAAGGTGTCGTGTGGAATATCGTCGCATCTACGGAAAAGACTTCCAATTTGGAAGTTGTTTGGAGATTTTAAGAGTGTTGCCAAAATATAATCCACTATTTATACTTTAATTTCTTAATTGTCCACTTAAGTCATTAAGTATGGAAGTTGTTTTAAGTAATAAGTTTTACAACTTATGTTATTTTAGTTTAAACAAAAATGTATCTCTACTTAAAATGTAAGATTGGATTAAGAATAAAATTAAGCTTAATTTTTAACAATACAAGTCATATTTTCAGATTCATTAAACTTCGAATTAATCATTAATAGTCATTTTACAAAACATAAAACTAGACAATAATAATTTAAAAATAAAAATTTGGTACAATGTTTTTTATTAATGTTATAAACTAGAAAACCGTTACCACGGCGGTGAGCCGACGAAGAAAAGCGAACACTACATAACGTGTTATACATGATTACGACCGGAAAATACATGATCACGACAAGAAAAAAAAAACCGATGATACACGATCACAACCGACTCATCTTAATCTAATGTAAGGATTCAATCCGTGTCAAAAAAAAAATTTAATAAAAATACCCTCAATTTTTTTTTAAATATATATAAGCACGAATCATTAGATAATTCTACAAGTTAATCACTACTTGTATCCATTTTTATATTTTTATCACAAACTCACTTCCAACCACTTATTCCAATTCCATCCGGTAGTATATTAGAATTTTGTTGCCCACGTGTATCGAATCGATGGATCAATTTTATTCTCCTTACACGTGTATTAAGTCACCAACACATGGCAAGGCAATTTCTAGATGTTACGAGTTACGATCAAGTCTGAATTTTTTTGCCCACACGAGGCTCCATCAAACTCAGAAAAAAAATCAAATGTTTAACCCTAGAATTTAATCACCAGCAACAGCAGCAGGAGCGAGTATAAGCAGAGAGATTGAAGTTTAATCAATGATTATCAGAATTTGATAACATAATTTGATTTATTCCCATCAAATTGAGAGAGAAATCTAAGAAGAGAGAAGTGCAAATTTGAGAATCTGAAATTAGGGTGAAGAGAGGAGACGCCTCAAGAGGAATCGAGAATTGATATATATGGTTTTGGTTGAGAGGGGAGAAGGAGGAGGGAAATGTTTTAAGTTATCATCTCTGCTTTGCTTGTGCTCTTACTTGAAAAGGAGAAGCATATTTGATCCAAAAATTGCCCTGCTACTGTAATTGATAAAATTTGATCGTTTTTTCTTCTTCGTAATTTGTCATTGCTAAGTGTTGGATATGTAATACACCGAACAGAAATTGCATTTTCTATGGTAATTTTGAGTTTTGATTTACTATATTTGATGAATTAACAAAATGAGGTGGTGGCGGCGATGATTGTCGTGGGGTGTTGGTAAGGATAAAAAATGTTTGATCTTTGATTAATGGCGGAGCTGCTGGTGGTGGTGGAGGAGCTATCCGTAAAGATGGTGGCGGATCTGAAAAGTGATGGTGGGGTGTAGTAGTGGTGGTGTTGCTTCCTTACTGGGGTGTACTGATGGTGATGGAATTGCTGGGACTGAAGAAGGTGCAGTAAGGGTGATCAGAAGGGAGTAGGGATGATCGGAGAGAATAAGTTTTGGGCTAAATCAGATTTTTAATTTAGATCGGAAGAGAATAATTAGATTTTTAATTTGAGATTTATGCCTTCGATGCATTTATTTTTGAATTTCTTAAAATTGTAATTTTGATGTGGTGGTGAATATGGTGGTCGTGGTGGTGATGGCGTTGCTGGTGAAAAGAAAACAAAGGAAGAGATGGGTGGTTTTTAAAATTTGGTGGTTATGGTATTGGTTAGATTTCTAGTGGTGGTGATGGTGTTACTGGAATTGAAGGAGATGGAGGAAGAGGCAGGTGGTGGTGACGATTGAACAAGATCTGAATGTTGCTAATGTAATGGTGGTGGTGATGGTATCGCTGGGACTGAGATGAACGGCTTGCATCAGTTCCGTGTTTCAATCCAACGAACAATAGCGAATTTTCACACAGAATTCCCTTACCAGATGAACGGCTTGCATCAGTTCCTTGTTTTTGAGCTATGTGATCCAACGGATCATATCTAAATTTGACACGGAATTTTTTCTAAATCTTTTTGCAATTTGCGTTAGGGTCCATTTGACAAAAAGTGGCCATAATGCTAATCCACGTTCTCCACGGTCAAGGAAGCATCGTTCTTTTATGTCAAATAGTGGCCATAAAAGGGACTCCCTCCCTTCGGGCCCTCCGGTCGGTCGGCCCAATAAAGATTAAGTTGAAGAAAAGAATGAAAAACCAAAAAAAATCAAGGCAAAACTAGGAAAATTCTTAGTGAATGGTTAGCAAGAGAGAATGCTGGTACGGCGGCAATAATTGTACCAGCCATGATGACTAAAGGGTTTAGAATCACGTAAGTGCTCACACACGTAGGATGATCATATCTTGACCGAAATGTGTTAAGCTTGAACCACAACTGTCAACAATGAGTATCATACATTCATAAGAACAAATGAAGGAAAATAAAACAGAACAAACTACAGAAAATAACGAAAGAAGATGAAATGAAATTATACTCCGTACACTGATCAAATAGCTCGATAAGCTTCAGCTCTTGTAATTTTTACGTTCTACAATACTTGCTTATAAATAGGGGTTATTGCCGTTAAAAGGAAATTTGGGTGCATTTAGGTTTATCTAGCGCTCTATTTGGGTGCATGCACAGAAATGCTAAAGAAACCGAGGGCGGAATCCCGATTTCTCTCATGCGTCTCACGGAATTGTGGGACCCGCCACACAAAACGTAGGCCTCAATTAACTCCAGTGGGTGGCTGGCCCAACAATTCTGTGAGACGGAGAGAAATCGGGATTTCTCCCTTGGTGTGTATATCATCTTCGAGTGTATGCAGGTCATTTGCACATTGAAAATGCAAGCCTTACTGAGATAAAAATTCGTTCAAAATCTCGACCGAGAGAAACAGCTAGCCCGCTTCTTTTTTTTTTGGAAAGGAAAGGGGTTAAGGAGACCAAAAAAAAAAAAAAAAAAGGAAACAAAGGGTGCTAAAAACAACAAGAAAAACTAAAAGAAGTCAAAAATGGAGGTCAAAGAGACCAAAACTGACTAAGTTCTTTTTATCTGACTTCTTCCCGGAGGCATCTTCTTCAATGATCCTTTCATTTGCTCATCAAAATTGCTGGGATCAATTATTATAAAAGCTCCAGATGGTTTTAAACTAGCCAAAGCATCAGCATCTTTGTTAGTTTCCCTGTAATTGTGCAATATATTCACTTCAGCTAGCAAGGCTCTATAACGCTGGATGGACTCCCAAACATGATGACAATGCCATGGAGGTTTGGGGTCAGAGCTCAGAAGGTAGGTGGCCACTGTCATGGAGTAAGTCCTGAGGGAGACTTTTGAGTGACCTTTAATGACAGCCAGTTTAAATCTTGCTTCCACTCCCTGAAGTTCATGATGAGTAATGGAGATGGGGGTGGAGCTACCTGCAACTGCATCCATAGGGGTTCCATTGTGGTCTCTGATGATAAACCCATATCCTGCGTCTGAATCAGTCATGGACCCATCAGTATTGACTGCCACTTCATCTTCAGCAGGTTTCAGCCATTGAACTTCAATATGGGCAGCATTGATGAACCTAGTATCACATCTCCAAGTATTGGTTAAGGCTCTACTTTCTGGGTTGTCTGGCATGATGATGGTAGTAGCAAAAAGTTTAAGTTCCACCTCCTCAATGATTTTATCATGAACTATAGTTCATGGGTTAAACTTTTCTGAGTAAAGATTCTTCTGTTTCTTTCCCCCCAGATGTGGTATATGAAAGCATTAAAGGTGAGTTTCCTGATGATACCTACATCCTTGTTCCCTTTGAGATTTTGCACACACCAGCCAATTTGTTGATCCCAATCTATGTGTGTTGGCCCTCTTAGCCCCAACCTTCTTAATAATCTGTTCCAAATAGTGGTGGAGAAGCTGCACCTGAAAAAAAGATGGTAGTCATCCTCCATCATCAGATTGCAAAGAGTGCATGTAGGGTCTACATTCATGCCCCAGGCAATTAGCTTGTAAAGCAATGTCTTGGGATACATTTGTTGAACCAAACTAGAGTGGTCCAAGAAAGTATAGGTTGCTGAGTTCTGAGCCCATTATAAGTATCCTTCAGGGTGTACTCTCCATTCTTGCTGGCTGTCCACACTAGCCTATCTTCCAACAAGGGATCTGTCTTCACTTCATGTATAGCTTCAGTGAAATTTATGAGAGCATTTGAAATATTAGGAGATAAGGACCATTTTTCATTGGTTAAACAGCTGCTCACAGTAGCATCAATATGGTGATGAGAATCATAAGTTAGTTGAGGGGGAAAATGGTTATAAAGGGTACCATATGGGAGCCATCTGTCCTTCCAGAGCTTGGTTCCTTCCCCATTGCCTATTAAGTGAAGTATAAATTGGTTTGCAGCCTCTCTATGCTCTAAGATCCTTCTCCAACAGCAGGAACACTCAGATGGAGTCTTTAGGAGCCATAAATATTTGTTCTTGATGAGGTTCTTGTATACCCAGTTAACCCAGATGGTTTCCTTCTTACTGACAATGTCCCAGATGTGTCTGAGGTTGGCAGCTGTGTTTGTAGTAGCAATGCACCTGATGCCTATATCACCCTCTTTGACTGGCAGACAAATAAAAGTCCAATTGACAGCTGGTTTCTTGTAAGTGAGATCAATTCCTGCCCAGAGAAAATTTCTAAAAATAGTGTTAAGTGCCTTTACCGTTTTCTTAAGAAGGACAAAACATGTTGTCCAGAAAACAAGCATACTACTCAGAACTGCCTTGATAAGTAAGATCCTCCCAGCATAAGAAAGAGTTCTGGCCTTCCATGATTGGATTCTAGTGATAACATGGTCTACAAGGGGAGCACAATCAGCATGAGAAAGCCTAGTAGACAGGAGGGGCAATCCAAGGTATCTGACTGGGAGGGAGCCAGCTTCAAATCCAAGAGCTGCTTTAATGCCAAACTCTGTCACACTATCTACTGAAGATAAGAAGATGTTGCTCTTGCTGTTTTTGACAACTAACCCAGTTCTGGCAGAGAAGGTAGAAAGGGTAGTAGCCAAGGATCTATCAGATTTAATATCTCCATTCATGAACACTAGAAGATCATCTGCAAAGCAGAGGTGGGTGATAGTGGGGTCTTTGCACTTTGGATGTAAGGTGTAAAAACCAGATTGAATTTCTTGTAGTATTAAGGAGTTGAATAATTCCATAAGCAAAACAAAGAGGTATGGAGAGAGGGGGCATCCTTGCCTAATGCCCCTTTTACCTTGAATATATCCACAAGCAGACCCATTGACCATAATGGAAAACCTTGGATTAGTTATGCATATTGCCACCCATTTGATGAACTTTGGAGGAAAATGGAATTTCTGCAGTACCATGAGTAAAGTATCCCATCTGATGCAATCATAAGCCTTCTTCAAATCTATCTTAAGTGTGCATCTAGGAGTACCATTGTCTCTATGATAGTTCCTTAGGAGTTCATGAGCTAGCATGATGTTTTCTTGGATGGACCTCCCTGATATGAATGCAGACTGGCAAGGGGTAACCAAGTATTTCACTATGTGCTTGATTCTGACAGTCAGTATCTTAGTGATGCATTTGTACATGACATTGCAGCAAGCAATTGGTGTAAATTCATTAAGAGAAGAGGCATGATGTATTTTGGGAATAAGAGTGAGGAGAGTAGCATTCACCTCTCCCAGAAGTTTTGCACTTGAGAAGCAGCTCTTAATGGCCTTAATGAAGTCTGCTCCTAAAATTCTCCAGCAGCTCTTGAAGAAGTGGGAAGAGAACCCATCTGGCCCTGGGGCTTTATCCGAATCAATGGTTGACAGAGCATAGACAATTTCATCAGCAGTGACACTTTGTTCGAGAGCAGCAGCATCCTCCTCAGTAACAGTTTGATGAAGATCTATTTGGTCCCAAGAATTGATGTCAATGGGGGTAGATGCTTGTTTCCCAAACATTGTTGTGTAATAGGTGACACATTCATTAGCTATATCAGCATCAGTTGAGAGCCGATTTCCATTGTCATCATGAAGAATCAAAATTCTGTTCCTTGCCCTCCTCTCTAGAATAGACTTGTGGAAGAAAGGAGTGTTATTGTCCCCAAGTTTAAGCCATTGGACCCTGGATTGTTGTTTCTTCATAGCTTCTTCCTTCCTTGCCTTGTTAGCAAAATCTGTGACAGCAGCTCTTTCTTCATTGATTGTAGTAGGACAAAAAGGGTTGACTTGAAGGGCTTTTTGGGTGTTTTCCATAATTTGCTTTGCAGCAGACACTTGGGTACTGAATTGAGTGAATCTGCTTTTTCTCAAAGCTATAAGATGGATTTTCACATTCTTGAGTTTTGTCACAAATCTGTACATGGGGGTACCTTGAACAGGAATTTTCCAAGCAGTCTCCACAACCTCAAAATAGTCAGGCTCATCAGCCCAAGTGTTGAAATATATGAAGGCCTTAGGTCCAGTTCCTCTATCTGCAAAGGTGCTAATGACCATTGGGGAATGATCAGAAATGCCATTAGTAAGGAATTCTGCAATTGAATCTTTGAAACACTCCAGCCAAGCCATATTAACTAAAATTATGTCCAATTTCCCTGTAATTCTTGTTTGAGTGTCTTATCTGTTGGACCAAGTATAGAAGCTACCAATGTATGGGCAATCAAAAAGCTTAGCATCTTGTAAGCATCCATGAAAGTTGGATAGTGTAGTGGGATCAGCTGGAGCACCACCTTCTTTGTCATTAGATTGTAAGTAAGTGTTGAAGTCTCCCAGGAGAACCCAAGGGAGCGAGTTTTGTGATGAGAAGTTTCTCAAACTATTCCACAAGTTTTCTCTTTGTCTCTCACTGTTATGCCCATAGATGATGGAGATTACAAAGGGGGGACCATTCATAATAGAAGCTTTAGCAAAAATTACTTGATCAATACTATCTAAAATATCAACTGTTGCAAGGTTTTGATCCCACATTAGCCAGATTCTGCCAAGAGGATGATGAACATAGTTGTCTAAATAAGACCATCCAGAAAGGATGTTGTTTCTAATTTTGTCTTTGTTATTCTCTTGGACTCTTGTTTCTACTAAGCCACAAATTTTCAAACCACTATTGCGAATAAAATTCCTTACCTCCACTTGTTTCAGGGGATCATTCAATCCCCTGGTGTTCCATCCTCCGATGTTATTCATTGGAAACAAGCCGATAGAGAGCTTGTCTAACACGACCAGTCCTTTTTTGGTCCAAACCCTTCATACTCAAATGTGAAGCAGATGGCTTATTTTTAAGCTTGGGATCCCCCTGCAAACTCATACTTTGATTCACCAGCAAACTTGGAAAAGGAGTATTGTTCAAATCCTTTGGCTTGTGAACGGTACCCTCCTCTGGTTGTTGTTCCTTTGTAACTTCCATATTCTCCAACACCTGCTGCTGTTGTTCATTAGAGATTTCCATAGTCTCCAAAGTCTCAGTATTACCTGCCTGCTCCAAAGCAGAGAAAGAATTTTGTACTGGGGGTTGCTGAGATATGTTAAAACCATTTTGTTGTACTCTGTCAGGTTCAAATCCTGGAGGGCATTGTGGAGTAACCTCAGCTTCTATGTTTGCACTTGCACCACCAATGTTAGGAGCTCTCCTTTTGTGCTTGACTAGTTGCCATTCTGAGCCTGCTGTGGGAGGTGTAGACTCTGCATTATGCGTATGCATTGGATGGCTTGAAGTTGTAGTAATGTATTTGGGTTTGGGGACATAGAATGCAGTTGGGGTGGGAGTTGGTTGTTCCCTAACCTTCTTTGGACACCGAGCTTCACTGTGGCAAAAGGTCGAACAATTTGAGCATTGGGATGGTTTCCAAGCATATTCAACATCAACAGTGCATTTAGACCCATCATCAAACACGACCGTGATCTCCTTCTTGAGTACATATTTGGGGTTGATTTATACACAAACACGAGCAAAAGACATTCTAGTTCTTGCCGCCGTTGGTCCATCTAGGAGCAGAGGTTTCCCTACAACAGAAGCTATGAAGCTTAACCCTGTAGGGTTGAATACATGTACTGGAACTTTCCTGATGGTCATCCAAACTGGTATAGCTTGAATGTTCTCTAGTTTTTGTTCAATGAAAGGTTCCTAGCTTCTGACTATGAAAGGGGTGTGTGAGATGAACACAGGGCCATGTTCAAGAGCTGTGATTCTATCTTCTTCCAAAGCAAATTTTAGGATGAAGGCTTTCTCTCCATGTACTATCATGGATAGTTCACCCTTGAGATTCCACGCTTTCTCTATTGCTCTCTTCACTTGAATGTAAGGAAGACGATGACCTACAAAACCTCCTACTACGAGTTTTTCACAATCTTCCATATGGTTAACTAAAGCAGGTGCAGGGATTCTGGCAATCAATTCTCCATCAACCAAAACTGGTGGGCGATAACACAAATCAGCCGATGAACTTGGGAGAATTGTTCTCGATCTACTAACTGCTCCACTCCAATTAGAGTTAGGTTTTTGGGTACTCTCTGGAGCAGAAGTGTTAAGATTTTGTGAAGCTATTGAGGGTTTATATGAACCAGATAGGGGAGGGAAGGCTGGATCCATGGAAGGAATACCAGGATCAGGAGGGGGGATTCATCATTTTTGCAGATCAAAAATAATGATCTAATCGCCTTGACTTTGGTCAAAATCGCACGGCCAGAGTCAATACCGCTAAGTAGCCAAAAAAATGTAATATAAGAGCATCCTCCAATTGGTAATAGAAGAGCATCCAACTACCATTGGATCTTCAACATAGTACATTTTTAATTTTATTTTAGAAAAAAAAATGAAACGGATACTTGTCTGCACTCTACTCCCTCAGTCCTCTTTATATAGGTGGAATATGTGAAATCTCTTAAAATAAAAAATAATTTTGATTTCACAAAAATTTATTGTTTTTCTGTTTTAACCTTTATCATGTTTCCAATGCTAAAGATATACATTTGATGATATTTGTGTTCTTTAACTAAGGATATAAGTGGAAAAAATCTATTTTAGAATCACATTTCCGCCTATTTAATGGGACAAAAGAAATTCTAAAATACACTTATATATACTTATAAGGGCCGGAGGGGTACAATACTTATCCTCATACTTGATTGATAGGTAATAATACATGCCTAATATGGTTACACAGAGAATTTATTGGTCATTCTCTATGCCACTTGGGAGCAAATAATGTTGAGGGAGAAATCCGAGTATCACACCGACAGATATAGATGGTGGACCCATTTGGATCTTTTAGTATACCGATTACCGACTCTAGAGTCATTGATAGACCGCTCAAAACCCGATTACAAATGCAATAATAGACGTTGAAAATTACTCTTTATGGGATCCCGTAACAAAATTGATTGACAAAATATCTAGACCATCAAATGCAATTTATCCAACGGTTAATAATATCAGGGGAACTGACATCTAAATGACGTTATTCCTTGTTTGGTAGTACAGGAGTACTTGCACCGAGATTAGGAAGAAACTTTTATTCCGATGAGTATGATGATCACGTTATTGGACTTATACCCACTAACAATAATTTTTCCATATGATCATTGGTACTAACAGTAAGCATGGAGTCTTTTAGAGTCAGCTAAGCTGGTAGATTCTTTCCTCTACTGCTGCAATGAAATTCGAGTGGTACTAATAATGTTTCTTGCCCTAATTTTTCAAATCAGGTTATCTCCTGATTCAAACTCTCCGGCATGTGTAATGATAAGTGGGCTTAAGCGGAATAATTTTTCTAATGAATCATCATCTTCCTACCCTGATCTTGAGTGGGCGAATAAGCTTCTGATAAATTCCATCATGAAGATTTGAAGATCAGTGATGATAGAAAAATATATAATCTTTATTAATTAATTTTTATTTAAAATTGTATGATCATATTTACCATATGAACAATATGATTCATCCTGTATCCATGAATAGTTATTCGAAGCTTCATCTAAAAATAAAAACAACAAATTTTGACAAAACCCTAACCCAAGAAAGAGGAAAAAATCAAATAATCTCGTTCCAAATATTTTCCCTAAAATTCATCCTACTAAGCCAAACACAAACTAAAGGTGGTTACCCTGCCACATAATCACTGATACCAGCCGTAAGACATAGAAAATCTAACGGTCCATGGGGTTTGTCAAAACATTTTGTCGTTGGAACCCGACCCTTATCTTAATTTTCTTGTGTTACCCTAATTACTCTTTATCTTAATTTCCGCTTTGAAAAACCTTTTAAATATTTTTTAATGAAATCACGGTGCATTTACAAGGGCAAATATGTATAATTTACAGTTTTCCTTCTCAAAAACCTTATACTCCATGTGCATATTTGTGTCATCCTTCATCGTTTATTCTTTCAGGTCTCTATCACAGAAAATATATAGTCAATCTCTGCATACTCCATTAGAAAATCATAACTTCTCATGGTCTTCACCCCCATTTGCATATCATAAGCATCAGTACTTATGAAGTTTTGGAATGCTAATATGAATTTGATGCAAGACAATATGTGGCAGCGCAAGCGCTTAATCAGCACGATGATCCCGACATTTGAATCAAGCGGAAGTTCAATGAATCCCTCCAGAAAGCAGCTAGCTTAGTGATGGGCTCAATATCATGGATGGCATCAGATTATCTTTAAAACCGATTGAAAATAAACACATAAGTGAAGCAACAGTTATTACTACTATATCTACAATCCCCTGGTACATGTCAAAGACAATCAATTCTGGATGAATTTGTTAACTACTAATTTCCACGTTTCTTTCATGGTAATGTATGTATGTACCTCGTGTATGTAGTCAAGTAGCGGACCAACTTGAAAAACATGTTTGATGGCATCTGCCAAAGCTAGAGTACATAACACTGTTGTAGTTAATTGTGTATATAGTGCTCTCAACCACTCCGTGCATGTAAGTCTATCCAGCAACGATTTATTTATGTAAAAACCTACTTTCATTACTTATTTACAGTGCCTTTATTTATTCTCTCCGCAGGCCCTAAAATATAGTGTCAATCTCGCTGCACATGTTCCTCATTTCATTTAAATAAAGATATTTATAAAAGGATCGTATATTTATAACCGATGAAGGCTTTAAATGATAGATAGTACAAAACTTATCCTCCAATTGGTATATATACAGAGTAAACTTCGTTCTCTTTCTTACACAACCCTTGCATGTCCTCTACTTTGAGTTTTATACTGTATGAGCGTATGTGTTTTGAGTGAAAATCATTGATAAGATAAGTAACAATGGCTGTTTCCGGTGTTGCTGGTACACTTGAGTTAGTGGTAGAAATTAGTAGCTCAGCAGACATGTTTTGGGAATCTCTTAAAACTTGGTCAGCAATTTTTCCCGAGGTTCTACCCGAGACTTACAGTATTGAAGTAATTGAAGAAATGAATGGAGAAAAGAATGGATCTGTTACCCTCTGGAAAATAAATCCAAGTAAGTTCAAATTTATTGCAGATCCCAATGAAGATGGCAATATGTAAGATGAAATTAGAAATCAAAGGCCAAACGGGACTCCCCTTGGTGAATTATGGTATATATTTTTGTCGCTAATATGTTCTTTTTTTTTCTTTTTTTTTTTAGGTACACTGGTTGAAGGGGCTCCCGTTATGATGGAAGAGATCAAAAAAATAGAAAATATGGATGAACTTACCAAGACAATAACTTACAGTGTTATTGGTGGAGATCTATTAAAGCTTTACAAAAGTTATGAACCTCAGTTTAAAGTTACTCCAAGTGATCATAAGGTTTTTGATGAAGAAGACGAGAAGGTCGAAAAAAGAGGAGGGACTGTGAAGTGGTCAGTGAAGTATGAGAAAGTAAATGAGATGGTTCCTGAACCTTACATGATTAAGGAAATGATCTATAAGACCCTACTCAAGATGGATGAATACATCCTCGCTAAGCAAAAAGAAGTGACAAGTGATAAGTGATAACTAATTGAAAAAGGATGAGGAAATAATTAATTACATCATGCATCTCCATGTTATCATGTTTTATCAATGTCCTAGTTTATTTAAATGATTGTTGCTTATGCTTTGAATTCATGTATCATCACTACAAGTATGTTGTTCTTTTTACTATTTGATTTAGATGTATTTAGTATTTGTGTAATCTTGGTTTATTATTATTAATAAAATAAGAATAACATAAGAAATTATGAAGAAAAGACAAATACTACAAAATTATTATTATTATTATTATGTAAAAAATTTAACAGTTTTGACCTTTTTTTCTTGTCTTATTATTTTTTTCTCTTTTTTTTTTTTTTTTTTTGTTTTGAAAAGAGTCTTATTATTTGTACTATGGACCAAAGAAATTCCCATTTTAATTTATGACTTTATGTTAACTGTAAAAGATATGGGCCATTGGAGCCGACTTTTACAGCCAACAACCAAATTTACCGTCCTGAGAGATTCAGGAATTCTCATGATAATTTGAGATTTAGTTGAAAGTAAGCCTATACTGTCCATATATATCACAATATTCCCTAATTTGTAAATGAGCTTTGATTCCTGGTTAGCAATTTGGCGAATTTTTAAGATCAATTATAACCCCGGTTTGAAAACCCGACTTTTATTGTCTTTCTGAACAATTCGCGTATCATCCGAATTCCCGAATTACTTGGCAATTCAATCAATTCGTCTGCATAATCATTAATCACGAACTATGATATTAGGCATACGGAAATCTTTTAGGGCATATCAAGTAAGGACAAAAAAAGAGTGTAAATAACAAAATTAGAAGCCCCTTAGCCAAATATTTTTGGTAATGGCAAATCTGCCCTTTTAGGATTAGTGTTAATATTAATGATTAGTTAAAATAATTTTGATTAGTGATTAATGATTAGTGATTAGTTTTAAGATTATTTAGTTATTAATTTGTGTAGATTAAAAATTTTGAGTAAGAAAAAAAAAGTTAGTTTTTTTTAGAAGGAGAAGGGGAAAGTGAGAAAAAAATTGTGTAGATTATTTAGTTACCCTTGAATTGTAGTCATTTAGGCTGTTCGCGTGGTTCGAATTGTCCTAACAAGCCGAACCCTACACTGAACTGTCTGGAAGAAAAAATGTTTAGGGTTCGGCTTATATTTAGAAATTCGTAGCGCCGAACTGTTGGAAACACATTGTTGGCTATTTGAATGAGTAGAATATAAGCCGAACACGATCATGTACATTTCTCGGGTTAATAATTTTGTATTGGTTCGACACATATTGTGAATATCGTAATAGCCGAACCTCGTAAATGTGCTAGGTTCGGCACATATTATGATTATCGAATACGCCAGAACGTCGTGCATCTCTTCACGTGACTAGGTTCGGCTTGAAATTTCATGAAATTTCAAGCCGAACATTCATATACACTTACGAGGAAGCTTTTGTGAAGAACAGTTAAATTTAAAAACTCAACAATTTTTAGTCGAACCAAACTTAATGCTTAGTCATTTAATCGATGAAAAACGGCAAATAGGAGATTGGGTTTGTAAAACTTACTTTCTTATCCTAGTTTTAGGAGTTGGATATGCGAGATGGTTCAATTCTCAGTTCAATTGGTGGTTGATTTTCGGTTTTACACCTTCATCTTCAATTGGTTCTTCTTCTTGATTGATGGATTAGAAGACGATTTGGTTTGCCTAGTCCTGCTTTTCTTTTGTACGAGTCATTATGTAGTTTAGTTTAATCGACAATCAAATTTTTACGAATCGACAATTAATCACGGTGATGAATTTTTTTTTTCGCGGGAGGGGAAGAGTTCGGCTAGAGGAGGAAGAAAAAGAGATGTTAAGGGAAGATGATTTTGATTTTTTAGAAAACTGATTTTAGATTTTTGTATTAAGGGTATATAGGTAATTGAGCTACCCATAGGTTACCCCTTATAAGGTCACCCAAGATGGGACTATTATTTTGTATGCCCAAAAAGTTTTTCGTATACCTAATATCACTTCGATATATTGCTACTGGGCTCAGTTGGTAGAAATTGGACCAACATTCTGAAACGTCATTGAGCCCACTAGTTGCAATCCTTTCTTTTTGAATGATTTTTTGGGGACTACTCCATTTTGGTGGGGGGCTGTTATTCATTTTTTTGGGTGGATATTAGAAGTAATCCTAAGTCACCCTTTATCCAAATATTTATGTTAATACCAAACTTATCCTTCTTAGTTAAATAAGTTAGTGTAATTATTAGTTAGTCTAATGATTAATTAAATAATTAAGTTAAATTAATTTGTAATTAGTGAGGTTAGATTAATTAGTTGGGTGTTTTTAGAAGAATAAGTGTTGAGAAGAAGAGGTTTTTTTTTTTTTTTTTTCTTTTTGTAAGATGGTTGATTTCGAAATGAGGGTTTTGAGTACTTAGATATACTTCAAATTTAGTTAATCTTGCTTGAATTGGCCAAAACTTTCGAAAAATGAAAATTTATAAACTGATTTCGGCTATAACAATAGAGTTCGGCTACGAAATCTGAAGAACGGGTACCCGAACTCTTCAGCTAGTGTAGTTCGGTTAATAGTTCTAAAGACACAGGTAGCCGAACTCAGCTTTAATGGAGTTTTTGCTTTCAGAGAAGAGTTCGGTTAGGAAAACAAATTGCGACGTAACCGATCTTTTAGTTCGGCTAGGATTTTTTTTTGCGATGTAACCGTACTAAAAGTTCGGGTAAAAATTTCATAAACCCTAATTTCATTTGTCCAAATATTTTTAAAACATGGTTCTAATGGACGGGTAAAAATTAGTATGAGTGAAATGGACAAAAAAAAAATAGCAAGAATGAAACTGGATTCATCCTGGCTTAAACTTAAAAAAGAGTGAGAATGAAACAGGATGCATCCTGATGTAAATTAAAAATAAGAAAAAGTATTTGAAAATGGATAAGATGAAACTGTTCACATCCTGGATATTTTTACATTCTCATCCATTTAAACAGTATCAAATTTTACATGTATTTTTCACCCATGAATTATTGATTTTGGTCATTTTAACCAATTTTGTGTTTCTCTTTCAAATTTTTAATCATCATTCAACAACAACAATCTCCGTTTGATTAATCTAATATGAACAACTTCCCTCGACGCAAAGCTGAAATGGTATGCATATGTTCTTCAAGCATTTTTCATTTCTGCAACTTGAAAACCAACCTTATTATCTGGTATTTGATTTAACTGCTCATGGTTAAAATATTTCTCATGTTTTTATGTAAAATATTTCCCATCTGCTAGTGGACTTTGTATAGTGCTGAGCCATATTTTATGGCTGCAACCAGTTCACCCAACAATCATTCTTTCGCACTATATAGTACTGCCTGCTCAATGTAAATTCACAAAATTGGTCAATTAACCCAATAACGACAATTTCGGGTGAAAAAGACATGTAAAATTTTATTTTGTTTAAATGGACGAGAGTAGAGGTGTAAAACGTCGAAAGATAAATGACCCATCCCACGAAGTCACGTGCTTGCGTCTTTGCTGTCTTCCGGGTCAATGGGAGATTCGAGCAATGTGTTGTCTTTGTGTTAAATGGCGTGTTGTCTTTGTCTTTGTGCGGAAAAATAAACGTGATGTGCCGTCTTTGTCTTGTGCTAGCACACTTATTTTATGTTCTCCAAAATAAATATTTTGAGATATTTTAGTTAGTACATGTATTATTATAGAAATAAATTAGCATATCGAAGATAAAATGTCAGAAGTTGGCTAAAACAATGATTTTTTTGTGAAATATGCATCAAATGTGATGTATTGTGTAGTATTTTACGCATGACGTGGCGTGCTTTCTTCGCGTCATTTGGGCCGTGTCTTAACATGTGTCGCGTCTTTGTCTTGGCCGTGTGCCTATTTTCCGGGCACAACACATCACATTAAACAAACGTCTTTGTGCCCGTCTTTGGGCAGTCACGTCTTTGTCTTCGTCTTGTCTTTCGAATTTTAACGTGATGTGCTGTGCCATAAATGTGCTGGCCCGTCCCAATTTACACCTCTAGACGAGAGTGTAAAAATAGTCAGGATGTAAACAGTTTCATCCTACCCATTTTCAAATATATTTTCTTATTTTTAATTTACATCAGGATGCATCCAGTTTCACCCTCGATATTTTTTAAGTTTAAGCCAAGATGAATCCAGATTCATTCTTACTATTTTTTTGGTGTCCATTTCACCCATACTAATTTTTACTCGTCCATTAGAACCATGTTTTAAAAATATTTGGGCAATTGGCCCAATTTCTCATGTAAATTCCAAGTGTTAACCATTCTGTTGAGATTATTAATCCCATATTGTCTGGGCGATCTAATATCCTGCGGTTTATAATCCTTAGGGCCACTCCACTCATAGTCAATTGGTTTTGAGTTGGATGCTCGTACTTTAACATGGTATCAGAACAGGCTATTTGTGTCGAGTCATTTGACCGCACCTTTACTCCGCTTCACCCGATATAATTGTCCACGTGTTAGACCCAAAGAGACTACACGTGAGGGGACGTGTTGAGATTATTAGTCCCATATTGTCTGGGCAATCTACGATCCTGCGGTTTCTAATCTATAGGGCCACTCCACCCATTGCCAATTGGTTTTGAGTTGGATGCCCATATTCTAATATGGTATCAGAGCAGACTATTTGCGACGAGTCATTTGACCGCTCCTTTACTCCGCGTCACCCGATTTAGTTGTCCAAGTGTTAGACCCAACAAGACTACACGTGAGGAGGCGTGTTGAGATTATTAGTCCCACATTGTCTGGGCGATCTAAAATCCTGCGGTTTATAATTCTTAGGGCCACTCCACTCATAGGCAATTATTTTGAGTGGATGCCCCTACTTTAATACTAGGCTTTGACCCAATAAAGATGCAGCTGTGAAGCCGTCAACACTACACTCTAGAAACCAATTTTAAATTTAACCTTCCACTAGTGCATGATTTATAAAGCGGATATCACTATTGGCGGGGTGGTACCAATTCAGCGATCCGACAATAAGTAAGGATTTGTTAACATTTATTTATCCTATATGGATTGGTATCACCTCCGAGTAATACTCGTATCCCCTCCTGAAATCGTGCACTAATGGACCCTCATTCATTCATCACTGCCCTAATCAACACGCTAATAATACAGTGATTGTTTACGAAAGGTTCGTTTTCATATGTCCGCCATCGTTGTAAAGACTTGGAATGAAACACTCTTGATGGTATACTCTGTAATCAGAAACACTACAAATTAAAATCCCCGTACTCATTCATTCATAACTGCCCTAATCAACACGCTAATCCAGTGATTGTTTACGAAAGGTTGGTGTTCATATGTCGTTGTTTATGAAAGCTGATCAGGAAAAATCCAGTGGTTGTTTACGAAAGGTTGGTTTTCATATGTCGTTGTAAAGACTTGGAATGAGACACTCTTGATGTATAGGTATACTCTGTGATTAGAAACACTACAAATTAAAATCCACGTACAATAATTGGTGCCAAAGCTATAGCAACATAAATGAAAACCGACCTTTCGTAAACAATCACTGGTCTACAAAGAGGCTGATATTGGTAAGATATTGGTCTACAACTTGACATTGGTCTACAAAGAGGCTGATATAGCTGGTAAGACACGTTTAGAATTAAAACTGTGAAATGACCGGTCATAATAGGACTTTGGATTTATGTACCAATAGTTCAACTTTACCCATTTAGAATATGACACGTTGGTTCACATCTATCTCACTACTACTCGTACAGTCGTACTGATAAGTGTTAAGTACCTGATTATCTTCTTTACCCATTAAAGATGCAGTTGTGAACCCGTAGATAATAGACACCAATCCTTAAACTTCAACTAGCCCCTCGTTCATTCGCAACTGCCCTCATGAACACGTTAATACAGTACTGGTTTATGAAAGGTTGTTTTCGTAGGTCCACCTTCGTTTTCCTACTTTTATAGACTTGTAACCTAACATTCCTTCTTTATATCTAGTTTAACTCTGTGATAGTTCGATTAGAAACATTATGAATTAAAATCCACGTAAAAGAATTGGGGCAAAAACTATAGCAAAGAATTGATGTATTTGACACTGGTCTTTAGCTTCTAACAAATGCAGTCCTGATTTACAACTGCCCTAATGAATTCACGTTAATCCGGTGATGCATGAGAGGTTGTTTCTTGTGCATGTCCATCACCATCTTTTTTGTTTTGTCGACTCGACATGAAAGCAGCTCCGCGAAATCCATTTACACTTTGTAGCTAGAAACACTATGAATCAAAGGCCACATGAGAGAATCGGTTCCAAAGCTAAATCTGTAGCAACTCAATTGAGTTGATGTACGTACGTATTTTGCTTGACACTGGTTTTTAACAGTAATGTGTCCCTTGTTCATAATTCCATAATTTAAAAACGTTAACACATAGGGTCTACTCAATTGAATTGACGTATCACGTATGTATTTTCATTTCATTTAAGTAACAACCATCTTAAAAACTAATGTTGCCCTTGTTCGTAATTGCTCTAATGAAAACACGTTGATACTGTGGTGATCCATGCAAAAGTAGTTTTCCGCAAATCCATCATTTCCTACTTTATCAACTCGGAATAAAGCTCTGGATCCAGTAAAACTTTGTCCTCACCGACACTATCAATCAATTAAATGCCACAGAATCGGTGCTAAAGCTGTATCAACTCAATTGGATTGGCGTATTAGTTTTATTTGACAATGATTTTAATTTAATCGACAGTGCAGCTCTTGTTCATAGTTGCCGTAGTTGAAACACCTTGATACAATGATGGTCCATGAAAACTTGGAAAATGTTTCTGCTAAATTAAGGAGGAGTATCCCAGCTGATATTGAGACAAATAGCCTGATTAGTATGAGTGGAATTATCACCGTGTACAGTCTTAAACATAGAAGTATTAGAAGCAGCTCTTGAGTAAACATAAGACCAATTACATTGGATATTCTGAAAGATAGTTCTGTTTCGCTGGAGCCATTTCACTATCGTTTGTCGTTTGTTCAACTAGGAACGAAAATACTACTCTGGTAGTCTGGTTAAATCAGGTACAAAGAATCCGTGGCAATAGTACGTACACTCGATTGAATTGACGTATGTATTTAATTTGACAATGATCAATAATAATTGTTAAATCACGTTCACATAGCAATGGTCATGAAAGGCTGTTGTTTTACATGCATGTCCCCCGTTGCTTTTTGCTGTATTGACTCCGAGCAAAAACATTCATGCTAAATCCAGTAAAACTTTGTAGTCAGAAATATACGAGGTTTCTCTTACATCTAACCCATGATTTTATTAATCATAATCCATTTAATAAAATAATTATTTTATCTAACCAAGTAGATCTTTAAAATCATTACACATAGCCCACAAAATTATAGTACATAATTATTATACACAACCCAAAATTAACCCTAAATAAATAAATAAGAGTTAATTATCTATTTTTTATAATTAAATTTACGTAAGATATTTGATATATAAGGTTTTTGATGAAGAAGAAGAGAAGGTCGAAAAAAGAGGAGGGACTGTGAAGTGGTAGGTGAAGTACGAGAAAGTAAATGAGATGGTTCCTGAACCTTACATGATTAAGGAAATGATCTATAAGACCCTGCTCAAATTGGATGAATACATCCTGGCTAAGCAAAAAGAATTGACAAGCGATAACTAATTGAAAAAGGATGAGGAAATAATTAATTAAATTATGCATCTCCATTATTGTCATGTTTTATCAATGTACTAGTTTATTTGAATGAATGTTGCTATTCTTTGAATTCATGTATCACTACAAGTATGTTGTTCTTTTCACTATTTGATTTAGATGAATTTTGTATCCGTGTAATTTTGGTTTATTATTAATAAAATAAGAATACCATAAAAAAATTATGAAGAAAAGACAAATACTAAGGATGGGCGTAGTCAACAGTGTACTGTCGCTTCTATTGGGTTAAAAAGATCTGCTAGTCCAATGGAAATTGATCCTCCAGCAAAGAAGAACACCTCAAATTATAATGGGGATTTTAATAAAGTGCCACACTTTCAATTTCATGTTTAAGAAAGTGCCACTGCTTTTTTCAGAATTTATTTAATATCACACATTTGACCTTTTCCATCCATTTTTGTCCAAACATCCGTTAGTACATAGGTGGCAGTTATCCAGCTTAGTAAAAGACATCTATGCCCTCAAATCGTCTCACTATAGCTGAGCTAAATCAAGTCATCATAGCGAGTCATTACCGAGTTAACTCGTGAGTCAGAGAAAAAACACTCATTCATACTCTGCAAAACACTCATTCAGAGAAACATCAGACTTGCAGCTCAACTTTAGTTCAAAGCACAGCACCAACACAAGCTAACTGCAGCAGTAGCTATTCTCCCTTTCTTCACCAAAATTGTTTCAAAAAAACATTGACAAATTGTTATAATTCAGCAAAAATTATTATGAAATCCCATGGTCAACATTCTCTAACTATCATACAAGGAATGAAAAATCATATAAACCTTCAATTCACTTTGCATAAAGAAATCTGTACAGGAAAAAGAAATCGTATACATTAATTAATTGATCAAACCCACTACAATCCCCAAGCTAGTGCAAACAGAACTTGTTTTGATTCCACAATATTCGAAAGATGATTTTAACACTATCCTTGTTTTGATTCAACAATATTCGAAAGATGATTTTAACACTATCCTTGTTTTGATTCAGTGGTTGTAAACAAAACTCTTATGCTTCCATTTCAATGAAATCAAGCAAGAACAAGAAATTATCAACTGCTAATAAATAAATAAATTAATTCAAGTTCAAAACGAACTTCCATACACAAATACAAACCCATATCTCAAATCTAATCAATTTGATTAAATCATTAAAAAAAATACACAAAATTTCAAAACCTCCGGTGCATTGTATTAAAACCACTTACCTCTTCTTCCTTCACCACCAACAGATTCCATAAGATTCAGTAGAAAAATTTTAAGATGATTTCGGTTTACTGGGCCCGAACTTGATTTCAGTTTTACCATAAGAATAAAACCAAATTTCTCATAATTTTCTTTAAACCAAAATTCACTGTTGACATATCAACAAACCCTAACTCATGTATAATTCTTCACCTGTAAGCCCTAATAGTGAGAAAATGATTTGTAATTGTTGTTGTGGTCGAGATTTGAAATAAGGAGAAGATGAAACAAGAAGATAGAAAAGGAATAGTGAGAAAGAACAAAAAGTAGAGCTGCATAAAGCCATAGAGAGGAGAGGGCGGTGGCTTTTTTCTTTTTTTACCTTCGTGATAATGATAAACATAACAAGACTTGTAAGGGTAAGTTTGGAAAGAAGACATATTTTCTTGACCAAATCAACCCAAAATGACCAAACGCGTGGGTCCAGATGGAAAAGCTAACGGAAGTGGCATTTAATAAATTTTGAAAAAAACGGTGGCATTTTCTTAAACTGGAAAACCCACGTGTGGCATTTCATTAAAATTCCCAATTATGATTCTCAAATGGGTGTGGTGGTCGCCTTAATCAGCCACAACAACAATGTTAATTTTCATCTGGAATTGTCGAGGATTGAGAAACATTTCGACAGTCCGTAATCTAAAGACGTTTCTAAGAGCTTGCAACCCTCAAATTGCTTTTCTATCTGAAACTTTATTGAATGAGGTAAAATCAGTTAAACTTTTCTCTTCATTAAATTTTGACAATTGTTCCTGCTGTTGGTAGAAGTGGAGGTCTAGTTATTTTGTGGAATGACTATAGATATTATATGTGCCGATAAGAATGTCATTCATTGTCATATCAATAACTTACCGGAAAAAGAGTGAATTTATTCTGTCTATGGACCACCCAATTATCAAAAGAGGAATACTTTCTGGCAAAACTTTTCTGAGTATACTTCTCAGATTCAGAACCTTTGGTGTATAGTGGGAGATCTTAATGCTATAAATACTATATATGAGAAGCATGGTGGTAGTCAAAAATTGAATCCGGTTAATCAAGGTTTTAAGGACTTCATTCAAGACAGAAGCTTAATTGATATGGGCTACATAGGTCCAACTTTCACTTGGTCCAACTGTGCTACTATGAATGAACCTATATATGAGAGTAATGATAGAGCTTTATGCACCACTGACTGGTTATTTTTTTTCTAGGAAAATGGGGTTCTTCATCTCCGCAAAATCAGTAGTGATCATGCCCTTATTCTTATCAAACTCACAAGACAAACAAAAGGAAAAGAAAGTCGTCAAATAAGATCGCGTACTACTAGATGGAACACCCTGAATTCCATGATATAATGGTTAATGCTTGGTCTTTTCAAACCGGTGACACTATGAGTAGGCTGGAAGGGGTTGAGAAGCTCTCCACAAGTGCAGCATAAAGTCCTTTTGGTAGTATTTTTCAGGCTGTAGAACATGCAAAGACTGAGTTACTTAAATTACAAGTGTATTTTCATAAGGGTATTTTAGTAAAAAAATATAAACAATCAAATTAATTTTTGGTCAGTTTACCACCCTTTTGTATCAATTGCATGTTCCGTGACGCGGACTCTAATTTGGTTATAAATATAAGATCTTTTTACAAAATATCTTTAAATGAAATGAGGAACATGTGCAGTGGGATTGACACTATATTTATACAAAATATCTTTAAATGGAATGAGGAAGCGTTGACCGACTTATCCGTACGTATCTAGAAAATATACAAAATATATTTATACTGAACTCACATTTCTAGAACGAATATATATGTATATACATATCCATTACGAACCACTCCCCGAACAACGCACCGTTGACCGACTTATCGGGATCCATATAATTCTCGTACGTATACCGTCCCGAATTACCACCCGTATCCCGAATTGCTAGCTAGGATGCAGAGTGTACACAAGTGCGAGTTTCATTTTTCTTCTCAAATAAAATGAAAAACTGTACTATGTTGGAGATCCAATGCTAGTTGGATGCTCTTCTATTACCAATTTGAGGATGATAATGAGTAAAGTGGGCCCAGTTGTTTCTCTGGTCGGGATATTGAACGATTTTTATCCCAGTAAGGCTAGCACTTTCAATGTGCAAATGACCAGCATACACCCGGAGATGATATACATTACGTACACCGAGGGAGAGATATCCCTATATCCACCACTATGGGAAAAATCATCACGACTACAGTTTAGAGTTATAGTACCCCTACGACAACTCCATTTTACGCATTGTGGAATGGGGTATTGTAGAAAGTCCAAGCTTTTCTACAATGTTTGACTAAGAGTAGTAAAGGATGATGTGATTCCTATTTCGACAATATTTTGCCAAGGTTGTGATTCTCTTTCAAAAAAAATTTGAAAGCCTAACACAACCCTTATTTATATTGTAAGACTTGATTTCACAAACTTTAATATGTGTAGTATAATTCTATAATGCAACTTCCCTAGTTATTGTGAATAATACTATTACTACACTTGTTAGAGTGGCTGAAAAATCTTGCACAACTCTTATTTATATTATAATACATTCTTTTACCGCCTTTGTCTAGTGCAGTCATAATCTCTAATACAACATCCTTAAAGGTTGTAATATTTGAAGTAAATACATCTGTTTTCAGTAGAGGAATGTGTAACTAAAACTTTTGTTTGGAGTTGTGTGCATAAAACTATTTTGAAAAAAAAATTAGGCTGAAACCAAATTGCTTTAGAAAGTAATTTACATTCACATTAACTTTTCGCCATTGTAACACATTTACATTCATTCAAGTTAAAAAATTGCACAAGTGAATCCCGTTATAGTGTTAAATTTTTTACCACTTTATCTTCTTTCCACTACAACACCTACAAAAAATCATAACACAAAAAGAAAAAGAGAAACTATAACCCATGGGATCAGGGACAAGTTTATTGCTCGCATTCCAGAACCTGGCATCAATCCCACTTCTCATTATCAGTAAGAGTAAACACTAGCTCCAAATTCCTTCTTACAAAGCACTAGTCATCAGCGCAAAGCAAACCTTCCTCTACTTCATCCTTTTGTTTGTTATACCCTCCTTCAAATCTATTAGGGTTGCGGCTGCGGCTGCGGCTACTGCTTCTTGTGCCCTGATAGGTGTCTAAAACACCTTATTATTTATCTATTGTTTATGCTTTCTTTGCGATTTTTCTTGTAAATTATGTATCTTATAATTACTTTTGAGTTTTATTGGTGTTGTGGATTCATTCGAGCAAAAGCAAAGAGAAATCGTCTATTTAGAGCAAGAAGGACAAAGTCGTCATTCACGGCGGATGATATTGGGAGCTAAGCCATGGATGCAAGGAGATAATTAGAAGAATGTTGCTGCATGCCACTCCAGATGGACCATATCCTAACAGTGGGTGCTCTGAACAATTTTGGTCATTACCCAGACCCAAAAGTGAGAGAAATAATGTTTCTCAATCATTTTTCAATATAGAATTCAGAAACTGAATAAGAAAATTTTGACGCCGCTGTCGGGGAGGCAGCGGTTGTCACTTGTTTTGGTTTTTTTTTTTTTAGTTTTGTTTTTGTTTTTTTTGTTTTGAGAATCTTATTTCAGGTACCAATTTCTATGGACGGGGCATATTGGAGCAATCAATACGGCTTTCAACCTCAACAACATGACAACTATCACCCTTATGGGAAGTACAATCAAAACCAATCCTTTGGTTATGGTCAATACTCCACGTAACCTTTTAGTTGTTCTCATACATATCAACCTTTTTATGGTGGGTTTGAAAGTGAGCAACCACAAAGAGGGGATGATACTTGTGCTCATATTAATATTTCTTCTAGGTTGGTAGATGAAATGCAACAATTTATAGTCAGCATGGAGTCAATTCGTGGACAACCAAGCATGGAGCCAGTTTCATCGACCGAATGTGCTCATAGTATGTTTGGCCCAATTTATGATCGTAGTTATGATCATTCACCCATTCAAAGGGAAGATAATTGGCCTAGCAATACTGAAGTAAGTAATTCTACTTTTGCCTTGTCGAATGAGCTTTACAAACAAATGGAACACTATATCCATAATTTGGATGGATCACTCTAAGAGCTTCAAAGAGGTGTTTCCGACGCAAGAAAGTGCATTGATGAATACAGAGAGGAAATGGATAATTATGTTGAAAAAGGCGAACCTTTGGGGACTTTCGTTGATAATTGTGTAGTGCACTCAACTCTTGATCTTAATAATGATCATTCGCCTATTCAAAAGGATGAGTTAGAGATTAGCAACACTAAATTCAGCGACGAACAAGATTATTTCAACTATGAAAGTGACGGTGATTATGATACATTTCTTGAACCAACTCATGGTGACATCTCCGAGGAGTGTACAATGAAATCTTTTTGGGACCAAGATGAAAACGAAGAGGAATATGTCGACACTTGTGTAGATTACTCAAGCATTGATCTTAATAATGATCAAGAGCCTATTCAAAGGGTGGAGCTTGAGGATGATGCATTTTCGAGTGTTCTAAAAAAGTTCCTTATAGCGAGATTTGGATCCGCAAAAGAGTGTGTGCCTTACAACAAATATGAGTGTGTTGAGAATGAAACCGATATGACCAATATTGTGGAAGACCCAATTGAGCTTGCAAATGATTGTAATGATGATGTTTATGTCGGAGGCTGTGGTTAAGGCGAGAAACGGACGAAGAATGGTTGCAAGGTTTGATAGAGGACCATGATATACAAGAGGCGAGTAATTCACTTGAGTTTTTCAAGGATGAAGAGGATTTCGTGATACAAGAGATTGTGCAAGGTTTGTCTAACCCTTTGCATAATGATTCTTCTCCTTTACCTGTTATTGGTTTGAACGTATGTGCTTCGAGAATATTGTTGAATGACTTTGTTTCTCGTTTTCCGCCATTAGAGATGCTTGATTCTCATACTATGCAGGTTTTGGAACAACAATCCCCGGCAGCGTCAAAAATAATTACACTTTCTTACTACTCAAAATATATTATGAAGCAAGGGAAAGAAAGGATCGTTCCCACGGAGAGGTCTAGAGTTGTCAAGTTGTTTCGGTTTCCTATAAATAACAATGGGGGGTTTTGTGATTTTTATATAATAAACTAAATAAAAGCAAACAATAAAGGTAAACAAATCAAATCAAGGATGAGAAAGTATTGGTCACGGATTTCATCTTCATTCACAAACATGTTTTCTACACAATAACCAGAATTGGTATTTTAATCTCATTTTTTATCAAAGGCCCTAGGATACCTTGATCGCAAGTTTATCCCGCAAATCTCCTCTTTTCATCAACAAACACATTAAAAGATGTGAATATGAATTCTATTTTAGAAAACAACCTAATGTATAAAAGCACAAATCAAGTTTAATTTCCTAGATGCATTAAGTTCTATGAAATCAGGCCAATCAAAGCAATCGCACGTGTAAAAGCACTAATCCGATTTAACAAAGGTTATGACTCACTTGCCACCACTAGGATGTATCACTACAAGCAATAATCACAATTATGCTACTTGTAATCAGGAATCTATCACTTTTGCGTATAATAAATCCTAATCTAGCAATAAAGATGAAAACAAACTCAACCAATTCGCGACTCGATCAAACAAGCATTCAAATCATGTAACAATATAAATAGTTAATCATAATCGATAATATGGAGACAAAACTAATTTATCATATCAAAAAGCATATTATGTGAAATCCAATTATTCCATAACCAATAATAATAATCTAGCTCATATTCATGGAGTTCATCCAAAGAAGAAATAAATCTATCATGTTCACAAACCCTAGAACGAAAATAGAAAAAAAAAATCCTCCCTAATGGAGAGAGGTCCATGAAATAGATAAGATGTCTCCCTTTTATCTCTTATATTCTGTCATTTAGGTCATACACCCGTCTGCCAAAAATCAGTGGCTCAAAAATCCCATGAATGAAGCCCGGTGAAAGCATGTCCACGTCCAACCAAGCCATCTACGGATGTTTGAATCAACTTGGTTGTGCTTAGATCCCCAACTAGTTTTTACTTTTCTCGATCGGTTCCCACCGATTACGGCCATTCTTCTCTCGCACGTTTCAGCTCCTAACATTCATCTACTTCATAGCTCTTCTATCCATTCTCTCCTTGTATAATAGCACAACCATCACCTACAACTTACATTGGCATACGCATCAGCAACATCATTTCACTACCTTCTACAGCCTTGTAATCTCATCACGCGTCTCTGTGAGCTCTGAGTAGCATCACTTGCACTTGCACCTCAACCATCAATTCCAACATTGTATAATCACACCTACAACTGACTATCCCATGATAATCAACATCAATACCATCTACGCCTTCATCTCAATTTCAGTTCTAGGCATCAGCTTCAAAGCTTCTTCTAACATGCATCTATACCACCACAGTAAATCACATAAAATATCATCTCCACTGTTCACTATTCATTCCACTTCATTGTAGCTTCTCAAACTGGACCTGACTACTGCATATGCTCCATACCTTGTGACACTCATTCATGCAGCTACAGCTCTGCTCGAATACCCCTTCTGCAACACATACACATTGCAATCATAATTTTCAGCTGTACTAACACCTCAAGCATTGCACAATCATTTACCAGCAACACCATTAAATTTGAGCCATTCTATGTATTTCCCTTCTACTCCATCATCAGCACAATCGAACCTCAAACCCATATCTCTTATAGCAGCCGCACTTCACTCATCTCTTTATTCATCTCTTTCACGTACTAATGATTGAGAATTTGATTTCTCTTGGTATTTAGGGTATAAGGGGAATGGGTGGATAATTGACACCCACTCATCAGGATAAGGGACACCAACTGAAGTAACAGCCCCTTAGTGATTTCATTTCTATTGTCATTCCTGCGAGACTGACATTTCAACTAAATTCAGTTAACAAATTCCGCAACTCTGATATGCTTCAAAAGCTCACAGCTTTTTCATATGAAGTCGGAATTGCCTCATTCTTTCACCGTTTGGCTTCGTATTTTCGTCCTCTTTAAGTTGATAACAAGAAATCCAGGATCTGAGCGAGTTTCACTTCTTTTTTATCCAGTGACTCCAAAACACCTAAAAAAACTCAAAATGCACATAAAATACATATTTTACAAGCGAAATAGCAAAGAAAGCATAAATACTAGATAATAATTAAGGTGTTTATAACACCTATCATGCCCCATCCAGTACCACTTCCCCCTTTGGTTGGGCTTTCAAGGACGATTATTACGGGAACCATAGGCTCTTTCATGAAAGCTCAAACGAGAGTCATCCTCAAACCTAGAACCTGGATCTCAGGTTACCTAAAATTGGCACCAAACGAGGTTTTGTGAAAAGAGGTTGAACTTCTAGTCGATTCGGTACTTATTCTTATGAAAAGAGGTTTTTCTTGCAGTATTGTTTTTAATTGAATATTACTTTCAATTCAGTATTGTTTTTCTTTCAGTATTACTTTCAATTCAGTTACCTAAAAGACGTTTTGACTAGCGTGAGCTATATGGACATATGTTTATATGGAAAGATCTTGAATTACTATTGATAGGGCCGGCCGGACTATTAATATAAATTCAGGGTTGTTACAAAGAAACTGGCTCCGAGATCGAAACTTGGCTAGGAGCGGACTTCTATAAGTATGAGAGTCCGCAAAAACGATGAATCCAACAATTTACGGGTAAGATTCCATCGGAATATTCTCAGAAACCTTAAACACACACAATTTGGTCAACTTCGAGAAAGAAACTGGATCCGAGATCGAAACTTGGGAAGGAGCGGACTACTATATAAGTCTGAAAGTGCGCAAAAACGATGAATCCAACCATTTACGGGTAAGATTCCATGGGAATATTCTCTGAAACCTTATACACACACAAATTCGTCAACTTCGAGAAAGAAACTGGCCCCGAGATCGATCTCTGGCCATGAGCGGACTACTATAAGTATGAGAGTGAATCCAACCATTTACGGGTAAGATTCCATCGAAATATTCTCAGAAACCTCAAACACACACAAATTCGTCAACCTCGAGAAAGAAACTGGCTCCGAGATCGAAACCTGGTCAGGAGTGGACTACTATATAAGTCAGAAAGTTCGCATAAACGATGAATCCAACCAATTAAGGGTAAGATTCCATGGGAATATTCTACGAAACCTTAAACACACACAAATTCGTCAACTTCGAGAAAGAAACTGGCTCCGAGATCGAAACCTGGTCGGGGAGCGGACTACTATAAGTATGAAAGTGAATCCAACCATTTATGGGTAAGATTCCATGGTAATATTCTTGAAACCTTAAACACACACAAATTTGTCAACCGAGAAAGAAACTAGCTTCGATATTGAAACTGGCCGGAGCGGACTACTATATATGTCTGACAGTTCGCAAAAACGATGAATCCAACCATTCACGGGCAAGATTCCATGGTAATATTCTCGAAACCTTAAACACACACAAATTCGTCAACTTCGAGAAAGAAAATGGCTCAGGAGATCGAAACACGGCCATGAGCGGACTACTATAAATCGAAAGTTCGCAAAAACGATGAATCCAACCATTTACGGCTAAGATTCCATGGGAATATTCTCAATAACTTCGAACTTCCTGGTTCACGATTTTGGTCCTGGAAACATTTTCGGATATTTCTACCCAATCTCAATAACCCTAAGTTAGTGATTTAACCCAATTTTTTTTTTTTTTTTTTTTTTGCAGAACCGGACAACAAAATAGTTTTTTGCTGAAGTGAGAAATTTTGTGCAGAAGTAAGAAAAATTCTGCAGAAGTGAGATAAATTTGTCGTATCCTTACGACGACTTTTCTTAAGAGTTGTGGAAGGGGATGTAGAAAGACTTTCATCACAACCATCCATTTCCATCTAAAGCCGTCCATTAATTTTTTTTGTTTTTCTATTTTCCATATTACCATCGTATCTATTCTTTCCTTATCCGTTTCAAACATTTTTTTTCCTTCACATAGCAACAACTTCATCCCCCCTCCGTCGTCTTCACTAAAATCACCACCATCTCCCCCTCCATCGTCTCCAACTCCAACAACTACCATTAATTACTATCGTCTTCAACTACATCGATCTCGGCCGTCATCTCGGGAGATTTCTTCACCAACTTCATCATCACCAACAAGTAATCTTACACATAGTTGAATACTTACCACCTCTACTAATTTCTCAAAGGTCCATTACCCGGATCGATCGATAATCACGAGGATATGTGTTGACTTTGGAACTTATTGTTTTGAAATTTGAGTTATGGTTTTGAAACGAAAGTTACATATTTGAACTTAACCCTCTTTGGTGAAGTTGTTGTGATTGCAGAATATATGATTTTGCTAAGCAATAGGAGAGCGATTTGAGAAGTAGTTGGCTTATGCGATACAATGCTTAAAATTACTTGGTGAGGTTTCATCCCATGCTTTCATCAACTAATAGATATGAAATGATATGCATTGTCATTGTAGAATGTATGTGATTGTTTATAGAAGGCATCGTGTTGTTTTACGAGCTCTGTCCCCTGAGTTTTGGACATTATATTTTGTTTTAAAACTCTTATAAAGGGTCGTCATAAAGTTAGTATATTAAAGAACCACAAACTTGACATAACTTGTGATAGTGTAGGTATGGTTAGTGGTCTAGACTTCCATGCAAGAGGCTGAGGATCAAATCCCCTAACCTCATTTACCAACATTCTATATTTTTACTTCAACAACTCTTCTAAGTGTTGTTATACCTTTTTATCAAAAAAAAAAAAACACAAAAAATCAAAACTTGTGAACTGTAAGGATGGTTGATGATCTAGACTTCCATCCAATAGGTTCATGTTCGAATCTCCCCTCTAAAATTATTTTTTATTATCATATTTTGGTGTTCTTCAACGAAGGCTAAGTCATAGCTAAATGTCGTCACAACTCTTTTTCTTTTTCTTAAGGAGTTGTCGTTTGTTTTGTTAGCACAACCCCTTGGTCCTAAGGGTTGGTAGTGATGATATACGACAACTCTTCTTTTGAAACCAGTTGTAAAACATAAGACTTTCAACGATGTTTAGCAAAGAGTTGTAAAACTCCAGTTGTAGATGTATATTTTTCCTGTAGTGCACGTCTCATAAAATTGTGGGACAAGCCATCCAATGGGTTAACTGTGGGCAACGTTTTGTGTGGCGGGTCACAAAATTGTGAGACCAGCCATCCACGCCCTATTTATAAGCAAGTATCGAAGAACGTAAAAATTACAAAGAGCTGAAGCATATCAAGCTATTTGATCAGTGTACGTGATTATAATTTCATTTCATCTTCTTTGATTATAATTTCATTTCATCTTCTTTCCTTATTTTCTGTAGTTTGTTCTGTTTTATTTTCATTCAATTTTTCTTATGAACGTATGATACTCATTGTTGACAGTCGTGGTTTCAAGCTTAACACATTTCAGTGGATATATCTAATCATCCGTACGTGTGTGTGCATTTACGTGATTCTAAACCCTTTTGTCGTCATGGCTGGTACCATTATTCCGGACTTATCAGCATGCTCTCCTGCTAACCATTCACTAAGAACAACATTGATGACAAAGATTAGTGGATGATCAGACAATGTGATTCCTCTTGGCATGAAATCAAACACGAAACCGTCTTTTAGGGGATTGAGGATTACAGCTAAGACCCAAGGACCTGAAAAGATCAATGACTGCGTTTACCGGGGAAACTTCACAATTAGATCGTATGAGATTGGCCCTAACCGGATGGCAACTATAGGAACATTCTTGAATCATTTACAGGCAAGAATAAATACTGCGAACTTTTATATCTCATGGTTTTTATTATAGTCATAGTCATGCTCATGCAAGTTAAAATGTCTTAGGCTCGATCATTTCATTCGGATGCAGGAATCAGCTGCTAACCATATTAGGGATATTGGGCTGGTGGGTGATGGATTTAATTCGACGCCAGAGATGAGTAAAAGAAACCTAATATGGGTTGTTTCTAAGATGCAGGTTATCGTAGATCGGTATCCTTCTTGGTAAGCCAGTTCTTGTTTATTTTTTTGCCTTTTCTGCAGTACCTGCCAGTTCATCAGAACATGCACACAACGAATAAATATTTTTGGGCCGACCGAGCGAAGCGAGGGAGGTTCTTTATATAGCCACTTTTTTGTAAAATCTAAGTGATCAATTACCACAAAAAGATTGGAAATGGTTAGGGCGAAAAAGTAAAAATGTCCCTCCTTTTAGTCCAATTACTACAACTCTAGTGTATCCTATCTTTTCGGGGTATAATTGGAAAACAAACTTTAATATAACATATCTAAAAATCCGTGCCTTGGAATTTTACCAATTTTATCTCGTTGGAAAGGTTATAAAAAACTCTAAATAGCAGTATAAACAACAATATTAAATTTAAAGTTTTTGCAAAAAATTCGGAGGTATTTATCATTTTAAGCATAATTTTAGAAAATTAAATGTATATTCATTATGCAAACCCACAAAGGATACATAATACTTTATGTAGCAAATTTTTTATTTATGCATCAACTAATTTTCCGTTGCAATTAATAAAACGATGTACTCCCTCCGTTTCAAGAAAAATAATACTTTCATTTTAGGCACAATTCTCGAAAATTAAATGCATAGCCATTATGCAAACCACCACAACGGATGCATAAGACATCATGCAACCATATTTTGATTTATGGATCGACTAATTTTCTGTTTGAGAAAAAGTGATACTTTCATATCCCGTTTCAGGAAAAGTGATACTTTCACCCCGTTTCGGGAAAAGTGATACTTTCGCTCCGTTTCGGAAAAAATGAAACTTTCGCTCCGTTTCAGAAAAAGTGATACTTTTTCTGGAGCGGGGCGAAAGTATCACTTTTTCCGAAACGGGGAGAAAGTATCACTTTTTCCGAAACGGGGCAAAAGTATCACTTTTCTCAAACGGACGAAAAATCGACAAACCCCATCTTCAGATTCTTCTTCGGTCGGCCTTTCCACCGTGGCAACGGTCGTGCTAGTATAAATATAAAGTTATTCATTGCGGTACGTTTAAGTTGATTGACGGTATATCTGGTGGCAGGGGTGATGATGTTGAAATAGATACCTGGTTTGGTGGTGCGCCTATGAAGAATGGTTTCGCTATCCATTGGCTTCTTCGTGATGCCAATACTGGTGAAACTCTCGCTCAAGCTAACAGGTAATTATGACATTAATTAAATATTTACTAGTTAAAAATATTACAATTTCTACTCTGCTCTTATTGTTGTTTACCCCATTGTTTTTAGCCCGCTTTAAAATTAATCTTAATGCAGTGTGTGGATTATGATGAATAAAAATACAAGAAAAATGTCTAGAATCCCAGAGGAAGTTAGAGATGAAATAACACCTCATATAAAGGATTATCGTATCTGGGATGATATCAAATTGTCAAAGCTTCATGAAAACGAAGCTGACTCTGTACAAACTGGTGTAATTGTAAGTTAGCTCATAATTAATTAATTAGAGACTTACAGTATCTATGTTGCTAATTTCTCTCTTCCATCATCTTTGTTGACTTGGTTGATGACATTGGCACCCATTTACTAAGATCGACTAATAATAGCATGAAAAAAATATGCAGGCACACTGGAGTGACTTAGATGTTAATCACCATGTGAATTTTGCCAAGTACGTTGGATGGATTCTCGAGGTAGCTAGACAATTAACTTATCCTGCTCGTCTTTTGTATTGTGTCTATCCTTGGTTTTGTTTCGAAAAGTTCAAAACAATAAATATGTCAAATGATTTTGCAGAATTCTCCTATTCCAATCTTAAAAAGCCAAGAACTTTGTGACCTGTCTCTGGAGTTTAGAAAGGAATGTGGAGTAGGCGATGAGCTAAAGTCTTTGACAAGAGTTGTTGGAACTGATGGTCATACCGAATGTCAACACATGCTTCAATTTGAGAGCGGAGGGGAGGTTATGAGGGGAAGAACTAAATGGAGGCCAACTAAACAAACCACTGCAGTAAATCTTCGTAGTCTGACTTAATAAAACTTCATTCCACCGCAAAATCCACGATCAACCCCACTTTTCATTTTAGGAATACTTTTCCATATGCTAATACCTATTCCCAATTACTTCAAGTTCTACCTGAATTATTCCCCAAAAAAAAAAAAAAAAAAGAAAAGAAAACACGTTTGAGTGTATGTTTGACCGTTAATAATAAACGTGTGTGTGTCACAATGGTCCAAGTGTTGTAGTCTCCAGATGTAATGACAGCATGTATTAGGTCCATTTATCAGTTCGATAATCCTATCTTTGGTATACATACCAAGATAGAATATCTGTAATGTATGGTTTCACTTCAATAAAATTAGTCTTTTCCAATTTGTCATTCTTCAAATCTAACTTCTATCATAGCAAAATCACAGTTTTATCTGTTAATCAGTGCTGTACAGGTGAAACAATTACCAGCTAGTTATGCAAGATCATTCGGGGTGCAGGAAAAAACTGCTAACCCATGTAAGGGGTGCTAGGCTATTGGGTGATGGACTTGGTTTGACGCCGAAGTGATTAGAAGAAATCTAATACGATTTTTTGCTAAGATGCAGGTTCTGTGGACCGGTATCCTTCTTGGTAAGCCAGTTTTTTTTTTTTGTTCTTGGCCTGCCTCAAATTCATCTAGTAGTTCTCTGAGTATACCATAGTACTGCAGTGTGTGGATTATGATAAATAAGAAAACAAGAAAATTTGTCTAAAATACCAAAGAAAATTATAGGTGAACTGGCTGCCGAAGCTTCATGACACAATAATGTTGATTTTGTCCAAGATGATTTAACAAGGTGATTATCACTAAGATTGAAGGAGATCTTTCCATATTGGTGTTAAGTTTGAATATTAATGGCAACTTTCCTATTGTATACTCTCGGGATCAATGAATCGCGTTTCAGCAAGCGAAACAAAGTAAATTTGAATTCCACTGATCGAGGAATTATTTGACGACACGAAGAAGTAGTATCCGGTAATTAAAGTGAATTGTTTTGAACCAAGCAGTAAGGCTTATTCCTATATATGCACATGGCAAACATCAGATTTTGTCATATATGCACCTACTATGGGTATACCAAAGTGCCAAACATATATGGCTACATATCAATTATAACATATAGGCATACACGACAGACTTTCCAGGGAGCGATAGAGACTCCATAGCTAGATGATCTAAATATCGCTCGTTGGTCATTCCAGCGCTAGCCAAGATGTCACTTGCTGGTCTTATCATCGCTCATCAGTTTCTCTTCCAACGGCTATAATTTCCCCACTCTATAAGTACCGAATTTCAAACTCATTTCAACTCACACTAGAATTTCTAAATCTCTCTAGAGTTTCTCAATCTCCAATTCTTTTCATCACTCTTCCAGTTCCTCAGAGAGCAGGGCTGATAATATGAACATGGTTGAGTTCGTAGCAAACCAACATGATGCCGAAAATCAAAGAGTCTTTAATGTGCGAAGTCGAATTAGGAGGCGATTACCAAAATTTATTACTGAAGAAGACGAATGTATTTGCAGAAATTATGTTTTTTGTACTGAGACTATATTCGGAGAAAAAGCCCGT
The DNA here is from genome assembly GCA_023531295.1 of Papaver armeniacum. Taxonomy (NCBI): domain Eukaryota; kingdom Viridiplantae; phylum Streptophyta; class Magnoliopsida; order Ranunculales; family Papaveraceae; genus Papaver; species Papaver armeniacum. Next base: position 233,775 of record JAJJWW010002949.1, read on the forward strand.
CACCAAATTTTGTGGGAAAGGATATATAGAAAATTTCAAGAACAAATAATGAACCCCAACAATCGTGATGTTAGGGTGTTGTCTCATCACTTCACTGTAATGAATACAGAAATTAGTAAGTATCTTGTCTTTCTTCCATAAGGTCAAAACTTGAGGGATGGTGAAACTATGATCGAACTTGAACAAAGGTGTCGTGTGGAATATAGTCGCATCTACGGAAAAGACTTCCAATTTGGAAGTTGTTTGGAGATTTTAAGAGTGTTGCCAAAATATAATCCAATATTTATATTTTAATTTCTTAATTGTCCACTTAAGTCATTAAGTTTGGAAGTTGTTTTATGTAATAAATTTTACAACTCGTGTTATTTTAGTTTAAACAAAAATGTATCTCTACTTAAAATGTAAGATTGGATTAAGAATAGAATCAAGCTTAATTTTTAACCATACGAGTCATATTTTCAAATTCATTAAACTTCAAATTAATCATTAATAGTACTCATTTACAAAACATCAAACTAGACAATAATAATTTAAAAATAAAAATTTGGTACAATATTTTTTATTCATGTTATAAAATCTAAATAAAGATTAAGTTGAAGAAAGAAAATGAAAAACCCAAAAAAATCAAGGCAAAACTAGGAAAATTCTTAGTGAATGGTTAGCAAGAGAGGATGGTGATACGGCTGCAATAATTGTACCAGCCATGATGACTAAAGGGTTTAGAATCACGTAAGTGCTCACACACGTAGGATGATCATATCTTGACTGAAATGTGTTAAGCTTGAACCACAACTGTCAACAATGAGTATCATACATTCATAAGAACAAATGAAGGAATAAAACAGAACAAACTACAAAAAATAACGAAAAAAGATGAAATGAAATAATACTCCGTACACTGATCAATTAGCTCGATAAGCTTCAGCTCTTGTAATTTTAAGTTCTTCAATACTTGCTTATAAATACGGAAAATGGGTCATTTGTCCAAAAATTTTTAAAACATTGTTCAAATGGATGAGTAAAAATTATCATGGGTAAAATGGACACAAAAAAATAGCAAGGATGAAACTTGATTCGTTCAAAATCTCGACTGAGAGAAACAGCTAGCCCACTTTACTCATTAGCATCCTCCAATTGGTAATAGAAGAGCATCCAACTACCATTGGATCTTCACCATAGTACATTTTTAATTTTATTTGGGCTTTTTAATAAAGTGACCACCTTTTTGAACTATATTTAACAATCTGGCCGTTTTTTTGAATGTTTATATAATCTGGCCGATATTGACATTTTCCATCCCGTTTTTTGAAAAAAACGGTTTTAGGTGGTTAATCGCTCGTGGCGAGTTAACACGGTAGGTAAAAGACAACTTAACCTCGTCCGAGTTCGTACCCAAACAGGATCGAGTCAACCTGGGACTCGTTGCACGTGAAGAAAATGTGCTTTCTCTCAGTAGCAGTCCGATTTTAACGGTCGGCTTCGGCTTCCTTCATATAAATTAGGCCTTATTGCCGGAGAAGAACCTAGTGTTTCTCCAACTCGAACAGATCAAAAACAAACAAAAAAATTAAGACATGAGCCAAAGTGAAGTAAACTCTCAGCAGCGTGAAGCAGTGAAAGATCGGTAACAAGGTTAGATTCAAAAAACCCCGATTTCATGTTTATCTCGTGAACAAGGAAGTCATGATCCAAAGGTATGTCCTTGGATTTATTCCAGTGCAAATATATACCATGTAATGGTATAAGGCAACTATTGTGTTCAAAAACAAAAGAAACAAATGGAAAAATGTTTTTGAAGTGTTCAATTCCAACTTTGTCAAGTACTTTGAATGGTTTGATGATGCCATGGATCCTGTCAAATGCAAGATGGTGAAATTACCAGAGAGAATGGTTGTTACGCTTGCGAGAGAATCAGTCACTGCTTCAAAAACTGCCCACTTTGCAAAATCAAACTCGCAACAAAGATCACCGCAAATCAAAGATGGAGATGAAATTTTGCAAGAATGAACACAACAAGAACATAGCATACCTCACTTGTCAGTTGATTGTGACGGTTTTAAGTGGGTCTCGGATGAAGTCTTCATTCTTTGCAAAAAGCAATTATGCATTCAAGTTTACAACTTAATGCCATATATAAGGAACTCAACAATCTGAAAATGTAACCTGCAAATGTACTAATAAACAAACTGCCACTTTTGATTCATCATTAATTCAAGTCTACAAAAGAAAGAAATATTGTCTACTTAGCTTTCTTAAACACAAACCCTGTCTTCTTAAACACAAAAAAAAAAAAAAAAAACAGATCTCAAATCATTTCTTCTTAGCCTTTCCATTTCCCCTTCCCTTTCCTTGTTTTATATTCCGAGATACAGATCCAATGCCAAAGAAGTTAGAGAAAGGTTATTTCTTGTAGAGGCTGGAGTAGAAGATGGTGTTATAGATGCGGACTCATAGGTCTTGTAGTAGAATTTGGAGTAGAAGATGGTGCTGCCAAAGGCTGACTGCCAGGCCCTGTAGAACATTCACCAACAAATGATGCCGTTCCCTTCTTCTTGTTTGACTTAGCTGCACCCCTAACTCTGGTGGTCTGACTTGGCTCTATGTTGGTGAAGGTGAAGTTTTCGCATCACATTCGATCCTTTGCCTCTTTGCGGTTGGATTAGATCCCACTTGACCACCCAGCACATGTTCTTACATTGTGATTAGTAACCTCTCCACATTTCCCACACCTCCTTTTTCTCTTCTCAACACGAGGTTCATCATAACTTCTCACCCTCTTGCTCTTAGGTCTTCTGGTTTTCTCTTGTGAGGAGGGTTCAAGATCTTCTTCTTCATGTTTGTTTGCAAGAAGAAAGAGGGTGAGATAAGATAAGATATTGCAATGTAGTTATGAAACCCTAAATACATAGAAGGGAATCTACAAAAGTACAAGTATACAAAAGTAAAAGTATACAAAAGTAAAAGTAAATGCACTTATATCAATGTAGTTGAGAATAAAAAGTACTGGACCCATTCACTTTTATCATCTAGTGGTGCAAAAGTTGGTGCATATGTGGCCTTATAGTTCTCCTTTGAATAGTAATCACTGCAGTGACTGCTCCAGCGAGTATTTAAAGGTTAGTGCTAGATACCTTTAACTAGAAAATTAACAACAAATTAGAAATTTCATAAAGAAGTTCGAGATAGGGTACAGATTTAAAAAGAGAAATCTTACTTTCTCCATTGTGGCCTTATGCTATGCAATGCACTCACTTGCATGCATACATGGGAAACCCCTCAATGCTAGCTTTGCAAACAAGAGCAAGTCTTGGCAAGGATGTTCTTTGTGAACACAGAATTCTTTGGACTAGTCACCATATATAACTCTCCAGCCACACAAGGGTCAACACCATAGTCGGTCACAAAATCCAACATTTTCTTAATCAATTTAACAAGACTAGAACCAAATTTCCATCTACCCATGATGCGAGATTCGGTCCTTCTATTGTACCATGTACCCATCACTAAGTTAGCATACATTATTCCTATCATTATAATTGGTTTATTTCTCATCTTGTTGATCATATTGTTAAAAGACTCTGAAAAATTGTTGTTCATATGTTCACAACAGTGAATAGGGTTAAAAAAGGCCCTGGACCATGAAAGCGAGGATCTTCTTTCTGAGATAAGCACCAATTGCATCACTCTCTTTCACAATATTGTCAAAATGTTCTGCACAACCAATATATTGATAACAACTATCAAACGATTGCATAACCAATCAAAAACTTGCTTAACTTTTTGTCAAACGAGTGCATAAAACTAATAACAAAGAACTGTTGTAGAATCACAAACCCAAAATGCCTTTCTTTGTATGCTTTTGCTGCATTCCACAAAGAACTGTATAAAGAAAGACCCTTGTGATACTTCTTGAAATTTTTGTATAAATGTCTGCATTTTAACACATTGCAATTAAAATAAGGCCTTTAACTAATCTTACAAACAAACAAAAACAAAGTTACAAAAGAAAGTTACCTCCAATGATCTCGTGGTGATGGCCAGGGAACACTATAGCAACAGCTTCCAATAAACCTTTTTGCCTATCTGAAATGAAAGCCACTTTCACTGGATGTGCTAATATTGCATCCTTCAAATGCTTCAAAAAAAGTGATCCAGTTTTCCTTTGTTTTGACTCTTGCATACCATAATTCCTAACATTACTAACCCATTCTGTCCATCAAGTGCAGTTGCAGCCATCAATACTCCCCCATATTCTCCTGTTAGATGGCAGGCATCAAGCCCTATAACTCCCCTGCATGCTTTGCGCCAACCCCTCATTGCAGGTTCAAATGATAGTGTCATGCTTTCAAATGTGTTATTCACCGTGTCAAAAGTGAACTTAGCAACAGACCCATCATTACATTTAGTAAACATCTTGCAAAATGCTGGTACTTCATTGTAACTCTCTTTATAGTTCCCATATAATGACTCTAAAACTAGGTTCCTAGCCTTCCATGCACACTGATATGGTATATTTACTCTCTTTTCAGATAAGAAGTCTTCCTTGATTTTATAAGGGTGGAACAACTTTTTTTAGGCTTATTCTTCATCCGATCAAGAACAAAATCCTTTACAAAATGAGGATCCCGCAGATCTATTCCTATTTTTGGATCCCCTTCACTTATGTTCCAAATTCACTTTCCTAAGAACAAATGTATTCTCACCCTCTTTCTTGCTAGCATACACAAACCAAGGACAATCATGTTCTTTTTTTAAACCTACACTCATTTTAATTCTAGAGGAGCACTTATCCAAAATAAATTGACATTTATTAAGAACACAAAAACCTCGAGATGTTTCTTAAATGCTTTCTTACTTGCAAATCTAGTTTTTACCTCCATTTTGCTAGGATCTTTGGAGTAATAACTTCTTCTTGGGGAAAAGATCTACATCATGCTCACCCTTCATGTACTCACCAAAATCTTCATCAAAGTCATCCATGTAAGCAGGTCTTTCATCCACATCCTTACTGCACATTCAAGATCAACATCAGTATCATACAATAAGTTACAAATTATAATAAATGAAATCGATTATAAATGAAATATACCTTTTTCTTTGCCTTCTTTTTCTTTTTCTTTTTCTTCTTCTTCTTCTTCTTCTTCCTCTTCATTGTTTTCTTGCTCTTCTTCATCGACCCATACTCAATGTCTTCATCCTTTGTCATATCCGGAGGAGCTTGGATCCTCAATTGGGTGGCATTCATCTATTTTGATGTTCTCCAATGAATATTGTCTACATCTTCAACAAACATAACTTTATTTATAGCTTTGACCCAATGTCCAACATCAAATACATCATCATCAAGGTCAATGTCTTTTGGAATTGGAACCTCGTTAGCTTGTTGTAGCAAATCTGTGAAACTCAGCTTTCTTGATACATCTTCTGCTGACTCTGTACCATTATCCACTCTGTTTAGCCTTGGAGATCTTCTAGGTGTAGTTTTCTTACTAACTTTCTTACTAACTACTTTCTTCACTGGTGTAGTATTTGGAGTCCCAAACTCTGTACCCTTTATCCCCATCCACAAACATATACACCCATCATCATTCACATAAGAATCCTCCCAAAAATCATCAAAATCATCATTATTTAGCAATGGTTGTGCCATACATGGATCCTTAAACCAATATAAACAATACTTCTGCTTAGACAAATCCAAAGACAATCTAGAATACACCATATACTCAACCTTGGTCAACTCTGTTTCATCTCTATGACACTCAGGAAATACCAAAGTCTCATTCCTTGGCTCCACATACACGCTAATATTCCTCCATTTGAATAGCGCAACACAAATAAAAAAAAAAAAGGAAAAATCGGATACACAACTACAACTTGAACAAAATGTCCGCATTTAAACAAGTATGAAAATTACGGGCATATGAGAAACAAGTATGAAAATTACGGGGCATCTTGAATTGTCATGATCAAGTTCGAGATAGAACTCTCCTTTGTACGCAAATTAAATCCCATATTAGTTAGACGAAACAAAACCCACCAATTCAACACCCACTTAGGTTCAAGGCTCACTCAAGTCATATCAAATAATCTCAAATAACTCAAATAACTGAAATAAACTTTGATTAAGCAATAATTCATACAAACAAACACTCAATCACGAAATTTATAACCTAATCAACCAATAAAGGAACTCATGCATTTCAAATAAACCCTAATTACAAAAGGGGAAAACAGAAACCCTAGAAATACAAATCAATCGATCAATCATTGATTGTCATCATATATTAAGTCACGGGTTACGTTAATCTCACCTTGATTGATTTTTGAATCCCAATTTGTACCTCATCTTCACTCTATCAAAATCTTCTCTGGAACTCTAGATATCCAAACCCTAGTCTTCAATACGATTTGGTTCTTCACTAACATCTCGTCTTCAATTGCTCTCGCTTCGCCGTAATAATCCCAAACCCTAGTTTCAAAAAGAAGAGGAACGATGAAGATAAGAAGGGAAGAAAGAGAATGAAATGAGAGAAATGAGAAATATCTCTGCAGTTCACGCGTCTTTGGCCCGGGTAAGGGGCATGAAGGTAATTTTACGCACCGATTCGAGACTTATTCAACGCCAACGACCGATCGGGTGGGTTCGGGACGTGATATCTAACGGAATGGCCAGATTATAAAAGATGTTAGAATTTTGGCCGGTTTATTAATTATATGGTTTGAAGCTGGTTAGTTTATGAATTTGCCCATTTTATTTTAGAAAAAGAAAAAGAAACGGATACTTGTCTGCACTCTACTCCCTCAGTCCTCTTTATATAGGTGGAATATGTGAAATCTCTTAAAATAAGAAATAATTTTGATTTCACAAAAATTTATTGTTTTTCCATTTTAACCTTTATCATGTTTCCAATGCTAGAGATATAAATTTGATGATATTTGTGTTCTTTAAGTAAGGATATAAATGGAAAAAAATCTATTTTAGAATCACATTTCCGCCTATTTAATGGGACAAAAGAAATTCTAAAATACACTTATATATAAGGGACGGAGGGGCACAATACTTAATAAATTATGGGTATCGAGATGGATCATCGTTTAGAGAAAATCAAAGAACATAAAATGCACAAGGATTAAAGTGGTTCGGCACTAACGCCTACGTCCACTGAGAGAAACCCCGTAGGGTGAATTAGATTGATCTCCAGACTTATTGTACTGGGATAGTTACATCAACATTAAACACTCATATTTATTGAGTGATAAGAGATAAACTACTAGACCTATATTTTTGATCTCATAGTTATCGAATACAACTAACTAGGTTTACATTTTGAATCTAGTAAACTAGTTACATGAGATTATCTTGGAAGCTTTGACCACTTCACTTGGAGTCCACCGTGGATTACGTATATCTTGGAACCGACTTATCCTTTTTTAGTTGCACCAGTTGCCTCGGTCCTTTAATGCACTCTAATAACCTTGGCTACTTGTGTGTGATATACCGTAATATTCCAACAATACTTATCCTCATACTTGATAAGTAATAATACTTAATATGTTACAGAGAATTTATTGGTCATTCTCCATGCTACTTGGGAGCAAATAATGTCGAGGGAGAAATCCGAGTATCACACCGACAGATATAGATGGTGGACCCATTTGGAACTTTTAGTATACCGATTACCGACGCTAGAGTCATTGATAGACCGCTCAAAACCCGATTACAAATGTAATAATAGACGTTGAAAATTACTCTTTATCTTAATTTTCTTGTGTTACGGTGTTACCCTAGTTACTCTTTATAAGTATTAATTTGCTTGTGTTACCCTTTGAAAAGGGCAGTTGTACACTCACCGTGTTTTTACACCGAGATGCACCTACTGGAACAAGCCCCTGGAACCCACCACCCGCCGCACATGTACTCATTTCATTTAAAGATATTTATAAAAGGAGCGTACAAAATTGGTAAAGGCTTTAAATGATAGATAGTACAAAACTTATCACAAAATTGGTTAAAAAGACCAAAATCAACAAATCCTGGTGAAAAAGATATCTAGATTTTGATACTGTTTAAATGGACAAAAATACAAATATAGCCAAGATGTAAACAGTTTCTTCCTATCTATTTTCAAATATTTTTTCTTTTTTTAATTTACATCAGGATGCATCCAGTTTCATCCTTGCTATTTTTTAAGTTTAAGTCCGGATGTATACAATTTCATCCTTGTTTTTTTTTTTGTCCATTTCACCCATACTAATTTTTACTCGTCCATTTGAACCAGGTTTTAAAAATATTTGGACAAATGACCCATTTTCCGAAAACCTATCTTCTAATTGGTATATATACAGAGTAAACTTCGTTCTCTTTCTTACACAACCCTTGCATGTCCTCTATTTTGAGTTTTATACTGTATGAGCGTATGTGTTTTGAGTGAAAATCATTGATAAGATAAGTAACAATGGCTGTTTCCGGTGTTGCTGGTACACTTGAGTGAGCAGTAGAAATTAGTAGCTCAGCAGACATGCATGTTTTGGGAATCTCTTAAAACTTGATCAGCTATTTTTCCCGAGGTTCTACCCGAGACTTATAAGAGTATTGAAGTAATTGAAGAAATGAATGGAGAAAATAATGGATCTGTTACCCTCTGGAAAATAAATCCAAGTAAGTTCAAATTTATTGCATATCCCAACGAAGATGGCAACAAGCAACTACTATATTAAGATGAAATTTAAAATCAAAGGCCAAATGGGACTCCCCTTGGTGAATTATGGTTTAAGTGTAACATATTTTTGTCACTAATATGTTTTTTTTAAGGCAAATGTTAACGTATGCATACATGCATAGGCTAACAACTCATTAATTGAGTTACTTTTGTATTGGAAGTCTAAGTTTCTCGTGAAAACATTAGATTAAGTTTTGATTAATAGTTTTTTAATAAATATCACTGTACTTCCATTAATACCCGTATAGAGTCATGGGAAGCATTGGAACATGAAACGTATGCATTTGACTGTTCGTCATTTTTCTTCAGCCTTCACTCATGTCTCTATATCTTCCCACTTTCATGAAATCACCATAAAATTACTTTGTGATATTAAAGGAAAGTTTGTCCATGTATTTACTTCACGCTATTCCGAATTTTCCTACATTTTTTCCGTTTTTTTCTTCCATCGTCAGATCTAATATTTGATCTCAACTTCGAAATAAAGATCGCTGATTTTGAATCGTTTGATTGATTTTTCCCCTTGAAATTCTGTTTCGTTTACGGATTGTCAAACACGCGGTTTGTTAACTTTTCTTGAGTTATTGACTTTAGGTTGGAAAAAACCAGAGGAGGATGAACAGAGTTAAAGATATAAAGAAGGAGAGAGACAATGATTTCTTTCTAATAAAAGGGCAATAACGGAAATTAGTGTTTTCACGGATACAAAAGCCTGGTAATGATTATTTCACAAAATACTACGGCAATTAATACCATGTTATCATATTCATGGGTGCATATGTTAACATGACCCTTTTTTTTAAGGTACATTGGTTGAAGGGCTCTCGTTATGATGGAAGAGATGAAAAAAATAGAAAATCTGGATGAACTAACCAAGACAATAACTTACAGTGTTATTGGTGGAGATTTATTAAAGCTTTACAAAAGTTATGAACCTCAGCTTAAAGTTACTCCAAGTGATCATAAGGTTTTCGATGAGAAGACGAGAAGGTCGAAAAAAGAGGAGGGACTGTGAAGTGGTCGGTGAAGTATGAGAAAGTAAATGAGATGGTTCCTGAACCTTACATGATTAAGGAAATGATCTATAAGACCCTGCTCAAATTGGATGAATACATCCTCTCTAAGCAAAAAGAAGTGACAAGTGATAACTAATTGAAAAAAGGACGAGGAAATATTTAATTAAATCATGCCATTATTATCATGTTTTATCAATGTACTAGTTTATATAAATGAATGTTGCTATGCTTTGAATTCATGTATCACTTACAAGTATGTTATTCTTTTTACTATTTGATTTAGATGTATTTGGTATCTGTGTAATCTTGGTTTATTATTAGAGAAAATGGGTCATTTGTCCTAAAAAATTTAAAACACGGTTCAAATGGACGAGTAAAAAAAAGTACGGGTGAAATAGCAAAAAAAAAAAATAGCAAGGATAATATGAACCGGATTCATCCGCTTATACTTAAAAAATAGCAAGGATGAAATTGGATGCATCCCTGTGTAAAATAGAAATAAGAAAAAAATATTTGAAAATGGACGGGATGGCGGATTTACATCCCGCCTATTTTTAAATTTTTGTCCATTTAAAAACAGTATCTTTTTAATTTTTGGCTATTTAAACAGTATCAAAACCTAAGTGTCTTTTTCACCCAGGAATTGTTGATTTTGGTCTTTTTGACCAATTTTGTGTTATTATTAATAAAATAAGAATAACATAAAAAATTATGAAAAAAAAAGACAAATGCTACAAAATTACTATTAGTTATTATTATTATATAAAAAATTTAACAGTTTTGATCTTTTTTTCCCTGGCGAGATTGGGGTATACCCAATAAGACAAAATTTGGTCATTATGAAGTAAAATCAAGCCACCCCTTAACCATGTATTTTCTAAATGGCTAATATACCCTTGTTTAATTAACACTAAAAAAAATCTGAGTAGCTTAATTAACAATCTTGGTAAAGGGGCGGCATGAATTGGTAGAGGGGCGGCAAGTGTGATAGCAATGTCCCTCCTATTGGTTAGGGGGTGTCCTATAGGGGGTGTAGATTGACTAGATTACCCTTTTCATCTTAAATCAACCAAAATCAAATCAATTTTTTTTAAAACCTAATGAATCAAAAAAAAAAAAAAAAATCAAATTAGTTTTTTTTTTTCTTCTTCTTCTTCATCTTCTCTTCTCCTCCATCAACCGTAACCTCCATTAAAACTGAAAATTTCATCGTCTTCGATTAATCGGCGATTTGAAAAATGTTTGGAAAAACCCGGTTAGGGTTTAGTTTATCGTGTTGGATTTAAGTTAATTTTGTATCAAAAATTAGGGTTTTGTATGAAAATTGAAATTGAAATTTCGGGTTTATGTGAGTTACGGTTGGTAATAACTCAATTCTGAACAAATCGGGAGATTTTGAAGAACATACGGTTGGTAATAGTTCAATTACCAACCGTATGTTCTTAATTTGAGAATTTTGTTCAGTTACGGTTGGTAACTATTTTAGTTTACCAACTGTAACTGAGTTACGGTTGGTAACTATTTTAGTTTACCAACCGCGAATCGGTCTGATTGGTTTCGAGCATTTAATTACCAAATCAGAATCGAGTTACGGTTGGTATCGAGCATTTAGTTACCAACCGTAACTGGTTTTACGATTGGGTTTTCTTCAAATTTAACCAGTTACGGTTGGTATTCGATAACTTACGAACCGTAACTAAGAGTTACGGTTGGTACCAAGCAAAATTGCAACCGTAAGTTCTTCTGAAAATTCAAAAGTTTTGATTTTGTTATGTACTTTAGATAATTTTGAGCGAGAAAAAGCTAATGGGAACTAATTTAGAAGTATCTTAGGGTGTTTGGAATCACTCATTTTGGTTGAGTGAATCAAAATCTAGGGTTTCACAAATATCACATAAGTTTTCTTTTTCTTCTCCTCTAATTTTTTTTTTTATAACTCTAAAAATCTGATGTTAGAGTTATAATAAGTGAAAATTAATTATCAACACTAATCTTAATTATCATTACTAATCTTGATTATTAACAATAAGGGCTAATTAGTCATTTCCAGATTTTTATTGATAAGGGGCACTTGAATTTACTTGTAATGACCTTTTTTGTCTTATTAGATTGCCGCCCCTCTACCGATTCATGCCGCCCCTTTACCAAGCTTGTTAATTAATTGAGTTTAGATTAAAACTTTTGAAATCATGAATTTAAGTTATGAAATTTTGTTTTTTATTGAACTCATTTGGGAAGATTTTGATGAAATTTTTTTTCTTTCGAGAATATTTTTTTCAATGAAAATGAAAGCATAACACTTCTAAAAAGAGGGTTGCAAAGCTGGGTATGAAATCATACTCAAAATTAAAGAAAAATTCAACACTTTCAGTTTTGAAACTATCAAAAGTCAAATAGGTCGACGAATGAAGAACATGCCGACTAAGTTTGGCCGAAGCAAGGTTCAAGTGGATGAAGAACATGACGACAACTTATGGCTACAAGCAAGGTCGATGAATGAAAAAAAATGCCAACTTTATTATTTTTGACACACGGAGACTGTTGTAAATGCTTAACTAGTCGGCATCTTGTTGATTTCTTACCTTGTTAGGCTATCTTATAGTCAAGAAGGTCGATAAAAAAATACCGCCGACTATAGAATTTTGACATACGAGATAAAAATGATTAGTCGGCAAGATATTAATTTCATAACACTAACTAAACTATAGTCGGCAAAGGTATAAGGATGAATATCGTGCCGACTAAAATATAGTCCCGCGGGTTATAAGGTTGAATACCGTGCAGGCCCTCCGTAACTCACCGATTTCGAGAGATGAAAAGTCGGCACGGTATTCAACCTTATAACCTTCCGACTATATTTTAGTCGGCATGGTCGACAAAAAAAACCTTGCCGACTTTCGATCCGTTTTGATTTTCCGTTTTTTTTTTTTTTATCTCATCATGTATGGTTAGAGTTTTGAAGAAAGATTTTGAAATTTTGAATATGTTTTAGTCGGCATGGTTTTTTAGTATGGGCAATTTGGTCTTTTAACACCTTTTAGACACCCCTTAGCACACTAGTTTGGATGAGAATAAAATGGGTATACCCCAATTAATCTGGGTATACCCCGATCTCGGCAAGTTTTTTTCTTGTCTTATTATTATTATTATTATTTTTATTTATTTTTTGAGTCTTATTATCTTGATATTGTATTAGATATGGAATAATTTTGTATGGACCGGAGGAATTCCCAACTTGTAACTTTATGTTAGCTGTAAAAGACATGGGCCAATGGAGCCGACTTTTACAGCCGACAATCAAATTTACCGTCTGAGAGATTCAAGAGATCTCATGATAAATTGAGATTTAGTTGAAACTTGAAAGTAAGCCTGTACTGTCCATATACATCACGATATTCCCTAATTTGTAAATGAGCTTTGATTCCTGGTTAGCAATTTGGCGAATTTTTAAGGTCAATTGTAACCCCGGTTTGAAAACGTGACTTTTATTGTCTGTCTGAACAATTCGCGGATCATCCGAATTCCCTAACTACATGGGAAATTCAATCAATTCGTCTGCATAATCATTAATCACTTAGATAGATATATTGCTACTGGGCTCAGTTGGTAGAAAGGGCCAACATTCTGAAACGTCATTGAGCCCCCTAGTTGCAATCCTTTCTTTTTGAATGACTTTTTGGGTGGATATTAGAAGTAATCCTAAGTCACCCCTTATCCAAATATTTATGTTAATACCAAACTTACCCTTCTTAGTTAAATAAGTTAGTGTAATTATTAGTTAGCCTAATGATTAATCAAATAATTAAGTTAAATTAATTTGTAATTAGTGAGGTTAGATTAATTAGTTGGGTGTTTTTAGAAGAATAAGTTACGAGAAGAAGAGGTTTTTTTTTTTTTTTTTGTAAGATGGTTAATTTCAAAATGAGGTTTTGGCTACTTAGATTTACTTCAAATTTAGTTAATCTTGCTTGAATTGGCCAAAACTTTCGAAAAATTAAAATTTTATAAACTGATTTCGGCTATGACTAGGGCGGCACATGGTGTACTTGGTGTTGACCGGGACTGAAATTTGAGGACCGGTACATGTACTTGTACCTGGTGTTGTACCTGTACCGGTACCGGGTTTTTACCCTAACTCCTTCCCTGTAATGATTCCTAACTCCTTCCCTGTAATAATTCCTAACAATGATTAATCATCAATCACTCACTCCAGCAGTTAACATTTACCATACATTTTCACTCTTCAGTGTTTATCACCAACACCAAAAAGGCAAAAACCCAATTCTCCAGCACAATACCACAAGAAAATTCACCCAAAACCCCATAAATTCCATCACAAGCACTTTCCATTGAATGAGATAAGGGTAAAAACCATACATCAATCCATGTAAAAATATAAATAAAACCCAATGAAAATCAAAACTAGTGGAATCAATACAAATAGATCTCAATAGAACCCTAAATCATACAATTAAACACATTAATCAAACATGCAAATAATAATTAAGAACCCTAATTGATTGTATACTATCTGCTGATGTTGTTGTCGAACTCAGAAATTGGGAGAAGAAAAGGGATCTGAGCTGTGGTGCAGAGACAAAGAAGAAGGTAAGAAGAGGGTGGTTGCTATCATGGGTTAATCTGAAATTGAGAAATTAAAGACAGACAAGACGTTGCTGTTGATGGGCTTGATCAAATCTGGTTGATGTTGCTACAACAGATGAAGATGGAAAATATTGTTGTTGTTCGAATCAAGGATATAGACTGGGAGATGGTTGAGATTGAGGGATGTTTCGCTGATGAAGAAGGTTGTGGTGGTGGTGGTGGTGGTGATACAGACTCAGAGATCGTGAGGAAGAAGAAGTGAATGGATGTTGTTGGAAGAAAAAAATAAGAAGTAAGAGAGATGGTCGATAGATAAGATAGATAGTTACAAGACCTAGGATCGACGACTATGTTTAAACTCTAACCAAAATCTTAACGGATTTAAGTTAACCGGTACTTATAGTCCGGTTTCAGTCCGGTCTCTGTACCGGTCTATGTCGGTTCTCAACTTCCATTACCGGTTCCGGTCCGGTATTTTCGGTTCCAGTCCGCAGGTCATCTTAACCGGTTCTTGTGCAACCCTAGCTATGACAATAGAGTTCGGCTACGAAATCTCAAGAACGGGTACCGGAACTCTTCTTCTAGTGTAGTTCGGCTAATAGTTCTGAAGACACATGTAGCCGAACTCAGCTTTAATGGAGTTTTTGCTTTCAGAGAAGAGTTCGGTTAAGAAAAAAAATAGCGACGTAATCGAACTTTTAGTTCGGCTAGGATTTTTTTTTGCGATGTAACCGTACTAAAAGTTCGGTTAGGAAAAATGTTTGTGACGTAACCGAACTAAAAGTTCGGCTAGGAAAAAAAACTGTGACGTAGCCGACCTTTATTCTGAAAGAAAAAACTCCATTAAAACCAAGTTCGGCAATCTGGGCCTTTTTTTTTTTTTTTTTTTTTTTTGCGAAATAGCCGAACTTTCCTTCATGTTCTTCGTTTCCATCAGGTTCGGCTAGTTCGACAAAAATTTTCCCAAAATTCCTTGTCGAAGTTCTATCTGCAACTTCCATTTTCAACTCATTTTGATGATTACTTCTCATTTTTTCAACCAAAAACGAATGGAATGTAATGGGTTTGTTATAATTTTGATTTTGATTTTGTTTTGTTAATAATTTAAGTTAATCTATATATAGAGGTGGCGGTGGTGGTGGTTTGAGGTGGTCGGTGGTGGTGGTAGCGAAGGTGGTAGGTGGTGGTCGGTGGTTATTAGGTTGATTTTAAATTGAATTAGGATAAGGGTAGGTTAGTCATTTCCACACTTTAGGACACCCTTATAACTATGGGGTAGATATTCTTATCACATAATAGTCCCCCACCAAAAGAGAGTAGTGCCCAAAAAATCGTTCTTCTTTTTATAGTGTTTTTCAGTGAGCCCACTAGTTCCATTCTTTGTACAGTGTTCTGTGATGGACTTGGTTCGACGCCGGAGTGATTTGAAGAAATCGGTACCCTTCTTAGTAAGCCAGTTTTTTTGTTCTTGGCCCGCCTCAAATTCATCTAGTAGTTCTCTGAGTATACCACGGTAATGCGGTGTGTGGATTATGATAAACAAGTAAACAAGAAAATTTTTCTAAGATCATGCGATTTATAATCTATATGTCCACTCCACTCATTGCTAATTGGTTTTGAGTTGGATGCCCGTATTTTAACATGGTATCAGAGTAGACTATTTGTCTTGAGTTATTTGACCGCACCTTTACTCCGCGTCACCCTATTTATTGTCCACGTATTAGACCCAATGAGGCTACACGTAAGGGGGCGTGTTGAGATTTTTAGTCCCACATTGTGTGGGTTATCTAAGATCTTACGGTTTATAATCTATAGGGATACTCCACTCATTGCCAATTGGTTTTGAGTTGGATGCCCCTATTTTATAGGGCCACTTCAGAATAATCCATTGTGTTGGTGATTTTTTTTTATTTTTTTTTTGGTCGGTAAAGAAAGGAATTTATTAAAGGATTACCCAACAAAAAGAAGGGTCCCAAACAACACATACAAACAGATGAATAGCAAGAGCTAAAGAGGAATCCAAAGGAGGACCCAGGAACCAACCAAAAAACAACTAAGGAGGGTCGAAAAATTTCGACTTCCAATTGCAAATAACATCATCTACACTAACATTTGACATGCAAGCCTTTGAACTCGACCAGGATAAGACCTTAAGCTTAACTTCTATAGTAATTGCCGCGATGCTTTTTTTCCTTTTTGTTGAAATGTCTTTCGTTTCTTTCCAGCCAAAGAGACCATAGAATAGCGGCATAAAGTCTGCTCCACAGCTCCTTCGCGGTGCAGAGAGATTGGTGGAAGCCCAGTTAGATATGAGGTTGATAGTTGAAGGCGGAGGGTTATATATTTTGCCATCCGCGATGAAGAAGTAGGACCATACATTTCTGGCAAAGTAACATTCGAAGAAGATATGAGATGAAGTCTCTGGTGCTGATGGCAAAAGGGACAAATGTTTACTACTGGATTTCTACTTGGAGACACTAGGCAACTATTTCTTTTATGGAGGTTATCTAAAGTGGGAAGTCTATCTAGAGAAGCTTGCCACAAGAAAAACCCGATCTTCTGAGGCCATTTAGTACTCAGAGACTTTCGAGCTAGGAAATGAATTAGTTGAGTTAGTGGGAGCAGAAACTTCATAAGCATCTTTGATCGTGAATTGTCCAGACTTATTTCCTAACCAAATCAGCTCATCCTCCTCCTCGGGGAATAAACACGACTGATTCTAAGTAGCTAATAAGACGCACCATTTCTTCAATTTCGAAATCGTATAGTCTTCGTCGCATAATTCCAATCTCCCAGTTCAGACCTGATGCATGAGGAGTGTGAGCACATTGGAGCGAAATACCTTTGGTGCTAGATAAGGCATATAGATTAGGACACAACAGCTCCATGGTACCATCCTTATGCCATTTATCTTCCCAAAGTCTTATCTTAGCTCTATTTCCAACCTTGACTTGTATTGGTGATATAAAAATTTAAAACAAAAGGCTTGCTGGTAAGATTTGTGTCGCACTGTCCATATGCTCTGGTGTTTCTATGATTAGACTGACTACTTCATTGAAACATCTTCCAAAAGCCTCTTCTTATTACAATCCATTGTATTGGTGATATAAACATTTAAAACAAAAGGCTTGCTGGTAAGATTTGTGTCGCACTATCCATATGCTCTGGTGTTTCTATGATTAGACTGACTACTTCATTGAACCATCTTCCAAAAGCCTCTTCTTATTACCTGCCGAATTTAAGCCAATGAGCTTCAGTACTACCTGAATTTTATGGAAGGATCTTTGAAACAAAGGTATATTTGCACTTCCAAATCCAACAAACATGTACCTGAATAATTTGTATAAAATCTCTTTATGTGACTCCTTGGATCATCCGCAAAGGATGGCAGCAACTCACTTCCCTGGTTTCTCGCAATTGTGAAAAATCTAAAGAAACTCGGTGTTATAACTCAAAACGTAAGTATTTTCCACTTTTACTAACGTACATTTAAGTATTGGTTTAAACACGGTGTAACTAGATAATTTAGGCTAAGACTGGTAGAAGGATTGTCCACCTACTTTTTTTTGTAGACGACATTACTAACGAACAATTAAGTAGCTGATGTAAACAACGTGTAAACAAATTTTAAGAGTTTAGCCACGTGTCCTCACCATAGCTTCTGCATTAGGAAATGCCTATTTCGACTAATACGAAGCGAGGATTTCATCACCGTTCAACATGAGAGCATATTTTGTCAAGACCTTTAAGGGCGAAGATTTGATCGATTGATATTTATTTGAAGGTCCAAGATAATAATATAAATATCTTTATTAATAAAATTTAAAGGGATTATAGAAATCGTACAATTACTCAATGTTCTGAAAACCGGCCCGGACGTCGACTCGGAAAAGTTACCGGGTCAGAGTCAAAAGGTTCAACCAGTGAGTCAACCCGGGTTCACTGGGTCACATATATTATAAGCTTAAGAACCTGTTGTAAGTTGTAACTTGTAAGCCTGTAACATGACTAACATCCCTACAGTGTACACCAAGTCACCAATTCCATAACAGTTGTTGCATATTGAGCTAAAATCTTAATTTGAAATGTAAAAATAGCAATCCAAGTTTCAGATAGCAAATTAACAATCCAATATATAAAATTCAAACAATAACTAAACAAGAAACTAGCGTCATAAGGCTTAAGATCAATTCTAAGTTCTATTATTGATTTTTAACTTTAACTTCTAAAATCGACGAAAATCAATGAGGGAAATCGTTCAAGTTGATATGGCTAGCTGAAGAACCAACATCTTGATAACCAACATCATTTAGATCGTGGCGTTCAAACATCCTATCATTTTCCATCTCCATATCATCATTGTCATCAAGCTCATTCCACTCGCCAGCAAACATTTCCACTATCCTCACCTGTCAAACAACACAACTATTTAGCAAAATGAACCAAAGTTAAGCACAATAGTCATATAATATTAATTCAATCAAGTACCTGCTCTTGGTTGTGGTAAATCATGGTGTCTCCGAGTTTCATTTTCAAATATTGGAATGGTTACATCGTGTAGCTATAGCTTCAAGCTCATCAACATTAATGGGTCGGGATCATCGTCTACTACCAAATCCTCCGTCAAATCGATTGCATCAAAATCTATAGGATCATAAAATGTTTTTTTGGTCCTATTCCTGAAATTAAAAGTATATTTAGTTTAATGTGAAGTATTGTAAAGTACCTAAGATGACAACCACAATAATGTAAAGTATGTGAAGTACCTAAGGTGGCAATACACTAATACATAATGTAGCTAAGGTATGTGAAGTATGTTGCATAAGTACCTCATCTTCAAACGGAGATTGTAATGAACATATACCAAATCATTTAGCCGTTGATGCTCTAGTCTGTTTCTTTTCTTTGAATGTATGCGTTCAAATACACTCCAATTCCTCTCACATCCCGACGAACTGCAAGTTTGGCTGAGGATTCGAATAGCCAATTTTTGAAGATTTGGAGTAGCACAACTGAAGTTTCTCCACCATTCAGCTAAATAAATAACATGAAGATATATAATTATTATCAATTCTACATAATAATTAAAAAAAGGATCATTTGACATTCATGTATTATGAAATTCACCTGGAGTCATCGTTTTCCGTTGGTTGATTGCAATATTCCGACCAAAATCACCTGTTGCTTCCTGAAAAGTTTGCTTCTCTTTCATAAACTTGTCCTGCAATGTTTGATTATATCCTGCAACATTTTCAATAATGTCTAAGACACAAGAATGGATTCTAGGATCCTTAGACATGTCCTCACTATACTGGATAGCAGGATTCAACCAATATCCCATGATATGAATGTTTTTCTTGAAGTGCTTATCCAACCTAGTGTTGACAATTTTCATGTACGGTTCATAGTCCCTTTTTCTTCTGTTGAACACATTCGATACAGCATTCCTTACTTTAATAATGCTATCATACAAGAAACCCATTGCAGGCTTATCTTCTGAATCCACCATCCTTAACACAAGAACAAATGGCTCACTAATTTTAACAACCATCGAGCAAGTCTTCCAAAATTCAACATTCATTACTATGTTACAAAATTGTTGTCCCTTATCTTCTTTGTAGTACGAAGACTCAACAAATTCAGGACATGTAACTAGTCCTTGTAAGTAATGCTTATGAGACAAAATACTCTGCAATGCAATAAAATTTGTTGCAAAACGGGTAGCAGCAGGGCGAATTATTTCAGTCCATCCTGGTCGATCACGCAATAAAGATAATACCTTTGAACGATTGTAAATGTACTTTGTTACCTTTGCTGCTTTGCTGACGACATCTTTAATATGAGCTAGTTCTCCAAAATCCTTCAAGATCAAATTGACTGAGTGTGCAGCACATGGTGTCCAGTACATATTAGGGAATGCTTCTTCCAATAATTTTCCAGCAAGTGCGTAATTGCTAGTATTATCTGTTACCATTTGAACAACATGTTCTTGACCTACAATTTCAACCATTTCTTTAAGCAAATTGAAAAGGTTCTCTCCTGTCTTCACCATGTCAGAAGCATCAACCGATTTTAAGAAAACAGTTCCCTTTGGACAATCAACTAAAAAGTTAATTAAACTGCGGTTACTTGTGTCTTTCCAACCATCTGCCATAATAGTACAACCTGTATCTTCCCAAAACCTGCGGAAACTTTCAACAAATAATCGTACTTCTTTAACCATAGATCTTAATAAATTAGTACGAATATCATCGTATGAAGGAGCCTTGTATCCTGGACCAACAACAGCGACTGCATCCAACATAAGCTGAAAATAAGGTGAATTAATTGCATTAAATGGGATGCAAGCATCAAACATCCAAGTAGCAACAGCCAAATTTGTTTGTTTCTTTACTTCTTTGCTTGCAAGTGCACTTCTTATTGACGGTTGAGAACCAGGAGTAGTTCGAGCTGCAAAATATCCACCTATTCCTGTGCTTTTCTGGTTAGCTACCCCTGCGACCCTCTTACTGCCTCCATTTCTATTTGTTGTTATGGGCACAGAAGTTTGCATATTCATTTGAACTTCTTCAATTTCCTGAACATCGTTATCCTGGTCATCGTCAGCCTCAACCTCTCTTTGTCTCTTCTTTGTAGATGTCTCTTTCAGTGACTCTAGCATTTGATATCGAACATCTGGACTAACTCTTTTACAAGGTGCGATTTCCCCTCTTTGTCCAGCAAGATGCTTCTTTAGCCTATTGATGCCTCCACCCATAATCTTTTTCAAACAAACCAAACATGTTATGGATCTTTTCTTAGTCACTGGATCTTTCTCTTCCCTTGCATACTTCCAAGCAATGTCTGTTTTCCCTCTACACGAAGTTTCAGGCTCTCTTGGTGAATCATGGGATGATTGTGCATCAGATGAAGCCATTGAAATATCGATTACTTACTGCCACACAAATAATTACATGTATAAGTTTAAGAATTAAGTACTAACAAATAGTTATAAAAGGCATCACCAAAATAATCAAACCAAATATGTCAGTGTCTTAGTCTAAAAAAAAAAAAAGATGTCAGGCTTGGTCGCATTCATTTTAACAGTTCTCTTAGAAAAAACCATTGTAGTACATTAAAAGGACTAAGGGAAGATAAGACCATGAAGTGGAACCCTCCAACATTCACAATAATAAAATTGGTTCGCACACGGAAGTAGAAACAAACAAGCAACCCTTTACTACTAGTAGATTCTTACTGTTTAAAGCAAATGTTTATTATATCAACTAATACCAATTTCAAATATGTATTGCTACTAATTTAATTCACAAATGTCTAAATCATTTGTCGTAAACCTAGTATGAGGGTGCAAGCAACTGACAGTAGTCACACTTGGACATCAGGAGAAACAAAGAAAATGAACAAATACATGTGGCCCAGTATAATCAGGATAAGCTCTAATCTCTACCAACTTGTACAATGAACCGAGTGGAAACCTCCATATGTTGTTTACTGAGGTCTATCAGTACAGTAGCAGTAGTGGTATGACATACATGAACTGAAAACAATAATAGATTCGTATAAGACCCGAACTCAGCATCAATAAGGCATACAAAACAATAAGCATATCCAGTACCAAAAATCTTGATTGAGGTTCTGTAATTTATCATCGTTTACTGAACTTTCTGTTTATAAAATGATTTAAAGAAGTTCACCCAATAACCATGACTCACTTAGCTAAATGCGAAGTTATCAACTTATCATGCTCCTCGAGAATCCGGATCGAAATACGGTTAGCTAAATCGATTAAGGATTTACCAGTGTCCGATCAACTTGAACTACAAAGCTTAGGTTAATTGCAAAAACTACAGTCTACAAGTACAATCCAATTGAGAATGCAAATAGGTCTAATAAAAAAAATTAAAACAAAATAGATTACAAAAGAGAAATTAAAGACTAAAATCATATGATATCAGTTCACATACCTTAGAAATCGATAGAAATCGAAATCACAGTGTAGCAGAAGGACCAAACGGAAGTTTTAATTCCTTTCAATTGAAAATAAAAGGGAATTCTTCTATGGGTAACAAACCTAATTTCCTGCCTTAATTTTTCCATTTTCGTTAAGAATTAGGGAAGAAAATCTTCCAATATCCTTTTGTTTCGCCTAAAATATGGAAGATTGAGAAGAATCGAAGGAAATGAAAAAGTCAATAGACAGACTCTGTTAGGTTTCATTTAAGCCTATGACTATCGGCCCATTGAATCGTTGATGATACGCTGAGTCACGGGTTGAAACGGCCGGGTCACCCGGTTCTAATAAAAGAAGCCGTTTTTTGGTGAAATTAGTGGGTCACGTATAAACCAGCCCGGGAAGGTAACTGAGTCACGGTTTTAGTGGGCTGACCGGCCGGGCCGGGCCGGTTTTCAGAACATTGCAATTACTTTCTTCAAATATCTTTATTCCTAAAATATTCCTAAATGTTGACCCACAACTTATTTTCAAATGTGAACAAAGGAAACATCCCCATTACAATGCTTCAAGAAAACAAAGGAAAAAAAACGAAATCATCGATCTTGGCGAGATACTGCAGAAAGAGACCATCATCTCTTAATCAAACTTCCCCATCCCAGAATTCTTCGATTGTCTTGAAGGGACCCCCACTCTCTTCAAGTTCGGGGACAAACATATCACCGGTTAGTCCCCTGCGCTGTGGAATTTTGCTGATCTTGACCAAATCATCTTTAGTAAGTTCCCAATCAAAGATCGTTAGGTTCTCCTTTATCCTTTGTTCGTTGAAGCTCTTGACTAGCAAACTCACACCTTGCTCATACACCCATCTAAGGCAAACCTAAATTCATCATCATAAAATATCAGCTATCCAACAAGTAAATATAATCAACTGATCGTGCAAACTAGATTTTAAGGTTTACAAACAGTACGTCTCAAGAAGTGAACAAACATTAAGAAACACATAAAGAGTTATTTTTTTCTTCATAAATGTCATATACTAATATTTATGTTTCGAGTATTTAGAAATCATAGTTTTTAGTTCTTAACTTGTTTTAGTTTTGGCAGCGCACAGCCACACATTGAAAATTCCCGCAAAGGCTACTCCACCGAATGTTATTTGGTTTCGTGTTGGATGGTCAAAGAATTAATATTTCCTTGCAGAAATGATGCCAGATTATAAGAAATAAGCACCAAATCCAAACCTGAGCATGAGTTTTCCCTCTATCTTTAGCAATTTCGTGCAACTCTTGTGTCTCTTTCACTGCATTAGATCCCCACGGGGTTCCACTGGCTCCCAAAGGTGAGTAGCCGGTGACAACGATACCTTTAGCCTTGCAAAATTCCCTCAGTTTCGAGTTTTGCCAAACTGGATTCACCTCCACCTTCCAGTAACGCATTCATTATGAAAACAGTAAGTAGAAGAAATAACAAGAAGAAAAAAAAGAGAAAGTAAATGCTAGAAAAAAGATGGAAAATAAAGGAAGAGGGGGTTCACTTGATTAACAGCAGGAGGGATGATAGCAGTGTCCAAAACAGTTTGAAGCTTCTTGCAAGAAAAATTGCTGACACCAATTGACTTTGTAAGTCCAAGATTTTGACACTCCTCCATGCCTGCCCAAACAGATTTATAGTCCATAGGGAGGAGATGCTCCTTTTTAAAAGGATACTCAAACTTCATTGGCTTCAGGCTTACCGGAAAGTGTATCAGATATAAATCAAGGTACTCCAGCTTTAGATTCCTATATATGAAGATATTTCATCAAACAACAAAGTCACTTGATCATTGTTATTTGACAATCAGGATGCTCAATGGCGTTATACAAGATACTGATCGTACATTACCTGAGAGACTTCTGTAAAGCAGGGACAACAAGATCAGGGTGAGCATCAGTGCACCATAACTTGGAAGTGATGAAAAGTTGGTCTCGAGTTTGGATCAATCCAAGTTGAATTGCTTCGGATATTGCCTCACCGAGAAACTCCTCACACTGGTAAGCACAAGCTGTATCAAAGTGTCTATAACCATTCTTGATAGCATTCAATATTGCAACTTTTATTTCTTCTGGACCAACAACCGGGTAAGAAGCTGTGCCCATACCTAATATAGGCATCACTCTACCATTACTCAAAGTCACTTTAGGAATTGCAGTCTGCATCCTCTCTGGGAAGCCTCAGTTTGGCGCAAACAAATCAACTACCACTACAAATTATTCTTAACTGAATGTAGCAAATTTTCATTTCCAAGCAAACCAGAACATCTTCTTATAAGATAGAAATTAACTACCGGAGCCATATCGATACCTAACTTTAAGCAATTAATATACGAAAGTTACGTGTATTTAGTTAAGGGTCACCAAATATAACTTACACATAGTAAATGCTTTAGTGGTAATTGAATTTTTGTCCCTACTTTTGATGGGTCTTCACAAATATCCCTAACAAACTTTACAAATGTCCCTAGTGGCATAATTGAAAATTTTCACTAAAAAAATAATTTTAATGATTCCGATTTTATCCTCCTCACTGTCCCTCTTCTTCATCACTTCTTACGACAGAAAAAAAAATGGAAATCAATGAAATCGCTCCCACCATCATCTACATCGCTCCCACCACCATCAGAATCAGCACCACCAAAATCTACACCACCACTTCATCACTTCCTGTGTTTGATTTTGTGTTCTATCATGTTTTGCTTGCCCTTATTCTTCAACCAGATCCATCGACGACATCAGTTCATCAAAGAAAAAAATTAATCGATGGAGAAAAGTCGATGAAAATCATCAACAACAACTGAAAAACGAAGATTAATCAACTAAAAATGAAACGAGGATATCTTCTTTAACCGACGGAAATCTGATTTTTAGGTTGCAATTATAGATCGAGATTTGGTTTAGGTTACGATTTATGGGTTTGAGGGTCTTTGTTGCCGTTGAATCAATTGAAGAAGAACCTTGGTCAATATCATTTCACATATACGTGTAAATTACATGACGATCTTAGCTTCGTTGTTGCATTCTCGTTGATTACAAATCCGATCTCGTTACTTGTTCTTGGTGGTTTACAATCAAAACAGCGGCTTGGGTGTTTATGTATCTTTTCCGTCCATCAGATCCGTCGTTGGTTTTTGTTTCAGGTTTCGATTTATGGTGGTGGTGTAGCAGCGACGACGGATGAGGTATGTTTCTTTCGGTACCGGTGATGTAGATGGCGGTGGTTTTGTTTGGAATGATAAAATTGGTGTTGGATTTTGTTTTTGGTTGTTTGGTGGTGGTGGTGGTGCTGCTGTAGATGTGTGATTTTTTTGGTGGCAGTGTTGGTATGAGTTGTTGTTACAGAGATTGAAGCCTGTTGCTGAATGAAATATGGTGTTTATCTGGGTTGAAGTAGGCAGTGATATTGGATCAACTATGGTTGTTGATCCATATATTTTGGATCAACTACTGTTGTTGGCCCAATTTTTTATTGGATCAACTATGGTGGTTTTGGTTGGAATGATGAAGTTGGTGTTGGATTTTGGTTCTGGTTGTTTTGGTGGTGGTGGTGGTGCTGGAGATGTGTGATTTGTTGGTGGCGGTAATGGTGGAGAGGTACGAATGAGAAATTAGTCATGGAAATAGTAGTAGAATGGTGGTTTCGGTTGTTGTAGTTGTCGAGATTGGTTTTGAAGTTGGTCTTGGAGCTGTTGGTGTTTATGAAGCTACAGGTAATGAAATATGGTGGTTATCTGGGTTGAAGCAGGCAGTAATATTGGATCAACTATGGTTGTTGATCCATATATTTTGGATCAACTATGGTTGTTGATCCATCTATATGGGATCAACTACTGTTGTTGATCCTTTGAACTCATGCTTTGTAGTTTAAATCATGTAAATTTCTTCCAATGTTGAACTTGTGGTGCAATGGTAGCATGACTGACTCCATGTCAGATGATGCGTGTTCGACTCACGCCAAGTTCACTCCATTTTACATGGATAAACCAATCATTATTGATCCAATTTTACATGGATCAACTTCCATTGTTGATCCATTAAAATTGGATCAACTTCTATTGTTGATCCTTTTTTCTTGAATCAACTATCATTGTTGATCCCCTAAACTAGATAAACTTCTACTGTTGGTTCTATTTTTATTTGGATCAACTATTGTTGTTGATACAAAAATATTTGAACCCGTGGTGGCGGCGGCGGCGGCGGTGACGGTGGTGGCGGCGACGCAACTTGTGGTGGTGGCGACGGACTAGTGGTGGTGGAGGACTAGTGGTGGTGTAATGGTGGCGGTGAAGGAGTGGTGGTGGAATATTAGTGGTGGTGGCAGTTGGTAGGTGGTGGTTGTTGAACGGTGGTGGTGGAATGGTAGTTGAATGTTAGTGGTGGTGGTGCTAGTGGTGATGGTGAAGTGGTAGAGGAAGAAATTTGTTGTATTTTGAAATAAAGAAAAATATTATATGGGTGAGGGTATTAAGGTAATCTAATATTAAATGGATAAGGTTATAAAAAAGTAGGGACATATTTATTGTAGTATAAGGACATATTTATTGGGTGTCAAAAGTAGGGACATATAAATAATGTACCCAATGCTTTAAGGGAAAAAAAAAAATCACCTGGTCCACTGAGTATTGTTTTTATTTTTGGCTCCTGTTGACCCTTTTTTTTTTCTTTTTTCTTTTTTAATAGGAAAACAGATTCATTCAACAATTACTGAATAATACAGAGTTTTCCTCTAACGAGGGACTCTAACCAGACTGGGACATTATCCTCCCGGAAAATAGACTGGACAATATTACTTGCATTTTTGGCTAGTTCATGGGCTAACACTATTTGACTCCTGTTGACCAAGAGAGCGTCCCACCTAGTCATAGGGGATTCCAATTGTCTATTACAACTAGTTGTGTGCCAGTCAGATTAGTTGTCCTAAACTTTTAACAAATTTTCTTTGGCACTTATATTGGGACTTTGATTATGTAGAAATTTGACCAAGAGTCCCACTGCAATACATGCTTCCTTCAGTTCATTTCATGATCTCTCACAAATCCAATGTGCCAAATTGCTAATGAATACACCCTATCTTATAAAGCATTGCTTTTAAGAAATGTATACGCAATCATTGGGTGTGCCTACTTTCATATCTCATTGTTAAGTAAATGTTCCTCCGGTACGAAATCGTGCACTAATGGACCCTCATTCATTCATAACTGCCCTAATCAACACGCTAATACAATGATTGTTTATGAAAGGTTGGTTTTCATATGTCCGCCATCGTTGTAAAGACTTGGAATGAAACACTCTTGCTGGGTATACTCAGTGATCAGAAACACTACAAATTAAAATCCCCGTACTCATTCATTCATAACTGCCCTAATCAACACGCTAATCCAGTGATTTTTTACGAAAGGTTGGTTTTCATATGTCGTTGTTTATGAAAGCTGATCAAGAAAAATCCAGTGATTGTTTACGAAAGGTTGGTTTTCATATGTCGTTGTAAAGACTTGGAATGAAACACTCTTGATGTATAGGTATACTCTGTGATTAGAAACACTACAAATTAAAATCCACGTACAATAATTGGTGCCAAACCTATAGCAACATAAATGAATTGAAGTACTTGACATTTGGTCTACAAAGAGGCTTATATAACTGGTAAGTGGTAAGACACGTTTATAATTAAAACTGTGAAATGACCGGTCATAATAGGACTTTGGATTTATTTACCAAGAGTTCAACTTTACCCAGTTAGAATATGACACGTTGGTTCACATCTATCTCACTATTACTCGTACAGTCATACTGATAAGTGTTAAGTACCCGATTACTTCTTTACCCATTAAAGATGCAGTTGTGAACCCGTTGATACTAGACACCAATCCTTAAACTTCAACTGGCCCCTCGTTCATTCGCAACTGTCCTCATGAACACGTTAATACAGTACTGGTTTATGAAAGGTTGTTTTTCGTATGTCCACCTTCGTTTTCCTACTTTTATAGACTTGGAACCTAACATTCCTTCTTTATATCTAGTTTAACTCTGTGATAGTTCGATTAGAAACATTATGAATTAAAATCCACGTAAAAGAATTGGGGCAAAAACTATAGCAAAGAATTGATGTTTGACACTGGTCTTTAGCTTCTAACAGACGCGGTCCTGATTTACGACTGCCCTAATGAATTCAGTGATCCGACGTGCATGAGAGGTTGTATATTGTGCATGCCATCACCATCTTTTTCTGTTTTGTCGACTCGACATGAAAGCCTTTCAAGGCCGGCCCAGGCACCAAGCAGCCAATGCAAGGCATTGGGCCACAAATTTTTGGGGGCCACATTTTTAAGTTAAACATTAAGGATGCATGTAAAAGTTTTGAAACGAAATGGGTTTAAGTTTGTACTCTAAATTAAATTGGATTTTCTCTCTTCTAATTAAATTGTATTATGCATCCTATTTTTTCAGGAGTATAATTGGAAATGAAACTTAAATATAATATATCTAAAAAACTGTGTCTTGGAGTTTTACAAATATTATCTCTTTAGAAAGCTTTTAAAGAGATCTGCACAACGAGTACAAACAACAATATCAAATTTACCAAAAATCAGAGGTAATCATTCTTTAGACATGATACATAACCATCATGTAGCCACCAGAAAGAATGCATAACACAGTGTGCAACCATATTTTGGTTCATCATCCATTAATTTGGTTATGTAACCACCAAAGCGATGTATACACTAAAAAAGTAACATTCTAACAAAAAAAAATAAAGAGAGGATGTATAACAAATTATGAAGTCACCACAAAGGATGCATAACTCCTTATTCATCCATAATTTAGTTCATGCACCCCCGAATTTGGTTATGCAACTACTAAAACGATGTATATGTCTGAAAAATAACATTCCAACAAAAAAATAGACACGTGATGAATTATGTGGTCATTTTCTCAACTGCATAACATGTTATGCAGCCATTGATTTATGTCCTTACAAAAAAGTTGATGCATGCGTTATGCAACCATTTTTTCCGGATGCATGACAGGTTATGCATCCATTTTATCGGATGCATAAACGACTATTTTTTTTATTATAGTGTTAACAAAAAAGTGGTTGCATAATGGTTATTTAGTCATTTGCTTGACTGCAAAACAAGTCCCGCAGACATCATTTTTGTAGGTGCATAACAAGTTATACAATTATCTTTTGATTGATTTCAGTGCTAACAGAAGAATGCAGTCATTTTTATAGTTGCATAATCCATTATGCAACCATTTTCTCGACTACATAACAGATTATGCAACTATTTTGTAGTTGCATAACACGTTGTGTGCTATTTATATAGTTGCATAATACGTTATGCATCAATATTCTCAAATGCACAACAAGTTATGCAACGTCCCTCATCATGGAAGTATAATGACTGACGGTTACACGAATTCACTTCCCTCATCATGGAAGCATAACGTCCGACAGTTACACGTTACTCTATTCTTCCACCACTCAATCGTTTCCACTTCCTACGAGACCACGGTACGTTTCAATATGACTTGTATAAATAGGCTTCCCTATTTTCACCAAAGGACAAGTTTTGGTCGGCAAAAATACAGTATCTAGAAATCACCTGGTAGCTTTCCATTCTGCTAACCGGTTCTACTTCCGATACAAGTCATAAAACAAACCACACCTTCAGAATCAACGATTCTGGTCTTAACACTCTCTTCACTTCCCTCCCTAAGACCAATCCTTCTCCTCCACTTTGTGACCGAAGCAAGCATGGAACGGCCATTTCTTGGTTTAGGCCAGGATTGTACAGATTGATCTCTCGAATCAAAAGTATTCCTGTGCAGTACATTGTTTAGGGTTTAGATTCGTTTCTCACCCACACACCCAAAATTACCAAAATCAGCAGAAACGGTTTTCACCCACAAACAATTGGCGACCACGGTGGGAGATTAATCTTTTGGTTGCAAATTCAACTCTCAATTCCATTATCCTACCAGTAAATGCAATGCTTCGGAGCGCGTCGTCCAAGAAAAGATGGATTCAAGAGAATTACGTCTGGGGACTAGAGACTCTCCGCCTTACCGCGGATCGACATGAAAATATTTCACGGACAATAAAGAATGACTGGGGACTTTTCGCGGCAAGGAGGGCGTCACATAAAGACTCTGATTTACTCCCTGAAGATTCAGTTTTGGTAAAAGGCTCTAAAGCGAGTAAGTTTTGCCAGACAATGTTTACACGATCTATTGTTTTGGTTTTCACATCTACAATGGAAGCCAATAACCTAATCATCCCAAGATTTCATATCTTTCCATTTCTCACACAACATTCACGGTTTCACAATTTTCCCGAATGATTTTGCTACTTACATTCGCAAGTCAGATTTTGATATATTGATTGATCAAAAGGCAATTATTCCAAAATAATCCAAAAACTCTTGTAAGAAGCAATCATCTATCAATCCAAAAACCAGAAAACCAAACCATAAACTAGGCGTTTCTTTTGCCTATCAAAAAACAAAAAACCTAAGAAAGAAGTTCAGAAAATAAATGTAGGATCATAATATCGCAACTCCAATACTTCGCGAGATTAATAAACGACTGCGTTGCGAAGGAGTCGCATGGAGATAAATAAATGACATAATAGATGACGACAGTCAGAACATGAGGAAAGCGTGAAGACTTGGCGAGATTTAGGAGTGTCACGAGGACAAGCAGTTACACATTCGCGAGGATTCGCGAGTCGATTCCGAAAATAAAGGACAGCTTAGCTGTCATCCACTATGTAATACCCTATATAAAGGGTCGAGTAAGTTTGTTGTGAGGGAGATCTTTTTTGAGGTGTGAAGCAAGTCATTAAGAGAGAGAAAACAGAGAGTAATTGTAATTGCTTTGGTTTTATTCTAATTGCATTTGTAAACATTTCAAGAAGATAATCAATAAAGTTCAAAGTTAATCATCTTACAAAGAGTTAATTACGTTGAATCTAATGAGGTGTGTAGTGTGGGATTTCCTGCAACTACATATGCGCTAGAAACATGGACTGGAAGATTAAAAATAGAAGATTACAGTTGAGATCATTTGAATCAAGATATGGAGAACGGTTCGATTACAAAGGAAATGATTAATGAGTTTCACGAAAGCATCAGAGGAAGGATACATAAACGAGATTTTGAAGGAAAGAAGATTATAGATGAGGAGAAGACATCGTCTTTGAAGGAATGGGAAAAGCAGAAAATAACATTCACAGCAGCAGAAGTACCTAGAGAAAATTTAAATCATATATCTCCACTAGTGATCACGATAAATGCAAGCAGAAAAAGAGAAGAATCGGCAAAAGCAGCGGAAGAATGGGAAATAAATAGAACTTTAGTGGATACAAGGAGTTTGGTGAGTATCATGTTTTACCATACCTACAAGAAATTAGGATATAAGGATAAAGAAATGAGTTCTCCAAGATATTATATTCATGGTTTTGGAAAATCTATAACAGTACCTAAAGGGGAGATAAAATTACAAATTTTACTCGGAGAAATAGAAACACAAGTAACATTAAGTGTAGTGGATATGGAATCGCCGTACCACATATTGTTAGGGAGACCGTGGGTACATGCAATTAAGGCCGTAGCGTCGACACTCCATCAGTGCATCAAATTTCCTATGCCGAGTGGAATTGGTGAGATCAGAGGAGATATTGATAAAGGAAGAATATATCATCAAGTCGAGGTAAAGCATTATGAAGGGCAAGTGAAGAAGCGAAAAGATCGCAGGAAGATGATAAAAGCAGCTAAGAAAGAAGAAAAATTTAGAATTTATATGATAAGAGCAAAAGAGGGAAAAGGAATACCTGGCGAAATCATGGGAAAAGGGAGTGAGTTCGCGAAGGAAATGAAAGGACCAACTCCTATGGGAGAACTGAAGTCTAGTTATGTCGCAGTAGAACAAACAAAAGAAGTGAATGTTGGAACCGAGGAGGAGCCTAAAATCTTAAAAATTGGGACTAAAATGGAAGCGGATGAAGAAAGAAGAACTGTTGAGTTGCTGCGAGATTATAAAGATATTTTCGCATGGGATATGGATGAAATGCCTGGAATAGATCCATCAGTGGCTTGCCATAAATTGGAAATTGACAAGAATGTAAAACCATTTAAACAAAGAATTAGAAAGATCGCAACAGCATATCATCCTCAAATAGAAGAAGAATTGCAAAAAATGTTGGACGCGGGAATTATTAGACAAGCAAAATATCCCGAATGGATAGCAAATATGGTTATAGTTCCAAAGAAGAAAAAAGGAATAAGAATTTGTATAGACTTTACTGATCTAAATAAAGCTTGTCCTAAAGATAGTTTCCCATTACCAGATATTCCGCAATTGGTTGAAGCAGCGGCAGGAAACGAAAGGATATCATCTCTTGATGGATATAAGGGTTACAATCAAATTCCTCTCGCCGAAGAAGACCAAGAACATACTGCTTTCTTTGCTCCAAGAGGATTGTACTGTTATACAAAAATGCCGTTTGGTCTGCGAAATGCCGGTGCGACATACCAAAGAATGGTGGAGAAGGTTTTCGCGAGATGGATACACAAAACATTGGAGGTATACGTAGATGATATGTTAATAAAAAGTAGAAAAGCAAAAGACCACGTACGGGATTTGAAAGAAATTTTTGAACAAATGAGGCAATTTAATATCAAAGTAAACCCAGAAAAATGCACCTTTGGAGTCTCCTCTGGAAAAATTTTAGGGTACATTGTATCCAAAGAAGGAATTCAAGTCGACCAGAGAAAAGGTACAAGCAGTTCGCGATATGCCAACACCAGCGACAATAAAAGATGTTCAAAAGTTAAATGGGTTGTTAGCTTCGCTAGGGAGGTTTATCTCGCGATCATCTGACAAATGCAAGCAGTTTTTCAATATCCTTAGAAAGGGATCGAAGTTTAAATGGACATTTAATGGATATATCAATTTTGCAAAAAGCAGAAGAAGGAGAAGAATTGTTGATCTATCTTGCGACAACCCCGCATGCATTAAGTGCAGTGTTACTGCGAGTGGACGCAGGAGTAGAAAAACCAATTTATTACATCAGCAAAACTTTCAACGTTGCAGAAAGGAATTACTCAAAAATTGAAAAACTAATCTTGGCATTAGTTTATGCAACATTTAAGCTTCGTATATATTTTCAAGCGCATGTTGTCAAGGTGGTGACAAAAGTACCAATAGAGTCGGTGATGAAGAATTCAAAGAGGTCGGGAAGAGTTGAGAGATGTAATGCTCAAATAAGTCATTTCAAACTCAAATATGAAATACTATCTTCGCCAAAATCACAGAGTTGTCTATGAGACTTTCCTTTGGAAGAGGATGAATCGGTGGAAGAGATGATGGATGTGGAAGAAGAACATGGAGATCCAAAAGATTTGTTAACAGAACCGAATAGATGGGAAATATTGGTAGATGGGTCATCGAATGGAGAAGGAAATGGAATAGGAATAGTAGTGATATCGCCAGAGGGTAATAAAATAGCTCTTTCTTTCAGATTGGAGTTTGCATCAACAAATAATGAAACAGAATATGAAGCTATAGTACATGCTTTGCGATTTGCAATAGAAATGAAGCTGGAGAGTGTAAGGATTACTAGTGATTCACAATTGGCAATTCGCCAGATAAAAGAAGAATACGCCATAAACGAATTGTCTTTGCAAAAATATAAGAAACTTGTTGACGAGTTGTCGACGCGGATACCAAGAATAAAGTGGAGACATATATCAAGGAGAAATAATAGGCTCACAGACGCTTTTGACTTTATATCAAGCATGATGACAGATCCAGTTTGAGAAATATTAAAATACAAACACTTTTGATGCCGTCAATTGATAAAGAAGAAGAACAAGAAACCGATGTAATGGTAGTAGAATACGGAACACAAACACTCTGCGAAGAAGATTGGAGAGCAGAGCTTCATGCATATTTGATGACAGGAGAAACACCAAGAAATAGATTGGAGACACACAAATTAAAAAGCCGTGCAACAAATTATGAATTAAGAGATGGAGTGCTATACCGACGATCTTTTAACGGGCCTTCACTTAGATGTTTAACAAGAAAGGAAGGAGAAATCATATTGAAGATGTTGCATAGTGGGGATCTTTTGGTAATCACGTGGTGGAAGATCTTTAGCATATAAAGCAAAAATGCAGGGTTATTATTGGCCATATATGCATGAGGACGCAAAACAAGTGTCAAGGCGTTGCGAGGATTGCCAGAGGCATGGGAAGAAAATACATGCACCAGGAGCTTCATTAAATTCTTCAACAAGTGTTTGGCCATTTGGAAAATGGGGTTTAGACATTGTAGGCCCATTTTTACCAGGAACGGGACAGAGAAGATATTTAATCGTCGCTACAGATTATTTCACAAAATGGGCAGAGGTGAAAGCGGTACAACATATTCGCGATAAGGATGTTTTTACTTTCATATTTGAGAACATTATATGCAGATTTGGGATTCCAGCACAATTGGTATCCGACAACGGGAAGCAGTTCGAAGGACAAAATATAGAATTGCTACTTAATGCATTTCAAATACGATGTGGGAAATCAACTCCTCTATACCCGCAGGCTAATGGTCAAGCGACGACAAATAAGACAATCGCAGAGACATTTTAAAGAAAAAGTTAGAAGGATACAATAAAGGATGGTGCGAACAAGTACCCAATGCGGTATGGGATTATAATACAACTAGAAGAGAATCTACAGGCATGTCCCCTTTTTGTTTAACATATGGAGTTGAAGCTGTACTCCCGACAGAAGTTAAGATTCCAACTACGAAGAAAGAAGCTTGGGAGAAAAATCTCAGTGCGGGTAACATCTTAATCAAGTTAGATGAATTAGAAGAAAAAATAGAGAGAGCACTACAACATATGGAGAATTATCAACGAAGATTGGCCATAGAATATAACAAGCGTGTCAAGATACGTGAATTTCAGCCAGGTGACTTGGTACTGCGAGAAACACCTATATATCAGCGAGAAAATGGTGGCAAGCTGGCAATAAAATGGGATGGACCTTATATCATCAAGGAGATAGTTGGTACAGGGGCATATAGATTAATGGATCCTGAAGGCAAAGATGTAGGGCAAAAACTAAATAGGCCATGGAATAGGTTATATCTTAAGAAATATTACCCATAGAAGATGGGAGAAATGGAATGAGCCTGTGATGTAATGTTTTCGCGACAGATAGATTGCGAGATCAATTGAAATAAAGCAAGATTATGCGATAGCTTCACAAACAAAATAAATGCTTGAATGAATTAACAAAAATGAATGAGTGAGTGAATGGGACGAACCTTTATGGCGTACACCTTAGTTCGCAAATGATATTTCGTAAGAGGCAAATGTAAGACCTAAAGTGCGTCATATAAGGGGGTATCTCTTGACATGGCTCAGGGGAAAGGTTACACCGCTCCTGGAACCTGAGTCATGTAGATTTGGGGCCCATGAAAGCCTATCCGGGAAAGATACCTTGGATTCCCAACTATATATATAAGGTTATACCCTGGTTGGGCGACCGAGGGTCTTTTCCAAGGAGTCAGTGTATGACCAAGGCGCCGAGGTACACGGTTGAGTCAAGAGTGCGGGGAGCATGGAACTTCCTTACCACTCTTGACAAGTCTTGGCATATCTTGCACTCGGCCCGAAGAAAACTCCACTTAGGGTGCAGTCTCGTAACCATAAGCCCTATAGGTATAAGGGATAAGAGGCTGCGAAAACAACTGCTTGCTGATAAGACCGGATGAGAGGAGCTAGTCTTGTATGGTCGATGTACGCCTCCTTGAAGGGGCAACCAGGGAGAAGATAAGGGCGGCACCCTCCATTAGGGAGCTGATAAGTGTCAAAAGACGCAAATGTCATGAGGCTTTATTTTCGCAAGAGAATTAAGGCTTGTCATATTTGTGCAATGATCCTGCAGAGGCAATAATACTAACGCGAGGGTAAGACGAGATCAATGGGTTTTTACATGAAAGTGTAAGAACGTCCTGCGATTTCGTCGCAAAGACGACAATGTCATAGGATTTTATGGTCGCAAGAACATTTAAACCTGTCATATTGTCGCAAATATAATATCCTGCAGAGGCAAAAATACTTAAGAAATGATAAGACAAGGTCAATGGGTCATTACATGAAAATGTAAAGACGTCCTGCGATCTTGTCGCAATGAGGGGTGGCAAAATAAGACCTTTACTTAGGAAGGCAAAATAAGACCACACAAATAATGATAAGGCAAGACCAATGGGTCATTACATGAAAATGTAAAGACGTCCTGCGATCTTGTCGCAATAACAGCATTCAAGAAAGATCTTTAAACATTTTGAATATAGGCAATCGAGATCTTTTCATCGCAAGAAAGAGTACATGGTAAGCTTGCGAGCTTGAAAAAATGATTAAATGATAAGCTTGCGAAACATATAAATAATAATGAGACTGAGGCAATGCTTGCGAGACTACAACAAAAGACTTAATGGAAAATAAAGGAATTGTTTGATAAGGGGGAAAAATGAGTTCTTATAGTAAGAAGGAAAGAGAAACTAAATAATTCATTTAACACAGGACTTAATCTTTTGCAATCAAAAAGGAAAATTCAACAAGGTTACAAAGAAGTTTAATTCTCAATATCAATATTCTCAATTTGAAGGAGATGGTAAAGATTCTTCAACAATCTTGTCAGTCTCACCCTCGCCAGTTGAAGGGTATTCATAAGAGATTTTTTCGCAAGGTTCCTTATTGATAACTTCATTATTAGCGAGATCTTCGCAGCTTTCATAATCATAATCACTATCAGGAGCGTTGGGTACTTCATCATCTTCAACTTCCAAAGGTTCAACAGAGACAGGATCAAGGGATTTAGAAAGTAAAATATTATTCACAAGAACTTCTGCTTTGGGGTGAAATTGACGAAGAAGTGCCTTCTGTTGATTTTTACTCTGGATCTCTTTAAGATGATTAAGGTAGTTAAACCTCCTTCTGGCTCGATCGCGAGATTGGGCAAGGGAAGTAACAAGAGTTGCATTTTCCTTACGAATCTTAGCATGCGCCGCTTCCAAAGTAGATAGAGAAGAGTGAAGATTTTTCTCAGACTCTGCAAGAGTAAAGTAAGACATTAAAATTATAAAATGGAAAGTGGTGTATAAAATTAGAAAAGAAAAATAATGGAAAAGGCAGTCAAATCTTATGACTACCTTCCTTCTGCGAGATAAGATATTGAGTAAGGACCAAGCAATTATTCCCCAAGTTTTCCATGGCATTATCAAAACCATCACCAACAAGACCTTTTAACATGACGCAAACTCTTTTCGTTAGAAATCAATAACTTATTTTGCTTCGCAAGGGAAGAATGGGATTCTTTTAGCTTGGTATAATCATCCTTGAGTTGGTTTGTTTTAACACTTAGATTTATTCTATTCTGAATAAGTTTATCTCTTTCAGTGGTAGTATCTTCAAGTTTATTTTTCAGTAGGAAGATAGACTGTTCTTGCTCATTCAATGCTTTTTTACAAGCATCAAGTTGTTGCGAGGATATCGCCACCTTATCCAATAAAGCTCGCTTCTCTTGAAATAAAGTTCCATTTTCATCTGATAAGGTTTCCAACTCCAAATTAGATTTATTCAAAGAATATGAGAGACGCGACACTTCATTACTTAATAATTCTTGGTTTTGAACTAAGCAGATGTTTTCTTGAGAAAGATTATTTATTTGATCCATAGAAAATGTATGAAGGTTATCTAAACGATTATATTGCTCCATCCAGGCGTCTCTTTCCGTTCGAGTTTCTTCCACAATAGATTCCAATTGATATATCTCCATCTTACGTTTCTGGTGCAAAACTTGAGAGGCGAACCAAGTTTTTTTTTTTAAAAAAAAAAAAAAAAAAAAAAAAAAAAAGAAGAGGTGGGGAGGAGAGATACCTTTTAGTTCTTCATTTTTCCTGCGAAGGTTATCGCGATCCAGTAAAGTATTATGAAGACTATTCTTCAAAGTCTTAATTTCTTGTTCCAAGGATATTTGCGATATCGTATCGGAACCAAAATATTTACCCAAAGATTCGTAAACGCTAGTTCTGGTGGGATCAGTGGAGGCTTTCTTAACATCATTCATGGTATCTGATAAAATTCTAAAAGCTATATCCATCCCTTCCAAATTTTCTTTGGTAAGAGAGATAGATTTTGAGGAAGAAGAAATAGTAGAAGAAGAAGGAAAAGTTGAATCACCCATGGTTATAAGATCTCCAGTTGGAGAAACCTGATCAATAGGTGGGGGCGAGACAAAAGTAAAAGTGGCGAGAGGCACGTCCTGAAGAATTTCATTCACAAAAAATTCGAGGATCGATTTATCCTGCGAGGATGCTTTGTAGGAAAAGTAGAAATTTTAAATCCCGAAAAGGGAACAGTAGGAGTAGCAGCAGGAACCTCAGGTTTATTATGGCAAAGCCTTTTGGGAGATCTATCATCATTCTTATCATCCTGCGAATAATAAATCAATTGATAAATAGAGGCAACAAAGCTGCTATTAAAGAAATAAAATATTTCTAAAATACCTTACTACTCGCAGGCTGTTTTTTTGAAGCAAGAGACTTCAGTTGCGAAGAGGATTTTGGTTGCGAACCCGTAGGGATGTTAGGGTTCACCACGGTATACTTAGAACTGGATCTATTCTTGCTAAAACAAAAAATGGCGGAAGAAATATCAAAAGAAGAATAGAATCAAGATGAAGTAATTTCAATAAGGAAGATCAATCAAGAGAATAATCAAAATCAATAAAATTAACGAACCTGGATGCCATGAAAACAGTAGCAGAAAGACAATAAAAAGAAGGTGATGAAGATGAACAGCAGGAAATAATTGCAGACGATGAGGAAGATAGAGAAGAAGAGAAAGAGTGTTTTTCACAGGAGATTCTCCTTTAAATAGAAAAAAAAAGAAAAAAAAAAGAGTGACCGGATAACATTAAATATACCGGTAAAAAGAGTTATTATAGACACGTGTAAACGGTTATCCCAAAATTCAAGGAATCAAATTTCTTATTCGCAAAGCTTCGGAATTTCGCAAAAGAATAGAGCATTGCATGAGGCAGAGAGCATGGAGTAATAATTTCGCAATACCTCTTATTCGCAATCAAGGACGGATATTTCTTATACTTCTTCAAGGATACTTCATATTTCGCATACTTCAAGAGATAATACTTCTTATTCACTTCGCAAAGCTTCGGAACTTCGCAAAAGAATAGAGGCAAGTACGTACTTTTCAAGTCCAGTATTCTTTCACTCGTTCCTTCATCAACAAATGCCAAAGATCACCACAGTAACAAATTTTTCCTTAAAAATCGCTCTCCAAGCAATATTCAAGGAAAAAGAGGCAAGATGTAGGATCAGAATATCGCAACTCCAATACTTCGCGAGATTAATAAACGACTGCGTTGCGAAGGAGTCGCATGGAGATAAATAAATGACATAATAGATGACGACAGTCAGAACATGAGGAAAGCGTGAAGACTTGGCGAGATTTAGGAGTGTCACGAGGACAAGCAGTTACACATTCGCGAGGATTCGCGAGTCGATTCCGAAAATAAAGGACAGCTTAGCTGTCATCCACTATGTAATACCCTATATAAAGGGTCGAGTAAGTTTGTTGTGAGGGAGATCTTTTTTGAGGTGTGAAGCAAGTCATTAAGAGAGAGAAAACAGAGAGTAATTGTAATTGCTTTGGTTTTATTCTAATTGCATTTGTAAACATTTCAAGAAGATAATCAATAAAGTTCAAAGTTAATCATCTTACAAAGAGTTAATTACGTTGAATCTAATGAGGTGTGTAGTGTGGGATTTCCTGCAACTACAATAAAGGTACTCAAGGAAAATTGCCTAACAACGGCTCATTCTTCTTGGACAAAATGTCCTTCATGCTTGGAAGAGCCGCCTGTTTCAGCTTCAACTCCGGGACAACATCTCTACTTTTGCCTCCTGTTGATTAATCAAAACCGCAGAAGGGCCATTAACCACTTCAGCCTGCAGCCTTTGTATCTCGAAAAATCCCTCACAAAACCAGGAGGCATTAAACTCAAATTTTACACACATATCCCAATGGAATTCCCAACTCTTGACAACGTCTCCAGAAACAGTGTGTCCAGTCACGCCACACATGTCATGAATTGAAGATAAGGTTTCCTCCACGCGCTTAACCAATGCAAAGAGACTATCAACCTTCCTGGTAGTGGCAATGTGCCCATACCTCTTCCATATCTTGGTATATAGCTCAGCATACTTCACAGGCACACTGAATCCTCCAATCAACACGTGACCTTCAAAAATAGCCTCTAATGGAGGATCAAAGACGACACCTGCGGCTGGATGTGCGACTAGCAAAGACTCGTTGGGAACAATCACACCCGTCGTCACGACATCATTTTCCGCCATGGGAGATACAACAACATCTTCATGATGATCAACCTCAATCTCAAGATCACCAGCGGGTACGGTCTCCATGACTGGAGACACAATTACACCTTTATTTACATGGATCTCCATCTCATAGTTATTTTCAGAAACAACCTATTCCTGTAAATATCACCAATTAATTAGTTATTCAGTATGAATAAATAATCCAAGAGAAAAATGTAGAAAACTCACCGACTCATCTATGGGCCCACTGGGACTGGAAGAAGACTCGTCGCTACGCTCTGAAGTACTTTTCCCATCATCGCCGGATCCTAAACTTTCTTCTTCTTCATCTTCCTCTTCGCTGTTAAGGGGCTCAGTATCGCCAGATTTTTCTTCAGGAGGCCCCTTTTCTGGCCATGTGCGAGCCTGGTGAAGGCGTTTACCTTGTTAAGACCCCGGGTCAAAAAAAGGAAGAAAACTTCAGTGGCGACAATTAAAAATATTTATGCAATCAACCAAAGCAGTAAGAAAACCATACGTACTTGCATGTTGGAAGAACTGAAAGTTACAAGAGCCGTCGAATCCGTTTGGAAGCCACCTGCACGATTTTTCGACCTTTCCTCCTTTTTCAGGGGACTGTCTGCATCCGAGCTAGAGGATTTTCGCTTGCCCGAAGGAAGCTGTTTCAACAATTTATGCTTTGCCAGAATCGAAGAAGGAGGTTTTCCACGTGGCTTTGTCACAACATCCTACACGAACTGATGAATGGCGAGGAACTCATCTTTCCATGAATGTTATATTTGGGAGTTGTCACGGGTTTTTGTTATGAGAGCAAGAAGGGAAGACTTTTATCTGGTGCAA
This sequence comes from Papaver armeniacum, assembly GCA_023531295.1. Lineage (NCBI taxonomy): Eukaryota > Viridiplantae > Streptophyta > Magnoliopsida > Ranunculales > Papaveraceae > Papaver > Papaver armeniacum. The sequence goes on from JAJJWW010002949.1 coordinate 275,383, forward strand.
AGACGTTGTAATCAAGAATAACGGGTAACAACTCATCTGGAGTTTTCAGCGGGCGAAGGAATAGGACTCCCTGATCAAATCCTATATGTCGAGCAGCCCTGTCAATGTTGTAAGTGACTACTCCACAAGATCCTCTGAAAAGAGATGGCACGTACCCAGGTATGCAGCTTCGCAAGAACACAGTTTCTCCAATGCTCATATTCCCGTCAGCAGAACGCAATATCACCTTCGGTACGAAAGCAAAAGTGTCTGGTTGAACTATGGAGGAGTGGACTGGAGCCCAAGGACGAAAGTTAACGCATGTGCATTGTCAAGAAAATCAATGATCTTTGAACCAGATCTTGGACGCCTCTCCAACCAACGAAGTATCCTAGAACCGCCATATGCATCAAGAAATGAGGTTCTCGGGTTAGGAGCGTAATTCTTGAAATGCTCCCATAACCATGCTTGAAGAAAGGCAACGTGGATATATGAGTCTACTTTCAGATACCCATTAGAGACGTACATGTCTTCTACTAAGTGATCCAGATGAGTTTACAAAGAGCCAAGAATTAGACTGTCGATGGGAAGAGCAACGCCTTTACCTAGTTCGATAGAAAACTTGATGAGCTTATGTCTTATCTCCTTCTTTCCAGAGACATCATCAAAAACATCTCTGGATAGCCTCATAATTCTTTTGAACATATCTCGCTGCTTTTGTGACCAAAGTGGCGTGTATTTCTTCTTCTTCCTCAGACAAGACAACATCAAGTTTCCCAATTATAAGAAGATTCAACATATCGGATACGCTTTCCAAAGAAATAGTCATCTCACCCCATCTACATATAGCCGTATGAGTTTCCGGACACCATCTGGAGATGAAAGTAATCAAGCCTGCAATGTCTTTTCTGACTTGAAGTGCCGCAGATGCCATGACAGCATGCATGATTTGCGCCTCAATTAAGTTGGCCTTTACGTGGTCGCTGCTCATCATAAATTTCATCCACTTATCATAAGAGTACAATGGACTATGGCAGATTTTGAAGTCAATTGGAGAAGCTGAGTACCCTTTCTTCTGAAGACAAATCCTCATTATACGCCATGGGCAGACTGATTGGATTTCTCAATCATTCTTTGAATCAGTCAGAAGAGTTGCCACTAATTTGGGACGGGTCCTTGTAACTGTAGCGGATTTCGTAAAGAACTCATCATATGTTTTTGGCTTGGAGTTGTTAACATTTCTCGATGCGGCGGCGGAACTCCTTTCAAGTGACATCTTAACAAAATTCCTTATGCTTTTGAAGTAACTACAACGAAGCAAAACAGAAAAAGTACTACTTTGAAGGAAATCATAAAGTCAACGACACATTTTCTAAGGAAATTTCCCCTTTGGCCGCATTTTATAGCACTCACGTCAAAAATAAAGAAGAAATATGGACTGATACTTGCTCAACAAGATATATATGTGATGTCGCGGGAAAATATGCTCTTAGCCAAAACCCGACAACATCGTGAGGAATATGTTTTTGGCTGAAATTGTACAAGGCCGCGGGAAGTATGCTCTCAGTCATATCACGTTTTGTCGCGGGAGTTATGCTCACGAAAAAAAAGGAAACCCTACAACTAGTTTTCATGGAAAAGGGAACATATGGCGTTGTCCACACGTATATATGATAGATGCATTTATGTGTCTATTTTCATCTCGATTTTCTATATTGTTAGTACCCATTTTTGTACTTATTATGGTGTTTTGTGTATTTGTAGGTATTTTTGGGCAATAAGCGTTTTTGAAGAAATCGGCTCGAAAAGTTGATAAAAGCACTCGGAGGACACCTACTATTCGGACTCTGAGTTTGGATACGGGGCAGTTCAATTACTAATGGGTACCTCACTGCTATTTGCACCACAGGGCGCCCCAAGATAGCTACTATCGGCACCCCACCAGTGGTTAGGGGGAAACCACCTTCTTCACGGTTTAAAATGGAAATTTGGCGGGAAAAGGAAAGTATCGACTGCACATTTCTCAGATCGGATTTAGAAGAGATTTTGTACGATTTTCACGTGGAGATTGGTTGGAAACACCCTGTCACAACATAACAGGGAAGGTATATGCTACAGAATTGAACAAAAACAAGTTTCTATGGTTTTCTCATGAAAACAGGGCCGGTGAGTACTCGGATTTTGTTGAGTGGATTGAAGCGAGATTACTCGGACTTTCTCATTCAGTTGGATTGATACGGCCTTGTTAGGGTTAAAATAGGATTGCTAGGTGTTTTGTTTCAAAGAAAAAGGCGATTTCCACATATATCTCGATAAACAGGGAAAGAGAAAAGTTTTCGGGTTTTCTGTGGATTAATTATGGGAGTTACGCGAACAACAAGGGAGGATGTTCGGCCAAACAACTTTGGAAGAGTTTAGGAGAATCAGAAGCAAGCTGAGACGCGTGAAGTAAAAAGGGAAATAAATATCCCGTAACTTGGATAGGAACCATAACTTGGAGATCATCCTTGACTTATTAATCTCTTGAACTAAAGGGGAGAATCTATGAGACATTGGATTTGAAAATTTAATTCAATCATTAGAAGATTTTGACAGCAACCCAGGCACGTAACAAAGAGAAAAGAAAGGAAATATTGCCCGTAACTTGGAAGAGAAGAAAGGAAGGATTTGCGCGAGTTATAATCTTCCTGTAGGTGTATAAAAGTCTTTGGGAGAGTACCGGAAAGAAGGTCGAGACTTTGGGGTAGTCAAAGTAATCGAAATCGTTCCTCGGTGCTACTCGGTTGGGGAGCTTGGAGCGAGGAGCAATAAGTTCGGACTTGGAAATCGCCAAAACTCGGTCTAATACTCGGAATCTATTTATTAATAATTTATATATTGCTGCTCATAAGTCATGATTTGTACCTAATTAAAATTAAAATTTTAACATTATGATGTAATTAAGTGTGTAATATTGTTATATTGAACGTATTTATCATGTATTTAGAGGTTTTCTATTTTATAACTCTCATCTAAGGGTTATGAATATTTTATTTTCTGATTTAAGTGCATGCAAGGCCAACCCAGAAAAATCGTTAACTCGTTTTGCTAAAAAATCAGTCCAAATTGGCCGCCTTAATTGCTAAAAAACAGAGAGTCCTTGGAATCGGAAATCGCATCGGTCATAGAGCTTGTAGCGATTACTCGGTGAGTAATCGGCCTTGGAGAGTGATTTTGACTACACTGGGGGTAGTTACAGAGAAGTTTGAAGAGTTACAGAGACGATTTCGATCATCAGCAGAAAAGAGAAACACGAGCAGAAGGAAGGAGCTGAAGAATATAATACTGCAGAGATCAGTCGCAGATACAGAGGACAGTCGTTAATACTGTGGTCTTTACTTTCAAATTCAAACTTTCTGTAACAATTTTTCCAATAATGAATCGAATTCGCAACAGTTCTGTTAGGGTTCCTCTGTAACAGTGGGCTTTGTAACAATTATATTTGTTACAAATTCTCTGCTTTGTACCTTTTCTCCCTTTTAATCAACTTTTGAGCTATGAACCGATAATTTGAGCAAGTGATTCATATGAGAAGCTAAACCCCAACACTGGGACGACGGAGGAAGTCATGTTTCACAATTTCTTGGTAACTATAATGATTCTTCATGACTTTTTGCATTGATTTAATTGATTCATGATTTTTATTAATTAGTTGTGATTTTGTCTGATGACGTAAGCTTAGACTTAGAGCTTTTGATGCGTCATGCTTATGATTTACAATTAATCTTTTACAAAATCTACCTTTGGCAAAGAAACAGAGTCCATAAAAGAGCTAGAATTATTATGAATCAATATAAGAACCAATTGAATGTGATTAATGGTGGAAACCCGAGTCCCAGTTCTCTCGATATATTGTGACAAACTTGTGTATATATTTTCTTTGTTTTTAGTATTTTCTTAAATCAAACCTTTACAAGCCCGAGTTGAATGAATCTTATTTAACACTTCTACAATCACATCAATTTTTGGCGCCGCTGCCGGGGACTTGTTTTTAGATTTGTTTTACAGGTTTGGATATTGGATCGTAAAGAAAGCCGAGCCAAAGATATTGGTGTTTAACTAAAGACTTGGAGTCAAAGACAAAGCGAAAAGAAACGAGGAAGAGACAAAGAATTTTATTTTTATTTTTTTTTATTTTTTAGTTTTTTTTTCGAAAACTGTATTAGGGTTTATAATTATTTTTGTAATTTTTCTTTTTCTTTTTGGACTTTTTGGACATTTGGACATTTGGACATTCTGGACATTATTTTTAAACCCTACAGAAGGGTGGTCTTAAATATAAACTGTTTGCAGGGAAGGACGACAGTTACGATACTGTCTCTTCACCTAGGGTTCGTACACTGACATAGGAGTCAGTGGCCCGAGTCGACTACAACCGATTCATCCCCCGTTTGGAATGGGAGGTAAGATTCTAAACACTCGCAAATCCTCTGTCAGCGAGAAACTGGACTCTTTCGTATGCATATATGTTGAGGACTGAATACAGACTTTAATTTCCTAGTAAAGGGAAAGGCCTGGCCATACAAGATAAGGGTTCGGATTTCATCACCGTTCTCTTCTTGCCCGCCTTAGGAAAACGATACCAAACGCAAACCCAAGTTTAAAATTTTGACTAGAACGAGACCGATAAGGTAACGAGCTTATAGGAAAGTCGTTCAAAAGGACTGTATTGGGTATCTTATTAGCTTAACTCGTTATTTAGAGGTTTGCTAAAATTGTACCTAGTTTGTTTTTGGAAGATTAGAAGCTGGTCTATAAACAATCTAAGTGGAGACATCATGCTTTTTGTTTGCTAGAAATCAATAGGTTTGATTTGGTTGAGTCATCCTTGTTTTGTGATTGCATAGAATCCCCTTCCTTATTCTTTTGCATGCCACGAACGTAAAAAGAGACGCCCTAGGTAGATTTGTTAAAGAGAAACCTAGTAGTTCTAAGCGTCTCGATTACCTCAATTTAGAAAGTCCGATTTTTGAAGAGTCCGTGATGTGATTCTCAATTGAGTTATAGTAAATAGTTCGTTCAAGACTTGTGAAAGCAGATTTTAGACTTAATTTTAAATTAAAATTATAGCAAACTTAAATACAAGTGATATGAAAAATATGGAGAAGACTGGGGCTATGTATTCCACTAATTACCAATATCAAAGTGATTAATATTCTCTAATTATAATTATGCAAATCCTTCATTCAAACTGATTCTTAATATTCCAAAAGTTGATTTTGAGAAATAACAATTGTAGATCGAAAGTATGGGACATCAAAACCCTAGGCTAGCATGCTCCATCAATTAAAATAACAATTGTTTAACAAAACCATTTTATCTATTTATTTATCAAGGAAAATAATCATATAATAATTGCATAAATTAAATAAAATAGAGATTACCACTTTTCATTGGCGAAATAGCTTCCTCCGTCACCCTAGAGGATGGGTTTAGCTCATCATGTTGGAAACACGCTCAAAATTCATTTTTATTGCTCAAAGGAAGTGTATAAATGATGAAATGGAGAGAAAATAATGAAAACCAGGTGTTTGCAACGTTTATAATTGTTGCAAAACACTGTTACAAAGAACGATAAAGATGAACTGCTGCTGTTATTGTAGCTCTGCGACCCTCGTCTAAGTGTCGTTGTCACTATAGAAAAAACGACTGCCTCTGGTGGTCTTTTGTTCTTCGTGTTCTTCACAACAGCAGAAAATGGCGATTCTCTGCAGCTTGATTTTCTCGGCTCTGTAGTGTTCTAAACTGCTCCCAATCACTCTGTCCCCTCTCAATGAGACCCCATCAACTTATTTATATTGAACATCACCAAGAAATCTCGCTCATTAACCCACAATAATCCTCCATTACTCGGAATGAAAGAAAATATTTTCTTTCCCTTTTTGCTTCATCCATGCATTTACAGCTGTCAATTCGTGCTTACTCACTCCAAACACAACACTGATTCAGTAAAGACTTCTCCCAACACAAGCCAACCACTGAGAAACACGGGAAGGAGTAAAACAATCCCGTGAAACTCTCATGCCTCTGTTTTCTTCAACTCGATCAAACTAGCCCAATTTAATTCGAACAAAAGCCCATACCATGCCTGTTTTGGCCTAACAAGTTCATCCCAATCGAAAACAGTGATTGAGTCTCACTGCAATTCCTCTAAAATCGAATCATAGTATGACGGGTTTTCAAATAATTATTTCCCGCCAAAAATGTTTTCAAACGAAGAAGAAAGGGTTTCCCCTTATCCAACAGCTGGGGTGCGAATAGCATGAAGGCACCCCTTATCAATTGAGTGCCCCTTAACCAATAGTGAGAGTCCGAATAACATGTGTCCTCCGGGTGTCAAAATCAACTTTTTGAGCCGAATTTTCCAACAAAGTTTATTTCCAAAAATACCTAAAAATACATAAAAACACAATATTAGTACAAAAATCGAGTTCCAACACTATAAAAATTGAAGACAACTTAGACACAAAAATTGTCTATCAAATACCCCCAAACTTATTATTTGCTAGTCCTCGAGCAAATCTAATGTATAAAAATAAAAATGACTACACTTAGCACGTGCATCAAGCCGTTAAACCGCTAGGTGACCCTAGTGGCGGAGTGTTGTCTCTGGAGGGTTTACTAGAGGTGTACCCACAAAACCTTTACTCCAGACCCTAGCTATCTACGCAGAACCTTGGAAGGCACTAAAGAATCTCCCTGGTTGGCATACTTATTGACTACAGGAGGAAGTACCCTAATGCGAAATTCCAATTGTTGTACACGAGTTTGCACCAAAGATACTAAAATTCATATAAAGTGACAGAGTTCTACTCAGATAGTTTGGACATCATAAAACGGAGTCAACCAATCACATGGATGTAGAGAAAAACGTGGATGATGTTGACTAAGGTGAACCTATCCTAATGGACTGAGATACTGGTCTGGACTAATATCAACACACTGCCATATCCAAGGGAACTAGTGGTCGATAATCCTAACTCTAGGTCAACTCAGCTGGCATATACAAGGGTACCAGTGGTCGACTTTATTGTATTTATTCCGGTTGGTCTAGTGGTCTGGTCTTTTTTTTTTTTTTTTTTTTTTGGTATCTCAGTCACTCTATTTCACCCTAGCAATGGTAAAAAGAAAAAGAAAAAGAAAAAGAAAAAGAAGTGATCAGGATTCTTTCGATGTTTACATCACGAGGATATGGCAAAACTACCATGTTTTCTTTTCTAACACCTGAGCTCTGTGCTTTTATGAATAGACTCTTATAGATGTTTCCATCTAATCAGATTGGTTCCTCAACTCCTACAACCAAAATGTTTCCATCCACTTAGATTGGTTAGTGCCATCCTTAATAAACATAAATTTCTAGGCTATGGAGTTTATTTATTCTAACACAAAGGTAATAAAATTTTTCTACCCCAGCCCCAAACGTAAATCTTACATTGTCCTCAATGTTTCTAATGAAAGAGCAAAGCCAAAAAGTAAAGTAACATGAGGAATCAGTAAAGAGAGAAGTCGGAAAGATAGTACCTGGGTAAAGAGAGAAATCAAAAACTAATATACAAAATACAATCCCCTCGATAGTCAATCAAGGGTAAACAGGGTCCTCTAGAGGGACCTCCTCAACATCATCTTTAGGAAATGGCTCTAAAAAGGGTTTCAATCTCTGACCGTTGACCTTCGAAGAACTACTACCATCTGGTGTCTCGATCTGAACAGCTCCATGAGGAAAGACAGTGCGAACAATAAAAGGACTGTCCACCGAGAATGTAACTTCGGGTAGAATATGCAAGCGGGTATCATACAGAAGAACTGTTTGACTTGGAGAAAATGACTTCCTTAAATATTTCTATCATGCACAAGTGATGGTTATTTTCAATGATGTTGTAGTAAGAAGGGTTGTCGTTCACTCGGACTTGACGAGATTGATTTTAAGAATTAATAAAAGAAAATACTAAAGATAAAGAAAATATATACAAATATTGTCGCAGGATGAAGAGTCACTAGGACGCAGGATTTCACTACTTTTCATATTCTTGTGGTTCAGTCATTAACTCGAGACAATATAGCTCAAACAAAAGAAGTTGTGACTCTAATTCCTTGCCAAAAATAGATTTCATAAAATATTATCTGTAAGTCGTAAGCATGAGGCATCAAAAGTAATTTAAACTAAGCATGCGACATCAGACAAAATAAAAGATAATTAATAGAAATCATAAAACAATTAAATATATGCAAAAAGTCATATAAAGAATTAATTCATTTACCACAATCATGAAAAGTTGCTTCCTCCGTTGTCCCAGTGATGGGTTCTAGCTCCGCATATTGGAAACACACTCAGAATAATTTTTCATTGCTCAAAAAGTGTTTACAAGAGGTGAAAATTGAATGAATATTGAAAACCGGGTTTGTAACAATTATATTTGTTACAAACCAAACTGTGGCATAGAACGATATATATGATGTGTCGCTGGCACTGTTCAAAAACGACTTCCTCCTTAAATACGACCCACAGCTCTCTGTCGTTGACACTGTTGAAGAACGACGGTCTTTGGCTATCTGTTCTTTGTGTTCTTCGTCTTTAATGGCAGCAGCAGAGACGAGCTCTGCAACTCTGATTTTTCTTCAATCTGCCACTCTATCTTTTGGCCCAAACTCTATCCTCCCCGTTCCACTCCTCCTCTACACCTTATATAGCATCACAGGCAAGATAATCCTCCCTCATAACTCCGAGTATTCTCAAAAATATTCTCATGCAGTCGCGGGAAATAATTCCACTTATTTCTCTCCTACATGCGCCTGTAGGTGTCTAGCACACTCCAACTCAATGCAACACGACTCATAAGACATTGAACATGCTGCTTCCACAAGATTTCTTCAACCAAAAGCCCGATATATCATCAAGATACGTACCTTCCCCTGTTTTGCTTAATCTCGTGGAAATCTTCTCTATATTCAAATTCAAGACACGTACCTCCCCTGTTTGGATAAAACAGGGTCAAAGCAATCCAAACACGGAAAGAAATCCGATTAAATCTCTTCCCAAATTGGTCCAAAATATTCTGCAGGAACTAAAATTTCAAACTGAATCTTCCCGCCAAAAACTTTTTTGCGTGAAGAAAAAAAAGGTTCCCCTTAACCTCGGTTGTGGTGCGAGTAGCAGTTGGTTGAAAATAGTAAATATGTTGCCCCTTAGCAACTGGGTGCCCCTTAACCAACATTGAGAGTCCGAATAATACGTGTCCTCCGGGAGTGCTCCAAGTAATTTTTCGAGCCGATTTTTCCAAAAATGTTTATTGCCCAAAAATACCTACAAACACATAAAACACCAAAATTAATACAAAATCGAGTGCCAACAATATATAGTATTGAGATCAAATTAGATACAAAAAATATGTCTATCAAATACCCCCAAACTTATTATCTGCTAGTCCTCGAGCAAATTTATTTTAGAAAATAAAATGACTACACTTAGCACGTGCAGCAAGCCGTTAAACCGCTAGGTGGCCCTAGCGGCGGAGTGTTGTCTCCGGAGGGTTTACCAGAGGTGTACCCACAAAACCTTTACTCCAGACCCTAGCTATCTACGCAGAACCTTGGACGGCACTAAAGAATCTCCTTGATTGGCATACTCTCATTGACTACAGGAGGAAGTACCCTGATGCGAAATTCCAATTGTTGTACACGAGTTTGCACTCAAGCATACTAAAATTCATATAAAGTGACAGAGCTCTACTCAGATAGTTTCTAGACATCATAAACCGGAGTCAACCAATCACATGGATAGATTAAGAAGATGGATGTAGAGAAAACGTAGATGATGTTGACTAAGGTGAACCTATCCTAATGGACTGAGATACTGGTCGGACTAATATCAACACACTGGCATATACAAGGGAACCAGTGGTCGATAATCCTAACTCTAGGTCAACTCAGCTGGCATATACAAGGGTACCAGTGGTCGACTTTATTGTATTTATTCTGGTTGGTCTAGTGGTCTGGTCTTCTTTTTTTTTAGTATCTCAGTCACTCTATTTCACCCTAGCAATGGTAAAAATAAAAACAAGTGATCAGGATTCTTTCGATGTTTCCATCACGAGGATATGGCGAAACTACCATGTTTTCTTTTCTAACACCTGAGCTCTGTGCTTTTATGAATAGACTCTTCTAGATGTTTCCATCTAATCATATTGGTTCCTTAACTCCTATAACCAAGATGCTTCCATCCACTTAGATTGGTTAGTGCCATCCTTAATAAACATAAATTTATAGGCTCTGGAGTTTTATTTACTACAACTAAAAATTTTCTCCCATACCCCCAAACTTAAATCTAACATTGTCCTCAATGTTCTCAATATGAAATTAAAAACATGAACAAGGAGAAACCGTTACCACTTGAAGAAAAGAGATAAGGAAAGATATTACCGTGTTGCATGAATATTGGGTTACCTCCCAAGAAGTGCTAAGTTTAAAGTCTTCAGCCAGATATTGGAAGAGATTAGTCACCTCGAAGAATCATAAAGCAGCAGCCGAAATAACTGTGGGTCATCTGGATCAAAAAGTGCTAACCACAAGAAGAGGAGACTGCAATAGACCAGGAAGATATCCAACACACCCTTATCTATTTTTAAGACCACTACATCTAGTTGTGGTTCGGGTTCAGGCTTTATAAAAGGGTCTAGATAACATATTTTCATGGGTTGCGTTTCCTCATGAGTTAGATCCGAATGTTCAGGTTCTAGAGTCTGGAATAACTCAAATAAAAACTTAGAAGCACATAATAATAACTGAATAATTGAGGATCCTCTAAGTCAATCGGTTTTGACTTACACAGTGACCACAATAAGATTGGTGGTCTTCCTTAAGCAAATGTGTCGACCCTAATATCCTAAAGTAATTAGGTTTAGTCTCAAAACTTAATAATTGACACATCTGAAACTTATACGTTCCCACAATTAGAAGGAAGGTTTTTGGTTGGAAAACAAAGTCAATCGTGGTATCATAGCCTGGGTTAACCACATCAACCAGAGGATGGGTTTCTAACAACTGAACTTCTTTATGGACACAACTAGGTTCAGGAAACGTGTACGAAGATAATCTTGTAAAATGGTTGAGGCACATATGTCAAGTCCCAAGTGAGGGATCTTTGTAAGAGCTAAAGCTAAGGCACAAGGAGAATGATAATCACCCCCAAACTTAGAGTTTTGGGTGTCTCTAGATAGACTAGCTATAATTTCCCTAATTTCTAGATCATCGGAATCCTGAAAATGGTCAATTACTTCTTCTAGGTTATACTCAGGTGATGCATCCTCACTCATATTTAAAAGCTCTACGAGTTCATCTTCTTCGTCTAAGACTATTGTTTCTAAATCCTTGGACTCTAAAAAAGTATTCTCAGGATAAACCCATTCCTCTAAACCATTATCGGCTTTGTAACTAGGAAATTCTACATCGTCTAAAACGGAGATACTTCTAGTGAAATCCTCATCCTTTTGAATAGGTGAATAATTATTAAAATTATTTGGATTTAAACCAGAAATATTACTATCATTATAAAGCTCAATTGGAGAAACAAATTCCTGATCACTATGCCTAAAAACTTCATATTCTTCATCAACATTTTCCACATCATGATCATCACTATAATAACATGAAAAAGATCGAACCTTATCTAAACAAGTAGTGTTACCAATTTTATCCTCGTCATCTTGATTATGCAAATAACTATTCTCATTTTTAAGGGTATTATTGGAAACACTGTATTGGAAATCAAGATTATTTCGAGCAATTATTTCGTTCGTCTCAGCTATCATCTTGAGGGATTCCTCTATAGAAAGTTTCATTTCGTCATAAACTAATTAAGTTATTTATCTTAGCTAACTTACGTGTCGTCTCCTCTAATTTTCTGAGAGACTCTTCTAAAGGAGAAACATAAGAATTTTGCTCGTATGACCCGTGTGTGTGTGGATAGTAATTGGGCACATCATGGTATGAACCATAACCTTGAAAAGGCTGATGTTCCCAACCATTATTCACACTATGGTCAAAGTAGTAATGTCCATTTTGAAACTCAGTCGGATAATCATTGTATTGGCTGTTATAATACCAGTTTGACATCCTAACTGCAAGGGAATTCTACACAAACACAAACAAGGCTGACTCGACCACAACAAACCTACTGATTTCTAACAAACAAAAATCATGATGGATCCACTTAGATTGTTCTAGACTAGCTTCTAATCCTTCGAAAGGGAATTCGTTACAATCTGAGCAAACCCCTCTGGATCAATCCGAGTCAAAGTAAGTTGAATCAAGACGAGGAAAGCTCCGTGGAGCTTTGATACCCAAGGCCTCACCACTATTACAAGGCGGCGCAGTCACGCATTCAACTTCACAGGAACCATCATGAACTTCGAAGTATGCTAAAAGAGTAACCAATATCTTTCGAATAACTTTCCTATTAAGCTCGTTACCCTATCGGTCTCGTTCTATTCCAAATTTTAAAGCTTAGGTTCGTGTTTGGTTTCGTTTTCCTAAGGCGGGCAAGAAGAGAACGATAATGAAATCCGAACTCTTATCTTGTATGGCCAGTCCTTGCCCTTTACTAGGAAATTAAACAGCCGTATTCAAGACCTCAACATATATGCATACAAAATCATCCAATAAACCCGCTGACAGGGGATTCGTGGGTGTTTAGAATTCTTACCTCCCGTTCGAGACGGGGGATGAACCGTCAAAGTCGACTCGGGCCACTGAATCCTATGTCAGTGTACGAACCCGAGGGGCCGAGACGATATCGTAATCGTCGTCCTTCCCTGTGCAGTTTGTATTTAAATAACCCTTCCTTATGGTTTAAAAAAAAATGTCCAATGTTCAATGTCCAAAAATAAAAAATAAAAATGTCCAAAAATAAAAGATTACAAAAATAATTACCTAATTACAGTTTCTAAAAAAAAATAATGATAATAATAATAATATACAAAATCTTCTTCTTCACTCCTTTTGGATTCCTCTTTTCTTTCCTTCTTTGGCTTCGCTTTTGTTTTCAGCGCTTTCTCCTTTTTTTTTCTTTAGCTCAGTTCCAAATCTGAAAACAAAAAAAGAATTACCAAAAGGCGTAAAAAAGAACAAAAATAATAAAAATAAAACCTAAAAACAAATCTATACACGAGTCCGCGTCGGCGGCGCCAAAAATTGATGGTTATTTTCAATGATGTTGTAGTAAGAAGGGTTGTCGTTCACTCAGACTTGACGAGATTGATTTTAAGAATTAATAAAAGAAAATACTAAAGATAAAGAAAATATATACAAATATTGTCGCAGGATGAAGAGTCACTAGGACGCAGGATTCACTACTTTTCATATTCTTGTGGTTCAGTCATTAACTAGAGACAATATAGCTCAAACAAAAGAAGTTGTGACTCTAATTCCATGCCAAAAATAGATTTCATAAAAAATTATCTGTAAGTCGTAAGCATGACGCATCAAAAGTAATTTAAACTAAGCATGCGACATCAGACAAAATAACAGATAATTAATAGAAATCATAAAAAAATTAAATCTATGCAAAAAGTCATATAAAGAATTAATTCATTTACCACAATCATGAAAAGTTGCTTCCTCCGTTGTCCCAGTGATGGGTTCTAGCTCCGCATATTGGAAACACACTCAGAATAATTTTTCATTGCTCAAAAAGTGTTTACAAGAGGTGAAAATGGAATGAATATTGAAAACCGGGTTTGTAACAATTATATTTGTTACAAACCAAACTGTGACAGAGTACGATATATATGATGTGTCGCTAGCACTATTCAAAAACGACTGCCTCCTTAACTACGACCCACAGAACTCTGTCGTTGACACTGTTGAAGAACGACGGTCTTTGGTCATCGTTCTTCGTGTTCTTCGTCTTCAATGGCAGCAACAGAGACGAGCTCTGCAACTCTGATTTTTCTTCACTCTGCCACTCTATCTTTTGGCCCAAACTCTATCCTCCCCGTTCCACTGCTCCTCTACACCTTATATAGCATCACAGGCAAGAGAATCCTCCCTCATAACTCCGAGTATTCTCAAAAATATTCGCATGCAGTCGCGGGAAATAATTCCATTTATTTCTCTCCTACATGCGCCTGTAGGTGTCTAGCACACTCCAACTCAATGCAACACGACTCAGAAAACATTGAACATGCTGCTTCCACAAGATTTCTTCAACCAAAAGCCCGAGATATCATCAAGATACGTACCTTCCCATGTTTTTCTTAATCTCGTGGAAATCTTCTCTATATTCAAATTCAAGACACGTACCTCCCCTGTTTGGATAAAACAGGGTCAAAGCAATCCAAACACGGAAAGAAATCCGATTAAATCTCTTCCCAAATCGGTCCAAAATATTCTGCAGGAACTAAAATTTCAAACTGAATCTTCCCGCCAAAAACTGTTTTGCGTGAAGAAAAAGAAGGTTCCCCTTATCCTCGGCTGTGGTGCGAGTAGCAGTTGGTTGAAAATAGTAAATAGGTTGCCCCTTAGCAACTGGGTGCCCCTTAACCAACATTGAGAGTCCGAATAACACGTGTCCTCCGGGAGTGCTCCGAGTAATTTTTCGAGCCGATTTTTCCAAAAATGTTTATTGCCCAAAAATACCTACAAACACATAAAACACCAAAATTAATACAAAATCGAGTGCCAACAATATATAGTATTGAGATCAAATTAGACACAAAAAATGTGTCTATCAACAAGTTTCATTTTGTTCTTATACTCCTTAGCACTATCATAAGCATCTATACGAATCTCTTCCAACTCATTGAGATGGAGTTTCCTATGGGCTCCTGCCTTGTCAAGTGAAAAATTTAGCTGCTTAAGATCCCAATAATCTCTATGTTCTAACTCAATAGGTAAATGACATGCCTTGCCATACACAAGCCGATAAGGCGACATTCCAATCGGGGTTTTAAACACAAGACGGTAATCCCATAAGGCATCTGTAAGACTAGACGACCAGTCTTTCCGATTAGGATTAACTGTTTTCTCTAATATACGTTTTATCTCCCTATTAGAAACCTCTACCTGACCACTAGTCTGCGGATGATACGGGGTAGCTACCTTATGTGTAATACCATATTTCTTCATCAGAAGCCTAAAAGGCCCATTACAAAAGTGCGACCCCCCATCACTAATTATAGCTCGCGGTTGATGATTATTTTCAATGATGTTGTAGTAAAAGGTTCGTTGAGACTTGTGAAAGCAGATTTTTAGACTTAATTTTTAAAGCAAAAATATTACAAACTCAAAAATACAAAATGTTGTGAAAATTATGGAGAGGTTTGGAGCTAGGATTTCACCATTCATCAATACTTATGTGGTTTTAAATTAATTTATATCATGCAATTTAAACAATTGATTTGATTATAAAGTATTGCCAAAATCAGATTTCCAAAATATCAAATGTTAGTCGCAAGCATAACGCATCAAGAGTTTAAAACTAAGCATGCATCATCAAGAGAAAACACATTTGATTAATAAAAATCATTTAATTTATTTTTTTATCAATGCAATTAATCATATAAAAATATTGCATAAATTAATAAAGTAAATATTACCACATAATTCTTGAAAGAATGGCTTCCTCCGTCGCCCCAGAGGATGGGTTTAGCTCATCATGTTGGAAACACGCTCAAAAGTTAATTTCATTGCTCAAAAATGGTTCACAAATGATGAAATGGGAGAAAAACAATAAAAACCGGGTTTGTAACACTTATATTTTGTTACAAACCAGCTGTTACAGAGAACGATAATGACAAACTATTGATGTATCTCTGCGACCCACGCTTGGCAGTCGTTTATACTGTATCACAACGACTGTACTCTGCGGTCTAATGTTCTTCGAGCTCTCTTCAATGGCAGCAGCAGCAGATTTTCGAACTCTTGTTTCTTTGCGATGTTCTCTTCCCCAATCACTCTCTCCCTCTGTGATGCTCTAAACTCGATTAAATACTCACAACCTTTCCATAAATTCTCGAGTAAATGCAAATAATTCTTTTCTTTACCCGAGAATAATATCTTACCGTATTATGGGAATTATTCCATTTTAATCTCCTTCACGCATCAATACCAGTCCACCTCCATCTGAACACGTTTTTGCACAAACCAGATAGTACCAAACATTCTCAGAACACACGCCAAAACTCAGTGAACATTGGAAACCCGTGAATATATCTTCTTCTCTGTGTTAACCCAAATCCACGTATTCAACCCAGCTTCTTCGAATCTGAAGGACATACCAGTCCTGTTTGAGTTCAACAGGCCCAAACCAAGCAAATTCAGTGATTGAGTCTCGGTCAAACTCCTCAGAATTGCAAACAGAGCTTTCCGTTTGAGGATAAACCCGAGATTCCGATTTTCTTCAACTCCATCATTATAGCCAATTCTGGTCGAAACCATTGATCATACAATGCCTGTTAGGCTTGATCAAGACGTCACAGAGAGTTTCAGCGATTGAATCTCCCCCGAAGCACCCAAAAATCCAACTTTAAATTCTGCCAGTGAAAATTCCCGCCAAATTCAGAATTTTGAAAGGTTGGGGATGACCTCCCCCTAACAGACAGGGGGTGCGAATAGCAGGTGCCCAACTGAGGTGACCCTTATCCAGAGTGAGGGTGCCTTTAGTAATTTTCTCCGGGGGTCCAAATAGCACTTTTTGAGCAACTTTTTCCACACAAGCGTATTTCTCCAAAAACACCTACACAAACATAAAAACACCATAATAAGTAAAAAATAAAGCACTAACAATAGAGACACTGAGGACAATTCAGACACAAAAATGTGTCTATCAAATACCCCCAAACTTATTATTTGCTAGTCCCGAGCAGATCTAATCTAGAAAATAAAATGACTACACTTAGCACGTGCAGCAAGCCGTTAAACCGCTAGGTGGCCCTAGTTGTGGAGTGTTGTCTCCGGAGGGTTTACCAGAGGTGTACCCATAAAACCTTTACTCCAGACCCTAGCTATCTACGCAGAACCTTGGAAGGCACTAAAGAATGTCATTGGTTGGCATACTTATTGACTACAGGAGGAAGTACCCTGATGCGAAATTCCAATTATTGTACACGAGTTTGCACTCAAGCATACTAAAATTCATATAAAGTGACAGAGCTCTACTCAGATAGTTTCTGGACATCATAAATCGGAGTCAACCAATCACATGGATAGATTAAGAAGATGGATGTAGAGAAAAACGTGGATGATGTTGACTAAGGTGAACCTATCCTAATGGGTGAGATCTTTGGTCTGGACTAATATCAACACACTGACATATACAAGGGAACCAGTGGTCGATAATCCTAACTCTAGGTCAACTCAGCTGGCATATACAAGGGTACCAGTGGTCGACTTAATTGTATTTATTCTGGTTGGTCTAGTGGTCTGGTCTTTCTTTCTTTCTTTTTTTTTCTTTTTTTGTATCTCAGTCACTCTATTTCACCCTATCAATGGTAAAAAAAAAAAAAAAAAGAAGTGATCAGGATTCTTTCGATGTTTCCATCACGAGGATATGGCGAAACTACCATGTTTTCTTTTCTAACACCTGAGCTCTGTGCTTTTATGAATAGGCTCTTCTAGATGTTTCCATCTAATCGGATTGGTTCCTCAACTCCTACAACCAAAATGTTTCCATCCACTTAGATTGGTTAGTGCCGACCTTAATAAACATAAATTTCTAGGCTCTGGAGTTTTATTTATTGCAACTAAAAAGTTTCTCCCATACCCCCAAACTTAAATCTAACATTGTCCTCAAGGTTCTAAAAACATGAACAAGGAGAAACCGTTACCACTAGAAGGAAATGAGGAAAAATATTACCGTGTTGCATGAGAAAGGGATGCCTCCCAAGGAGTGCTAAGTTTAAAGTCTTCAGCCAGACATCAAATACCTTAAAAAGGATCTTCACCTTCCAAAGTCATACACCAATAGCCGAAATAGTTGTGGGTCCATAAGACCAAATAGAGCTAACACCAATATCGACAACCGCCTTTGGTTGAGAAAAATGAATAGAAGGAGCACATTCTCATCTAAGGTTTCTGTCAAGACAACTGGGTTTATTTGGGGCGCATGATTGAGTTCATATGTGTGTCTCGATAAGTAGATTCATCCGAGAAATGGGTCTCTTGTGCAGGTTACCTCTAGGCAGTATCAGGAGGATCGGGTTGCTGAGTCTGAATAGACTCGAGTAATATCTCAGACGCGCATGGCTCGAGTCCCAAGTTAGGGATTCTAATTAGGGATACATGACAATCACAAGAACCATCACTACCCCCAAACTTAGGGTTTTCATTACTCACAGAAAAATCTCTAACTATTGCTTGAATTTCCGGATCTTCAGAGTCCTTAAAATACTCAAGAGATTCTTGTAGTTCTCTACCCCAAAACTTAGGGTCATCATTATTCTTAGAAAGACCTAACACTATTGCTTGGATTTCTGGGTCTGTAGAGTCTTTCAAATACTCAAGGGCTTCTTCTAAAGATTGATCACACATCTGGTCTAAGAGAATGGTTTCCTCAAATTCATCTAAAGAATCTCCCAATAAAGTGTCATGCCAATTATCCTGAACTAAATCCTGAACTAAAGTGCTAATCATATTCACTTCTTCGACATCATCATTCTCAGAAGGTTTTCTAGTAACATTAAAGACATTTAGTTCAGTGGTCATATTACCAAAGGATATGTTCATAAGCCCAGTCCTACAGTTGATGACAGCGTTAGCTGTGGCTAAAAATGGGCGACCTAGAATCACCGGGATTTGATCACTTGGGTCCTGAACAGGTTGGGTGTCTAGAACAACGAAATCCACTGGATAAATAAACTTATCAACCTCAATCAGAACATCCTCTATGACACCACGAGGAACTTTGACAGACCTATCAGCTAACTGAAGTGTCATTTTGGTCGATTTCAACTTACCAAGTCTAGCTGGGTATACACATGGTATGGGAGTAAGTTAACACTAGCTCCTAAGTCAAGTAAAGATTTATCGACCATGTGATTACCAATCGCACAAGATATGGTGGGGCATCCAGGGTCCTTATACTTAGGGGGTGTTTGGTTCATAAGAATGGAACTTACTTGACCAGCTAAAAAGGTTTTCTTTTGGACATTAAGCTTACGCTTTCGTGTACAAAGATATTTAAGGAACTTGGCATAATGTGGGCATCTGCCTAATTGCTTCTAACAAAGGAATGTTAAAGTTCACCTGCTTAAATGTTTCCATTATCTCGTTGAAAGTCGACTCCTTCTTTGTTGGGGCTAACAACTGTGGGAATGAGGATCTGGGAACAAAGCCGGGCTTAACAGGAATATCTTGGGAGTCTTTAGAGGTTGTTTCAGTTTCCTCAGCTACGGGTTACTCTTGGGAAGTAAAAGGTGGAACTACAGTATGTCCATTAGGTATGGCTACCTTATTGTCTACCGTTTTACCACTCCTAAGGGTTGTTATTGAATTCACATGATGGGATGGTGTTTCACCTACTTGATGAACTCCTCTAGGATTGGGCTGAGTTTGACTAGGAAACTTACCTTTTTCCCTCAGAGACTCATTTATCTGACTAACCTGGGTTTTCAACTCGGAAATAGCCTGAGAGTTAGCATAACCTATACTCTTACTTTCATCTATACCTTGCACAACCATTTGGTTGATCTTTTCAGAGCTTTTAACAAACGAGGCGAGAGTCTCTTCTAAACTTGTGATCTTTTTCTCCGAAGGGTTCTGAAACTGGGTTTGACCTGAAGGGTTACTCGAGTATAACCAAAACCTGGGGAGGCTGAGAATTACTAGACTGACCTTGATTCTGGCCCTTAGACCAAGAAAAATTAGGATGGTTTCTCCAACCAGGGTTGTAGGTCTCTGAGTATGGGTCAAACTTCTGACGGTTCTCAAACCTAGCATTGTTATAGACAGCATGAGCTTGCTCTTCACTTAACTGACCTTCCCAAAATGAGTTATCGGGCTCTATTCCACAACTAGAGACTTGAGAGGCTCTATTAGGTTCAACAAGGGACCTATTTTTAGACTGACCCATTTCCAAAGCTTCTAACCTTCTAGACAAAGCAGCAAACTTATCATCTGACGCAAAACTCGTATCTACCATATTAGTGCTATTTCTATTAACCAAGAGTCTTTTAGGGGGGTCAACACAAGACTCCCACTGTTGGGATTTCTCATCTACAACTCCTAAGAAGGTAAAGGCATCCTCATCACTGTTACTAGTGAATTCACCAGCCCACATAGACTGGATCATGGCTTTGGTCGAATAGTCTAAACCATCATAAATAATCTCTACAAGTTTCATCTTATCAAATCCATAGTGAGGACACTGGGATAGGAGATCACTGAATCTCTCTAAAAACCTATAAAGAGACTCTCCCTCTTGTTGCACACTGGAACTATTCTCTGTCTAACAGCTGCAGTTTTATGCTTAGGGTAGAAGTTCATATAGAAAGCAGCAATAAGTTCTGCCATGTTTCAATGGACTCGAGATGGTAGGTTATTTAGCCAGGTCTTGTCTTTATCTTTCAAGGAAAAGGGGAACATCTTAAGTTTCAAAACTTCATCAGTAAGGTCTTTTATTCTAACTGTCCCAAAAATTTCCTCAAAGTCCCTAATATGAAAATAAGGGTTCTCATCATCTTTTCCTAAGAATATAGGGATCATCTGAAGAATATTATGTTTTATCTCGAAATTGGCCGTATTGGCAGGCAATTTAATGCACGAAGCTCGGTTGGTCCTAGTTGGGAACATGTAATCTTTCAAAGTTGCCATTGCTGGCACAGCTGAAGTACTAGGGGTACTTTCCTCACGAAGAGACAGATTCTCAAAACTGAAGTTTCCAAAAACGGGGCTCTCAAAAGACGAGTCTTCGAGCTCCCCGCTTCCACAAGAAGAATTACTAGGTTTTTCACTAATCAAACGACCTAGATTATCTCTTTTCCAAGCCCGCTCTCTAATAACCTCGGGCATACACTAGAAAAAACAAAATAAAAAGAAGAAAAAAATCCTAAAAGGAAAGGAAGTTCTATGCAAACACAAAAAAGGCTGACTCCACCACAGCAAACCTAATGATTTCTAGCAAACAAAAAGCATGATGAATCCACTTAGATTGTTTCTAGACCAGCTTCTAATATTTCGAAAAGGAACTCGTTACAATCCGAGCAAACCTCTCTGGAATCAATCCGAGTTGAAGTAAGTTGAATAGAGGCGAGGGAAGCTGCGTGGAGCTTTGATACCCAAGGCCTCACCGCATTACAAGGCGGCGCAGTCACGCATTCAACTCACAGAAACCATCTTGAACTTCGAAGTAAGCTTAAAAGAGTAACCAATATTTTTCGAACGACTTTCTTATTAAGCTCATTACCCTATCGGTCTCGTTCTATTCCAAATTTTAAAGCTTATGTTCGCGTTAAGTATCGTTTTCCTAAGGCGGGCAAGAAGAGAACGGCGATGAAATCCGAACCCTTATCTTGTATGGCCAGGCCTTGCCTTTTACTAGGAAATTAAAGTCTGTATTCAGTCCTCAACATATATGCATACGAAGGAGTCCAGTAACTCGCTGACAGGGGATTCGCAAGTGTTTCGACAAACTTACCTCCCGTTCTAGACGGGGGATGAACCGTTGTAGTCGACTCGGGCCACGACTCCAATGTCGTGTACGAACCTAAGGGGCCGAGGCGATATCGTAATCGCCGTCCTTATCTGCACACAGTTTATATTTAAACTACCCTTCCTTAGGGTTTAAAAATAATGTCCCAAAGTTTAAAGTCCAAAGTCCAAAAATAAAGTGCAAAAGAAAAGGAAAGTCAAAAAAAAAAATAAGTAATAATATCTAAAAGAAAAAAATTTGTCTCTTTTTTTTTCCTCTCTTTTTTTTTTATAAAATAAAAAAAATCTTCTTCTTTCGCTCTTTTCGCTTTGCCTTTTACTACAAGTCTTTAAGTATTCACCAAAAGCTTTGGAAAAATTTCTTTCGCTCCAAATTCAAAATTCTGTAAGGAAAAGACAAAAACCCAAAAACGTAAAGAAGAACAAAAACTAATAAAAACATAAAAAAAGAAAAATCTAAAAACTCTAGTCTAAAGACAAGTCCGCGTCGGCGGCGCCAAAAATTTAATGATTATTTTCAATGATGTTGTAGTAAAAGGTTCGTTGAGACTTGTGAAAGCAGATTTTTAGACTTAATTTCTAAAGCAAAAATATAACAAACTCAAAATACAAAATGTTGTGAAAATTATGGAGAGGCTGGAGCTAGGATTTCACCATTCATCAATACTTATGTGGTTTTAAATTAATTTATATCATGCAATTTAAACAATTGATTTGATTCTAAAGTATTGCCAAAATCAGATTTCCAAAATATCAAATGTTAGTCGCATGCATAACGCATCAAGAGTTTAAAACTAAGCATGCATCATCAAGAGAAAACACATTTGATTAATAAAAATCATTTAATTCATTTTTTTTATCAATGCAATTAATCATATAAAAATATTGCATAAATTAATAAAGTATATATTACCACATAATTCTTGAAAGAATGGCTTCCTCCGTCGCCCCAGAGGATGGGTTTAGCTCATCATGTTGGAAACACTCTCAAAAGTTAATTTCATTGCTCAAAAAGGGTTCACAAATGATGAATCGGAGAAAAACAATAAAAACCGGGTTTGTAACACTTATATTTGTTACAAACCAGCTGTTACAAAGAACGATAATGACAAACTGTTGCTGTATCTCTGCGACCCATGCTTGGCAGTCGTTTATACTGTAGCACAACGACTGTCTTCTGCGGTCTAATGTTCTTCGATCTCTCTTCAATGGCAGCAGCAGCAGATTTTCGAACTCTTGTTTCTTCGCGCTGTTCTCTTCCCCAATTACTCTCCCCCACTGTGATGCTCTAAACTCGATTAAATACTCACAGCTTCTCCAAAAATTCTCGAGTAAATGCAAATAATTCTCTTCTTTACCCGAGAATAATATCTTACCATATTATGAGAATTATTCCATTTTAATCTCCTTCATGCGTCAATGCCAGTCCACCTCCATCTGAACACGTTTTTGCACAAACCAGATAGTACCAAACATTCTCAGAACACACGCCAAAACTCAGTGAACATTGGAAAACCGTGAATATATCTTCTTCTCTGTGTTAACCCAAATCCACGTATTCAACCCAGCTTCTTCGAATCTAAAGGACTTAACAGTCCTGTTTGAGTTCAACGGGCCCAAACCAAGCAAATTCAGTGATTGAGTCTCGCTCAAACTCCTCAGAATTGCAAACAGAGCTTTCCGTTAGAGGATAAACCCGAGATTCTGATTTTCTTCAACTCCACCATTATAGCCAATTCTGGTCGAAACCATTGATCATACAGTGCCTGTTAGGCTTGATCAAGTCGTCACATAGAGTTTCAGCGATTAAATCTCTCCCGAAGCACCCAAAAATCCAACTCTAAATTCTTCCAGTGAAAATTCCCGCCAAATTCAGAATTTTGAAAGGTTGGGGATGACCTCCCCCTAACAGACAGGGGGGTGCGAATAGCAGGTGCCCAACTGAGGTTACCCTTATCCAGAGTGAGGGTGCCTTTAGTAATTTTCTCCGGGGGTCCAAATAGCACTTTTTGAGCAACTTTTTCCACACAAGCGTATTTCTCCAAAAACACCTACACAAACATAAAAACACCATAATAAGTACAAAATCAAGCACTAACAATAGAGACACTGAGGACAATTCAGACACAAAAATGTGTCTATCAGCGGTGTACCAAAACGTGTAAGTATATTATTTTTCAGAACTCAATCACAACCCTATGGTCATTGGTTTTACACGCAACCGCCTCAATCCACTTAGAGACATAGTCTACAACGACAAGGATGTATAAGTTACCAAAAGAATTAGGAAACGGACCCATAAAGTCAATACCCCACACATCAAAGACCTCAACAATTAAAATAGGTTTCAAGGGAATCATGTTCCTACGGGAAATGGTTCTTAATTTCTGGCAACGTTCACAAGTAACACAAAGAACCGTGGGAGTCTTTAAACAACGAAGGACAATAGAATCCACCTTTGCAATATCTTAGCGGCCGAGTCTTCTTAGCACTAAAGTGACCCCCACAAGCATGATCATGACAAAAGGAAATAATCTTTGGGTGGTCACTTTCAGGTATACATCTCCTAATAATCTGGTCTGGACAATACTTAAACAAATAAGGATCATCCCAAAAGAAGTGCTTAACCTCGGCTAAAAACCTAGAACGATCTTGTTTACCCCAATGTTGGGGCATTCGACCAGTAACAAGATAGTTCACTATATTCGCATACCAAGGTAATTGGGTAACAAAGAATAGTTGTTCATCAAGAAAACTATCCCTAACAGGGGGAGAATCATCAGGGGTATCCACAACAAGCCTAGACAAGTGGTCTGCTACTACTTTTTTTGCACCTTTTTTGTCTCCAATGTCTAAGGAAAATTCATGTAACAAGAGGATCCATCTAATCAATCTAGGTTTAGTATCCTTCTTGGAAAGAAGATACTTCAAAGCAGCATGATCGGTGAAGATTATGACCTTAGAACCTAAGAGATAGGGTCTAAACTTGTCTAAGGCAAACACAATGGCTAACAGTTCCTTCTCCGTAGTAGTATAGTTCCACTGGGCATCATTCAGAGTCTTGCTAGCATAGTATATCACATGAAGTAATTTGTTTTCTCGCTGACCTAGCACAACACCAATAGCATAATCTGAAGCATTGCACATGATCTCAAAGGGTTGGTTCCAGTTAGGTGCCTGGACTATGGGGGCGGTAGTGAGTAAAGTCTTAAGCTTCTCAAAAGCCTCTAAACAAAAATCATCAAAGACAAACTTAACATCTTTTGCAAGAAAATTGCAAAGAGGTCTAGAAATCAAGCTAAAATCCTTAATGAATTGACGATAAAAACCTGCATGCCCTAAGAATGACCTAATATCTCTTAGGGTTTTCGGGACCTGTAAAGTCTTGATAAGGATAACTTTGGCTTTATCTACCTCTATACCCTTAGAAGATACGATATTCCCTAAAACAATTCCTGATCGAACCATAAAATGACATTTCTCCCAATTAAGCACTAGATTCTTTTCCTTACACCTAGTCAACACCAATGACAAATGATGCAAGCACTCATCGAAAGATGAACCAAACACTGAAAAATCATCCATAAAGACTTCTAAGAACCGTTCTACCATATCTGAAAATATGCTCATCATGCAACGCTGAAAAGTCGCAGGGGCGTTACATAGTCCGAAAGGCATGAGTCTATACACAAGGTACCAAAGGGACATGTAAAAGTGGTTTTCCCCTGGTCTTATGGGGAAATAACGATCTGATTATAGCCAGAGTAGCCATCTAAAAAGCAGTAATGACTATGTCCAGCTAATCTCTCTAGTATCTGGTCGATGAAGGGAAGGGGAAAGTGGTCCTTCCTAGTGACCTTGTTCAATTTCCTATAGTCAATACAAACACGCCAACCCGTGGTCACTCGGGTTGGGATTAACTCATTATTATCATTACGGACTACGGTAATGCAGATTTCTTGGGAACAAACTGGCGGGCTGACTCACTTGCTGTCATTCGAAATAGGGTAGATAATTTCTTGCATCTAACAACTTAAGGATCTCGGTTTGAACTACTTCTTTCATATTGGGGTTTAGTCGACGTCCCATCTCCCTAGAAGGTTTGGTATCTTCCTCTAAATAAATCTGATGCATACAAACAGTAGGACTTATACCCTTTAATGTCTGCTATGGTCCACCCTAAAGCTTCCTTGTTGTTTTGAAGGAAGGTTACTAGCCTACTTTCCTGATCATTATCCAAGTCGGAAGCAACAATCACAGGTAAAATTTCAGAAGGGCCTAAAAATACATACTTTAGGGTATCTGGTAATGGTTTTAGGTCCAACTTAGGAGGCTCTTCTAACGAAGGAACTAGGGTAGACTTAGAAACTGGTAGTGGTTCGAACTTAGGTTTCCATCCATTACTAGTGTCTAACAAAGGCGTTGAATCTAACAAAGCATTCACCTCATTAATCACATTATCATCATCAAAATCAATCCCAAAGTGAGCTAGGCATTTCTCTAATGGATCTTCTAACAAAGTGTTTGGTAGTGACTCCTCGACTAATGTTCCTATCATGTTCACCTCTTCTATGTTCGAGTCATCTAGCTCATAGGGTAGCTTACTAACATTAAAAACGTTCATCTCAATGGTCATATTACCAAAAGACAAGTTCATAATACCATTTCGATAGTTAATGATCGCATTGGATGTAGCTAAAAACGGGAGACCTAAAATTTTCGGTATCTGGTTCTCTGGGTCAGGGATAGGTTGGGTATCTAGGATAACAAAATCCACTGGATAAATAAACTTGTCTACCTCTATAAGAACATCCTCGATTACACCATGAGGAATTTTAACGGACCTATCAGCTAACTGGAGTGTCATCTGGGTAAGTTTCATCTCACCAAGTCCTAGCTTAAGGTACACATGGTATGGGAGTAAGTTCACACTGGCTCCTAAGTCAAGCAACGCTTTCTCAACACGGTGTTTATCTATTGTGCAAGAAATGGTAGGGCACCATGGGTTTTTATACTTGGGATGGGAGTAGTGGTATTCTGAATAATAGAACTCACGTGACTAGCTAGAAAGGCTTTCTTCTGGACACTAAGCTTCCGCTTTCGCGTACACATATCCTTAAGAAACTTCGCATAAGCGGGAATCTGCTTAATTGCATCTAATAATGGAAGGTTGATAGTTACCTGCTTAAAAACCTCCAATATATCATTAAAGTTGGACCCCCTCTTAGTTGGAACTAGAAGCTGGGGGAACGGGTCTCTGGGAACAAAGCTTGGCTCAATATGACCCTCATTGGTCTCTTTAGAGACTCTATCAGTCTCCTCGGTTTCTGGTTCGGAAGGGTGAACTATAACATGTTCACTATCAGGCGTGGCAACCTTGTTGTCTATCACTCTACCACTCCTAAGGGTTTTAATAGCATTCACATGATGGGATGGTCCTTCACCTACTTGATGAACTCCTCTAGGATTGGGCTGAGTTTGACTAGGAAACTTACCTTTTTCCATCAAAGACTCATTTATCTGACTAACCTGGGTTTTCAACTCGGAAATAGCCTAAGAGTTAGCATAACCTATACTCTTACTTTCTTCTATCCCTCGTGCAACCATTTGGTTGATCTTTTCAGAGCTTTTAATAAACGAGGTGAGAGTCTCTTCTAAACTTGTGATCTTTTTATCCGAAGGGTTCTGAAACTGGGGTTGACCTGAAGAGTTCTTACCATAACCAAAACCTGGGGGAGGCTGAGAATTACTAGACTGACCTTGATTCTGGCCCATAAACCAAGAAAAATTACGATGGTTTCTCCAACAAGGATTGTAGGTCTCTGAGTATGGGTCAAACTTCTGACGGTTACCAAACCTAGCATTGTTATAGACAGCATGAGCTTGCTCTTCACTAACCTGACCTTCCCAAAATGAGTTATCTGGCTCTATTCCACAACTAGATACTTGAGAGGTTCTATTAGCTTTACCAAGGGACCTATTTTTAGACTGACCCATTTCCAAAGCTTCTAACCTTCTAAACAAATAAGCAAACTTAGCATCTGACGCAAAACTCGTATCTACCATATTGGTGCTACTTCTATTAACCAAGAGTCTTTTAGGGGGTTCAATACAAGACTCCCACTGTTGGAATTTCTCAGCAACAACTCCTAAGAAGGTAAAGGTATCCTCAGCACTTTTATTAGTGAACTCTCCAGCGCACATAGACTCGACCATGGCTTTGGTCGAATAGTCTAAACCATCATAAATAATCTCTACAAGTTTCATCTTATCAAATCCATGGTGAGGACACTGGGATAGGAGATAATTGAGTCTCTCTAAAAACCTATAAAGAGACTCCCCCTCTTGTTGCACACTGGAACTAATTTTCTGTCTAACAGCTGCAGTTTTATGGTTAGGGTATAATTTCATATAGAAAGCAGCAATAAGTTCCTGCCATGTTTCAATGGATTCAGATGGTAGGTTGTTCAGCCAGGTCTTGGCTTTATCTTTCAAGGAAAAGGAGAACATTTTAAGTTTCAAAACTTCATCAGTAAGGTCTTTTATTCTAACTGTCCCACAAATTTCCTCAAAGTCCCTAATATGAAAATAAGGGTTTTCGTCATCTTTTCCTAAGAATATAGGGATCATATGAAGAATACTAGGTTTTATCTCAAAATTAGCCGTATTGGCTGGCAGTTTAATGCACGAAGCTCGGTTGGTCCTAGTTGGTAACATGCAATCTTTCAAAGTTGCCATCTCTGGCACAGCTGAAGTACTAGGGGTACTTTCCTCACGAAGAGACAAATTCTCAAAACTGAAGTTTCCAAAAACGAGGCTCTCAAAAGAAGAGTCTTCGAGCTCCCCGCTTCCACAAGAAGAATTACTAGGTTTTTCACTAATCAATCGACCTAGATTGTCTCTTTTCCAAGCCTTCTCTCTAAAAACCTCGGGCATACACTAGAAAAACAAATGAAAAAGAAAAATCCTAAAAGCATGATGGCTCCACTTAGATTGTTTCTAGACCAGCTTCTAATCTTTCAAAAAGGAACTCGTTACAATCTGAGCAAACCTCTCTGGAATCAATCCAAGTTGAAGTAAGTTGAATAGAGGCGAGGGAAGCTGTGTGGAGCTTTGATACCCAAGGCCTCACCGCATTACAAGGCGGCGCAGTCACGCATTCAACTCACGAAACCATCATGAACTTGAAGTATGCTTAAAAGAGTAACCAATATTTTTCGAACGACTTTCCTATTAAGCTCGTTACCCTATAGGTCTCGTTCTATTCCAAATTTTAAAGCTTAGGTTCGCGTTAAGTGTCGCTTTCCTAAGGCGGGCAAGAATAGATTGGTGATGAAATCCGAACCCTTATCTCGTATGGCCAGGCCTTGACCTTTACTAGGAAATTAAAGCAACCGTTTTCAATTTCTCAGCATATATGCAAACGAAGGAATACAATAACTTACCTCTGCACACAGTTTATATTTAAACTACCCTTCCGTAGGGTTTAAAAATAATGTCCCAAAGTTTAAAGTCCAAAGTCCAAAAATAAAGTACAAAAGAAAAGGAAAGTCTAAAAAAAATAATATCAAAAAAAAAAAAAAATGTCTTTTTTTTTTTTTTATAAAAAAAAAATCTTCTTCTTTCACTCCTTTCGCTTTGCCTTTTATTCCAAGTCTTTAAGTATTCACCAAAAGCTTTGGCAAAATTTTCGTTCGCTCCAAATTTCAAATTCTGTAAGGAAAAAACAAAAACCCAAAAACGTAAAGAAGAACAAAAACAAATAAAACCCTAAAAAATAAAAAAAAATCTAAAAACTCTAGCCTAAAGACAAGTCCGCGTCGGCAGCGCCAAGAATTGATGTGATTTTCAATTGAGTTGTAGTAAATAGTTCGTTCAAGACTTGTGAAAGCAGATTTTAGACTTAATTTTAAATTAAAATTATAACAAACTTAAATACAAGTGATATGAAAAATATGGAGAAGACTGGGGCTATGTATTCCACTAATTACCAATATCAAAGTGATTAATATTCTCTAATTATAATTATGCAAATCCTTCATTCAAATTGATTCTTAATATTCCAAAAGTTGATTTTGAGAAATAACAATTGTAGATCGAAAGTATGGGACATCAAAACCCTAGGCTAGCATGCTCCATCAATTAAAATAACAATTGTTTAACAAAACCATTTTATCTATTTATTTATCAAGGCAAATAATCATATAATAATTGCAAAATTAAATAAAATAGAGATTACCACTTTTCATTGGCGAAATAGCTTCCTCCGTCACCCCAGAGGATGGGTTTAGCTCATCATGTTGGAAACACGCTCAAAATTCATTTTTATTACTCAAAGGAAGTGTACAAATGATGAAATGGAGAGAAAATAATGAAAACCGAGTGTTTGTAACGTTTATAATTGTTGCAAAACACTGTTACAAAGAACGATAAAGATGAACTGCTGTTGTTACTGTAGCTCTGCGACCCTCGTCTAAGTGTTGTTGTCATTGTAGAAAAAACGACTACCTCTGGTGGTATTTTGTTCTTCGTGTTCTTCACAGCAGTAGAAAATGGCGATTCTCTGCAGCTTGATTTTCTCGGCTCTGTAGTGTTCTAAACTGCTCCTAATCACTCCGTCCCCTCTCAATGAGACCCAAGCAACTTATTTATATTGAACAGCACCAAGAAATCTCGCTCATTAACCCACAATAATCCTCCATTACTCAGAATGAAAGAAAATATTTTCTTTCCCTTTTTGCTTCATTTGTGCATCTGCAACTGTCAATTCGTGCTTACTCACTCCAAACACAACACAGATTCAGTAAAGACTTCTCCCAACACAAGCCAACCACTGAGAAACACGGGAAGGAGTAAAACAATCCCGTGAAACTCTCATGCCTCTGTTTTCTTCAACTCGATCAAACTAGCCCAATTTAATTAGAACAAAAGCCCATACCATGCCTGTTTTGGTCTAACAAGTTCATCCCAATCGAAAACAGTGATTGAGTCTCACTGCAATTCCTCTAAAATCGAATCAGAGTATGACGGGTTTTCAAATAATTATTTCCCACCAAAAATGTTTTCAAACGAAGAAGAAAGGGTTTCCCCTTATCCAACAGATGGGGTGCGAATAGCAGGAAGGCACCCCTTATCAATTGAGTGCCCCTTAACCAATAGTGAGAGGCCGAATAACACGTGTCCTCCGAGTGTCAAAATCAACTTTTCGAGCCGAATTTTCCAACAAATTTTATTTCCAAAAATACCTAAAAACACAATATTAGTACAAAAATCGAGTTCCAACACTATAAAAATTGAGGACACCTTAGACACAAAAATGTGTCTATCAGTCCGTTTTTGAACGTCCGTTTGAGGAGACAATCCCTAATATTCCGATAGTGCCAGAAATGGCAACTTTGAAAGCTTTGTTGAACCCGACTAGGACTACTCGTCCCTCGTGTATCAGGTTAGCTGAAACATAAGCAAATTATGAACTTAAAACTGGGACCTTACAGCTGCTCCCAATCTTCTTAGGGAAAGAAAATGAAAACCCCTATTTCCATGTTAGGGACTTTGAGGATGATGCTTTGAAACTTAGGTTATTCCCTTTTTCCTTGAAAGATAAAGCTAAATCGTGGCTATATAGTTTGTCTTCTGGTTCAATTGAAACATATGAATAACTTACATCTGCCTTTTTGAATAAGTTTTTCCCTGGGCACAAAACATCGTCTATTAGGATGCAAATTTGCACGTTTTCTCAACAAGAGGGAGAATATTTGTATAGGTATTTGGAAAGGTTCAATGATTTATTAGCCCAATGTCCTCATCATGGTTTAGAAAAGGTTAGGTTAGTTCAGATCCTTTATGAGGTTTTATATTATTCCACTACGACCACAGTAGAATCTATGTGTACAGGCGGGTTTGAAAACCAACAGTTGATGAGGCGATAAAATATTTGCATGAAATCGCCGAAAAGACCCAACAATGGGAAAATAATAGGGAACCCAGAAAAAAAATTCTTCTAGGAAGAGGAAACGTTAATAGGGTAGAAGGAGGTTATGAATCAGATGCCAAAATTGCAGCAATAGATAAAAGGTTAGAAGCTTTAGAATTGGGTCACACTAGTAGTCGGGTGGAGCCTTTTTGTGAAGGCCATACTATGGAAGAGCAAGCCAATGCTATTTACATAACACTAGATTCGATAACTCTCAGAAGTTCGACCCATATTCATAAACTTATAACCCTGGTTGGAGAAACCATCCGAACCTTGCGTGCTCTAAGGGCCAGAGTCTAGGTCAGTTTAGTAATTCTAATGTTCCCACAGGTTTTGGCTATACTAAGAATCTTTCAGGACCATCTCAGTTTCAGAATCAGTCTGATAAGAAAATTTCAAGTCTAGAAGAAACTCTCATCTCGTTTATTCGAAGCACTGATAAGATTCACCAAACACTTTCACATGACATAGAAGAAAGTAAAAATATAAGCCAGGCTAATTCTCAAGCTATTTCCGAGTTAAAAGACAAGGTTAGTCTGATAAATGAATCTTTGAGAGAAAAAGGTAGGTTCCCTAGTCAAACACAACCCAACCCTAGAGGAGTTCATGAAGTAGGTGAAAAACCATCACAACAGTTGAATTCAATTAGAACCCTTAGGAGTGGTAGAGTAGTAGATAATCAGGTAACCATGCCCGATAGTGAGCATACTGTAGTACACCCCTCAGAACCATCCATAGCTGGGGGTGATAAAATCTCGATAATGCCAATTCGGTCCTGAGAGGCCCTATTTTATGCCTAGAGCCCCATTTCCGCAGCTACTAGTACCAACAAAGAGTGAATCCAACTTTAATGACATAATGGAGGTTTTTAAGAAAGTTACCATAAACCTTCCGTTACTAGAAGCAATTAGGCAACTGCCGGCTTATAACAAGTTCCTTAAGGATATGTATACGCGAAAGCGAAAGCTTAGTGTCCCTAAAAAAGCCTTTTTAACTAATCATGTAAGTTTGATCATTCAGAACACCACAACTCCTAAGTATAAATACCCATGTGCCCCTACGATTTCTTGCACGATAGGAAAACACATGGTAGGGAAAGCTTTACTTGACTTAGGATCTAGTGTGAACTTACTTCCGTACCATGTGTACTTACAGCTAGGACTTGGTGAATTGAAACCTACCAAGATAACACTACAGTTAGCTGATGGGTCTGTTAAAATTCCTCGTGGTGTGATAGAGGATGTTCTTATTGAGGTCGAAAAGTTTATTTATCCTGTGGATTTCGTAGTCCTAGATACACAACCTGTCCCTGACCCAGAAAACCAAATACCGGTGATTTTAGGTCGCCCATTTCTAGCCACGTCTAATGTTATTATCAACTGTAGGACTGGACTTATGAACATATCCTTTGGTAATATGACCACTGAACTGAATGTCTTTAATGTTACTAGACAACCTTCCGATGATTTAGAGGAAGTGAATATGATTAGCACTTTAGTTCATGATCTAGTTCAGGATAATTGGGACGACACTTTATTTGGTGATTCTTTGGATGAATTTGATGAGACAATTCTCTTAGCTCATATAGATGACCAGACTTTAGAACTAGAAGAAGCTCTCGAACATTTTAAGGACTCGACAGACCCAGAAATTCAGGCAATAATGTTAGGTCTTTCTGAGAGTAACGATGACCCTAAGTTTAGGGTTAGAGAACTAGAAGAATCTTTTGAGTATTTTAAATACTCCCAGGATACAGAAATCCAAGAAATAGTTAGCGGTTTGTCTGAGAGTAGTGATTACCCTAAGTTTGGGGGTAGTGATAGTTCTAGTAATTGTCAAGTATCCCCCTTAGAAGTCCTTAACTTGGGACTCGATCTTTTTACATCTGAGGTATTACTTGAGTCTCTTCAGACACCACAACCCGATCACCCTAATACTGTCCAGGGAGAAATTAAGCTATTAGAAACCCGTTATTCAGATGAATCTATTTGTCAAGACACTCATATGAAGCCCAATTGGTCGTCCCAGATAGATCCGGTTGTCTTGCAAGAAACTTTCGATAAGGTTGTGCTCCTTTTGTTCATTTTTCTGATCCTCTGCAGTTGTCTCATTTTAGTGGAAGTATTATTTGGTTTTGATGATCCACGGTTGTTTTGACTATTGATATACGATTTCAAAGGGTAATTAGCCATTTTATGGGTACGTAATGTCTGTCTGAAGACGTTAAACTTAGCACTTCTTGGAAGGTAACCCAATACTCATGCAACACGGTAATATCTTTTCTTAACTCTTTTACTTCAAATGGTAACAGTTTCTCCTTTTTCATGCTTTTAATTTTAGAACATTGAGGACAATGTTAGATTTAAGTTTGGGGGTATGAGAAAAACTTTTTAGTTGCGATAAATAAACTCCAGAGCCTAGAAATTTATGCTTATTATGGATGGCACTAACCAATCTAAGTGGATGGAAGAATCTTGGTTGTAGGAGTTGAGGAACCAATCTGATTAGATGGAAACATCTAAAGAGTCTATTCATAAAAGCACAGAGCTTATGTGTTAGAATTAAAGAAAAAAAAACATGGTAGTTCGCCATTGTAGGATCATAATATCGCCACAACAGCAATTCGCGAAGACAACGGATAACAACATTGCGAGTCAATCGCAGAGGGTTAAAAATAAATGACGCATTGGATGACGATAGGAGGATATGAAATCTGGCGAAAGTTAAGAAGTGTCATGAGTATGAATGTTTATACGTCTGCGACACTTCGCAAGACATTTCCGAAAATAAAGGACAGCTTAGCTGTCATTCACTATGTATTACCCTATATAAAGGGATGAGTGAATCTGTCGTAGAGAGAGGTCTTTTGGATTGGAGAGTAAGTCATTAGGAGAGAGAAAGAGAGAGAATATCTGTAAGTTCTTAAGTGTAATTCTATTCTCCGTGTAAAGATTCAAGAAAGTTATTAATAAACATTCATAATTGTTCATCTATTATCTTTTGAATGGACTAATTAAACAAAATATAGTGAGGGGTGTATTGTGGGATTTCCTGCAACTACATATTGGCGCTAGAAACAGGTGAACTAAAAAGAGGTTTGGAAGAATTTGAATGCGATAATTTTCAAAAAATTTACTAAAAGAGCAATGGCTAGAAGAAGAAATGTACTTGAACAACCTGTGAGAAGAAGTGGAAGACTTCTTTGGGGAAAGAAGAATTGAACAAGGAGAACCGTCAAGGGTGAATATGAGAAATGATGAAGAAAACCATGTTCAGCGTTTAGTTCCTCCAATAACAAATGAAACTGTGGATTATGATAGAGTAAGTGTACATACTTGGAGGTCGAATTCTGAGGATGAAATGGAAGAAGAGCAGCAGTTGATGAATAACGGACAAGGAGGAGGAGACCAAGAAATGAATACAGGAAATGAAGGAATCACGGCATTGGAAACATTGAGACAAACAATGCATGAAGAGAGGCGACTAGAGGCAGAAGAACGAGCAAATTTGACAAGACAAAATCATGAATTAAGGATGGAAAATATGAGATTGCAAAATAGAAGATCGAGAAGCACTGCGAGATCAAGTTCAAGATCGACTAGGGAAGAAAGAAGGAGAGCCTTACCAACAGAAGTTACAGAGGTAGAAAACCAACGAGAAGCACAAAATCTCAGCTCAGAATATCATGAAAGGAGAGAGAACGCAGAAAATCGTTATATTCCACATCCCGAGAATTTACAAGATGAGCAGAGTGAAGAAAATCAAGGAACTAGGCGATTTCAGGGGCCAAATGATCCAGCCGCTGAAGGAAGAACAATACTGCACGGGAGAGAAGCATTGAGAAGGCAACAAGAGATCGTGGACGACATTGAGAAACATTATGCTGAACAAGCACGCTTAGCCCGCGAGAGAGAGAGAGTAAGAGCAGAAGTGGAAAACCAAGAATTAGAAGAAGCAATCCGACAAAATAATCACGACAACAGAGAAAGGAGGCGAGCACAAAATCGTGTCAATAGAAATACCAATGGAGAATACGAGAGGATGCAAGAGGAGAGTTGATAGAGAACCAAGAAGAGAGAACGATAGATATAATGGTGTGCGAATTGATGAAAGAGACGAAGGAGAAAATCGCGAGGGAAAGGAGAGAAGAAAATAGTGAACAAGAAGGTCAAAACAGGCATGAACGCGGGGAGGCGAGAAGCGAGCTAAAAAGACCCAGCAGAATCAAATCCCGAGGAAAATGAGCAAATCTTGAAAGAATTAGCGAGAAATGAGAAAATTGCTAAATAGTAAGAAGGAAGGAGGAAGAAGGCAGGTTGGATGAAGCCATCGCAAGCTGCGAAGACTCCTTTCACAATAGAAGTACAAATGGGAGGAATACCACCTAAGTGCAATGCACTGCATTAACCAACATTTTCTATGGAACAACACATGTGCGGTACAACACATCAAGGCTTATATGAGATGTATGTTACAATGGGAGAATCATGATGCCATATTGTGCAAATACTTCGCATCAAGCTTAGTTGGAGAAGCACTTGAAATGGTTTGAAGGATTACCGAGAAACACAATCTCATCATTCAACCAGTTACAAACTATTTTCTTGGGAGCTTATATAAGTAACAATTCCATGCGACCAGGAATTGAGGATGTATTCGGATTGAAACAAAGAGTTGGTGAGAGTTTAAGACATCTGACAATGAGGTGGAGAACAATGTGTAGTGAAATGGCCGGCAGAGTAGAG
The DNA here is from genome assembly GCA_023531295.1 of Papaver armeniacum. Taxonomy (NCBI): domain Eukaryota; kingdom Viridiplantae; phylum Streptophyta; class Magnoliopsida; order Ranunculales; family Papaveraceae; genus Papaver; species Papaver armeniacum. Next base: position 311,758 of record JAJJWW010002949.1, read on the forward strand.
GAAAGATATCTCATTTTATCATTTGTAAATGCTCTGTTCGCAACAAGTTTGTTATACATTCAAATATTCAGAATTAAAAATACGATTACAATGGCTGAGCTGCGTGAACTTCAAGAAGAATACATTGCTTTGGAAGAAAGACAAAATGAAATGGAATCATACCCAGTTGCGAATACAAGTTCAAACGCTGCGAGTGCAAGTTTATTACCAAAATTTTTAAACTCAGTGGCGACCACTTCGCAAGGACAACCGGAAAACAGAATTAATGATGGACAGCAGAAAATAGTGGCTATGGGAAGCCGAGATCAGGAGGAGTTTGATAGAGAAAGGAACTACTACAACCGCGACAACAATAACAAAATTCAGAGATTAGATCATATGCAAGAAACCTATGGAGGACGAAGGCAGAACAACCATGGAAGGCCAAGAAATCGCAGAGTGGTATGGGAAGAGATCAGAATGCCGCCATTAAATGCTAGTGTGGAAAAAATTTGGGAAGCTATACTTGTAATGGAGGACGTACCACCACCATGGAATGCGGGAGTGAACCACCACCAAGTGAAGTCATGAATTTTGTTCTTACCATCGCTTTCATGGACATCTAACAAATGACTTACTGAGAAACATAAAGAGAATCATTCTCAGAATGATTGATCAGGGGAAGTTAACTCATTTTCTAAAAGATGAAGCGAAAGGAAAGCAAGTACTAACAACAACACCATCAGAAGTGCAAAGAACAGTTTCAGAGAAGGGAAAAGAAGCATTCATAATAGAAGTGGGAACAAAGGCCAAAAATTTATTTTGCAACTCTATAGTTCATTCATATCGTACAATTGAAGATTTTCACGATAATGTGCTTAGTAGAGTATATGCAAGAGATTTTCATAACAAAGAAGTGATGAACTTTGCGAGAAATCGCAATTGAAAGATTGGCAACTAAAAATTATTTCTTTCTCTCAATTGACGAGGTACCCAAAGGAAGAGAAACACATGATAGCCCGTTGGTGGTGCGACTAGACATTAATCCAAGACCAGTTGATGGAGAAGATGACGAAGGGAGAAAATTGTTGGGCAATCAATAGAATCCTAATCGATACTGGAAGTTCGGTGAATATTCTGTTTTACCATACTTATAAGACCATGGGTGGAGAGGATGAAAATTTGATTCCTTCAACGTACAAAATCTACGGTTTTAACGGCACAGCGAACAAACCTAAAGGAGAGGTTCACATGAGGATACCTTTACAAGGATTATCAGCTGACATTTTATTCTGCGTGGTTGACGTGGAATCTCCTTATAACGCATTAATTGGGCGACCATGGCTGCACGAAATCTTGGGAGTAGCATCAACATACCATCAATGTATAAAGTTTCCCCATCCAAATGGTATTGGAATTATAAAGGGAGATTGGAAGGAAGGTCAAAAATGTTATGAGGTGGACGTAGAGAGCTGCGAGGAGAGAAATGCTAAAAGGAAAGGTTGGAAACAGAATATCAAAGATGAACAGAGAAAAGAGAAGCTGATGGTGGATACTATAGAGATAAGAAATGAAGAAGCATCGCGAAGTGCCACAAGAATAGGCGAATGTTACGATGCTGCAAAAATAACTGGTTGTAGTTCATCGCAAAGTGCCGTAGAAACATCGCGAAAAGCCGCAGATGAATGCATGGAAGCAGGCGAACGTTACGATGGAAAGGAGTCCTTCAAGGATTGGGGTAACGATGAGGCAAAGAGTACAATGAACAAAAGGCATAAAAAGTAAGCTGAAAAGTCTGTGATAAATAATAGACAAAGATATATCACAGGCAAGACTAAGAAGAAATGATATGTGAGAATTTCGACAAGAAGAATGTACAAGAATCCGAGGCAAAAATGGATGAACAACAGTGTGCGATGTCCTCGCAAATTAAATATCAGACATCAATTAAATATGAATGATTGAATGATTTAACAACAATGAATGAATAAATGAATGTGACGAACCTTTATGGCGTACACCCTAGTTCGCGAATTACATTTCGTAAGAGGCAAATGTAAGACCTAAAGTGCGTCATATAAGGGGGTATCTCTTAACATGGCTCAGGGAAAAGGTTACACCGCCCACGGAACTGGGTCATGCAGATTTGGGGCCCATGAAAGCCTATCCGGAGGAGGTACCTTGGATTCCCAACTATATGTAGGTTATACCCTGGTTGGGCGACCAGAGGTCTCTTTCAAGGAGTCGGCGTATGATCAAGGCGCCGAGGTACACGGTTGAGTCAAGAGTGCGGGAGCATGGAACTTCCTTACCACTCTTGACAAGTCTTGGCGCATCGCACTCTACCCGAAGAAAACTCCACTTAGGGTGCAGCCTTGTAACCATAAACTCTATAGGTATAAGGGATAAGAGGCTGCGAAAACAACTGGTTGTTGTTAAGACCGGATGGGAGGAGCTAGCCTTGTATGGCCGATGTACGCCTCCTTGAAGGGGCAACCGGGGAGGTGATAAGGGCGGCACCCTCCATTAGGGAGTTGATAAGTGCCAAAGACGCAAATGTCACGAGGCTTTGTTTGCGCAAGGAAACTTAGGCTTGTCATATTTGTGCAATGATCTGCAGAGAGGCAATAATACTAACGCGAGGGTAAGACGAGATCAATGGGTCCTTACATGCAAGTGTAAAGACGTCTGCGATTTCGTCGCAAGACACAATGTCATGGGGCTTTACTTTCGCAAGAAAATTTAGGCCTGTCATATTGTCGCAAGCCAAATATCCTGCAGAGGCAAAAATACTTGAATAATGATAAGACAAGGTCAATGGGTTTTTGCATGCAAGTGTAAAGACGTCTGCGATCTTGTCGCAATAAAAGGGTGGCAGAGTAAGACCTTTACTTAGGAAGGTCAAGCTTAGAAGACCACCAAAAATGATAAGGCGAGACCAAAAAAAATCTCTTCTTTAATGAAAAGTTTTTGCGATTTCATCGCAATTATAAATTTAAACATCATTTCTGGTCAGAAGAAGAAAGTGCGACTCTCGGAAATTTCATTCTTTCATCGAAGATGCATAACGAGGCAAATATGGGGATGGAAAAGATGAAATATTGTTATGCATCTTCAGATGAAAGAGTTATACATTAATAAGGTTAGCCAATTATATTACAAGGAAAAAACTGCCAAGAAAGGGGAATGAAGATTGAATTTATGGGCAACAAACCCAAGAAGTTTACAAAAAGAGACACGAAATGTACGGATATTACAGAAATGAAAGAAACAAAAAGAATTATCTCTTTGCCGATTCTTCTCCTTTACCTGATCCTTCAATTCTATTATTCTCGCCGCCAGAATTTTCTTCTTCTTGGCTTCACTATCAGAAATGTCCGAGACAGGCAAATTCTCGGGAACTTCTTCGGAAAGCCAAGGATATGAAGAAAGAGGGATTTTATGATCTTTACAAACATACTCCATGGCTTCATTGCGAAAACGAGCGGCATCATTATTAAAATTCGCCACTTGTAGTTCGAAATTGATTCTTCAACTTGGAATATTTATTCTCGCGAAGGTTGAGATTATTTGCGAGCTGTGCTTTCTCAGATTCAAGTTCTTCAATCCTTGCTTGAAATCTTTTTTCGGACTCTGCAAATAGATAACGATATGTTAATAACTCAACAGCAATGTTACAGAGGTAAGAAACAGTAAGGTATAATAAGTAACCTTCTCTGTCAGATATTATATCTTTAACCAAGGAAGAATGCTCGGTATGAAGACTAACATCAACACCTAAATTATTCCTGGCATTATCTAAGATTTTCGCGGCCCAAGCGAATTCATCATCATTATTTATAATAAGAAGTGAGCGAATTTGGTTTTCTCGCTCAGTAAGTAGGGAATTCGAGCGAAGCAATTCATCTCGCTCCATTTGCACTTCAAGAAGGGACTTTTGAAATGTTGCTAATGCACAGGCACCATTATTAGCAATGCGATCTTTGTCATCTATATGGTCACTAATTTTCTTCCTTAAAATTTTGGTTTCCTCATGAGACTCGAGATACATTTGTTTAAACTGGTTGGCTGTACTTAAACTAGATATGTGCTCAATTTCTAAGAGGCGGTACTTGGTTTGGAGTTCATTTAATGAAAGAGTATTAATTCTGCTCGACGAACTACTTAAAAAGTTGTTGAGATGAGCGAGGAGAGTATCATTATCCATAGGCTCGGAAATGAATGGAGAAGAATAGCTTCTTCGGAGAAGTTATATACATCCCGAAAGTGATAAGTCGGGTAAAGAAGGAAATTGATAAAATAAAAATAATAAGAGAGAAAAAATTTTTTTATACCATAAAGTTGCTTGATTAGCATTCGGAGAGTGGTAACTTTGTCTTTCTGGCGAGAAAACTCGGTCTCCAATTGTTGGATCTTTTCGCGATATCTCATGAGACTCAACTTCTAATTCTTTGATCTTTGTGCCAGATTGGGTATTCTTTTTCAATTGAATATTATACCTCCTCTCAAGATCTGAGGCAACTACAAAAGAAGTTTTTCCAGCCTGCGAAGAAAGATAAAAAGGTTATTAAGATATAAATTAAAAAATGAAGTTGGAAGGGAAACATGAGGTCAAACATACCAACGAGTTAAGTGCATTTAAGAAGCTAGGGGATACAGATCTAGAAACTCCTTTGAAAGAGTCATTGCCATCCAGTAGTGTAGCATTGCATACAGTGGCGAGGTTCTTGCATATAGAAGTCAGGTGAGTATCTCCAATTCCTTGAAGAGAATCCGAGAAGATGCTGAACAATTGATCCATAGGAGAATTGGCCGATTGAGATTCATCTTGGAAAGTTGAATCCAAAACATTATCATTATCATCTTCATCGGAAGACCCAGAACTTGAGCTAAGATGAGAGGAAGGCTGAGCTTTTCGCTTCTTAGATGATGGAGCAGAAGACTTATCCTTGCGTGCATTGGCTTTAGTTTTGCCTTTAACTTTCATGACTATCGTTTCCTCACCAGCGTCAACCTTCGCATACAAATGAAGATAAGAAATAGAGACAACAATATTGTTAAATAACACAAAAAGGATATTTCTTACTTCATCCGTAAGCGATCGAAGTATTGCCAAGGTGCTTGCCAGTGGATTTGCCTTGTAACTTTTCCTTAGTTTGGCAATCTGGAAAATTTACAAACTCAATGAATACAAGAGGAGAGAGGGATTGCAAAAGCAAACTACGGAGACATACCTCTTTCATCTCCTCGGGCCACTTAAATTCCCAGGGATGATAGCCTGTGAGATTTGCAGGGAGTACATGCGAACCTGCTATGTAAGGTCCGCTTAAGAGCAAAGGAACAACCCACCATCTTTCATCTTTAGAGTGGCGAGGAGTAGTATTTTTACCCGAATGCCAGTCGATATCTTGCATAAGTAATTTATCCTCAGGGATATTATCTTTTCTCTTCAACCGAGCGCCCCAGCGAGATTTCTTATTTCTCATGCCTATTACTTCATAATTTTCAAAGAAGTTTTCCACAGTGTATCTCTCAGGGATTATTTCTAAATTTACATATTCGGGATCTCTAGCACTGTTAGGATATAGAGATCCTTTGCCAGCACCACGACTGGCAAACTCGAGCATTAGGCGGATACAATCGCCGCATAGTTGATAGACAGCCCGTGAGAATTTCGAATGGGAAAGGATTTCATAAAAGAGTGGCATCTCAGGATCATATAAAGGAATGGGAAGTCCTGCGAGAAGTTGACCTAATGAAACAATAATCTTGTGATCATCACATTGATGATCGAAAAAAAGCTTAGCAAGTGAGTATAGATGAATCTCTTTGATTAGGAATGATGAAAAGAGTGAAACCTTTATCTTGCAACTTTTCTCGAGTCTCAATAAAGCGGGGTTTGTACATACGACTAAGTGAAGCCATTATCAATATGAGAGTAGATAAAGAATCGAAGATTAAGATATGATAAAAAGATGGAAGATTTGCAAGTAATAGAAGCGCAACTTGCGGAAGAAGAAGATAAAAGAAAAATTGCGAGAGAGAAGACGAAAGAGGAGAAGAGAAAGATATGAAAATATATATAGAGAGAAACATCCTCGGGGAAAACGAGAGCATTTAATGAGAAGGGACGTGAATGGTCAAGAATAAACGATTGAAAGAAACGTGTCAGGAATAGAATGGAGGAGTAGACATCTGTAATAAAGTCCGTATGGAAAGATGAAACTGAAACAAGTACAAATAAACAGTTGCGGCGGTTCAAAAATATTGATTCTCATGACATTCTCTCCTTCGCAGAGAAGACATGAGAAGAGGCAAGATGTAGGATCATAATATCGCCACAAAAACAATTCGCGAAGACAACGGATAACAACATTGCGAGTCAATCGCAGAGGGTTAAAAATAAATGACGCATTGGATGACGATAGGAGGATATGAAATCTGGCGAAAGTTAAGAAGTGTCGCGAGTATGAATGTTTATACGTCTGCGACACTTCGCAAGACATTTCCGAAAATAAAGGACAGCTTAGCTGTCATTCACTATGTATTACCCTATATAAAGGGATGAGTGAATCTGTCGTAGGGAGAGGTCTTTTGGATTGGAGAGTAAGTCATTAGGAGAGAGAAAGAGAGAGAATATCTGTAAGTTCTTAAGTGTAATTCCATTCTCCTGTGTAAAGATTCAAGAAAGTTATTAATAAACATTCATAATTGTTCATCTATTATCTTTTGAATGGACTAATTAAACAAAATATAGTGAGGGGTGTATTGTGGGATTTCCTGCAACTACAGCCATATCTTGTTGAATCCTTTTCACTTCTATTTTTATTTTGTTTTCTTTAAAATATGTTTCTCTAAGTGATTAGTGGGGCTCACGATTCAAGTTGTTACCACTGCTAGGGTGAAATAGAGTGATTGAGATACCAAAAAAAATGAAAAAAAAATGAAAAAAAAAAAAAAGAGAGAGAAAAAGAAAAAAATATGAGATCAGACCATCAGACCAATCGGAATAAATTCAATAAAGTCGACCACTGGAACCCTTGTATACGCCAGTTGTATTACCCTAGAGTTAGGATTATCGACCACTGGTTCCCTTGTATATGCCAGTGTGTTGATATTAGTCCATACCAGTATCTCATTCCATTAGGATAGGTTCATTTTGGCAAAGTGGCCTTGTTGAGATATGGGAAACACCGTTCACCTTAGTCAACATCAAAACCATCTACGTTTTTATCTACATCCATTCTCTTAATCTATCCATGTGATTGGTTGACTCCGGTTATGATGTCCAGAAACTATCTGAGTAGAGCTCTGTGACTTATATATGAATTTTAGTATGCTTGAGTGCAAACTCGTGTATAGCAATTGAAATTTCGCATCAGGGTACTTCCTCTTGTAATCAATAAGTATGCCAACCAAGGAGACTTTTTAGTGCCTTCCAAGGTTCTGCGTAGATAGTTAGGGTGTGGAGTAAAGGTTTTGTGGGTATATCTCTTGTAAGCCCTCCCGATACTATAACTCGGCCACTAGGGCCACCTAGGGGTTTAAACGCTTATTGCATACGCTAAATGCAATCGACGATGCCTGCGACAGTGAGTTAGGATATTATTTTGTAGATTTGATTTGCTCGAGACTAGCAAATAATAAGTTTGGGGGTATTTGATAGACGCATTTATGTGTCTATTTTCATCTCGATTTTATATATTGTTAGTACCCATTTTGTACTTATTATGGTGTTTTGTGTATTTGTAGGTATTTTTGGGAATAAAAGTTTTTGGAGAAATCGTCTCGAAAAATTGATAAAAGTACCCGGAGGACACCTACTATTCGGACTCTGAGTTTGTATACGGGGCAGTTCAATTACTAAGGGGCACCTCACTGCTATTTGCACCCCAGGGCGCCCCAAGATAGCTACTATCGGCACCCCGCCAGTGGTTAGGGGGAAACCACCTTCTTCGCAGTTTAAAATGGAAATTTGGTGGGAAAAGGAAAGTATCGACTGCACATTCCTCAGATCGGATTTAGAAGAGATTTTGTACGATTTTCACGTGGAGATTGGTTGGAAACACCCTGTCACGACATAAAATGGAAGGTATATGCTACATAATCGAACAACAACAAGTTTCTATGGTTTTCTCGTGAAAACAGGGCCGGTGAGTACTCGGATTTTGTTGAGTGGATTGGAGAGAGATGACTCGGACTTTCTCATTCAGTTGGATTGATACGGCCTTGTTAGGGTTAAAATAGGATTGCTAGGTGTTTTGTTTCGAAGAAAAAGGAGATTTCCACATATATCTCGATAAACAGGGAAAGAGAAAAGTTGTCGGGTTTTCTGTGGATTAATTATGGGAGTTACGTGAACAACCGGGGAGGATGTTCGACCTAGCATTTTTGGAAGAGTTTAGGAGAATCAGAAGCAAGCTGAGACGCGTGAAGTAAAAAGGGAAATAAATATCCCGTAACTTGGATAGAATGGGGGAGAATCTATGCTGAAGATTTAATTCAATCATTAGAAGATTTTGACAGCAACCCAGGCACGTAACAGAGCGAAAAGAAAGGAAATATTGCCCGTAACTTGGAAGAGAATAAAGGAAGGATTTGCGCGAGTTATAATCGGCCTGTAGGTGTATAAAAGCCTTTGGGAGAGTACCGGAGAGAAGGTCAAGACTTTGGGGTAGTTACAGAGAAGTTTGAAGAGTTGCAGAGACGATTTCGATCATCAGAAGAAGAGAAACACGAGCAGAAGGAAGGAGCTGAAGAACATAATACTGCAGAGATCAGTCGCAGATACAGAGGACAGTCGTTAATACTATGGTCTTTACTTTCTAATTCAAACTTTCTGTAACAAGTTTCCCAACAATTAATCGAATTCGCAACAGTTCTGTGAGGGTTCCTCTGTAACAGTGGACTTTGTAACAATTATATTTGTTACAAACTCTCTGCTTTGTACCTTTTTTCCCTTTTAATCAACTTCTGAGCTATGAACCGATATTTTGAGCAAGTGACTAATATGAGGAGCTAAACCCCAACACTGGGACGACGGAGGAAGTCATGTTTCACAATTTCTTGGTAACTATAATGATTTTTCATGAATGTTTTCATTGATTTAATTGATTCTTGATTTTTATTAATTAGTTGTGATTTTGTCTGATGACGTATGCTTTGACTTAGAGCTTTTGATGCGTCATGCTTATGATTTACAATTAATCTTTTACAAAATCTACCTTTGGAAAAGAAATAAAGTCCATAAAAGAGCTAGAATTGTTATGAATCAATATACGAACCAATTGAATGTGATTAATGGTGGAAACCCGAGTCCCAATTCTCTCGATATATTGTGACAAACTTGTGTATATATTTTCTTTGTTTTTAGTGTTTTCTTAAATCAAACCTTTACAAGCCCGAGTTGAACGAATCTTATTTACCACTTCTACAATCACATAAATATGCTTGCCTAACATGATGATTGTTTTCGTTGTGATTATGGCTACTACAATAATATTAACAAAGAAGAATTATTCATATTGAAGTGCTGTTACAGATTCATGGAGGTCATGCCTATGGATAGGGTTTACACCAACACAGAAGAGCAAACAAAAGAAGAAACGTTAAGAAACATACCTAAAATACGCTCGCCTACTTTTGTTGTTGTTCTCTCCGCTGGTCCAAGTCTTTGCCGCTAGCACCAAGGTGTGGAAACAAAGCTAACGATACGAAAGGAAGGAAGATGGGTAACGCCTTTTATAGGCATGGTGTTTTGGAGTTCGACTAGGGAAGCGTTTCCCTTTTGGGACACACACAAAATAAAGCAGCTGGATCCGCGGTGTTGACGTTCCACGACGCTAATCTCCACGGCCTAAGCCATCACCGCCATCCGCCACACCAAGGTAGCCGCGACATCCACCATTCCAAGGTAGCCGCACCATCCACCATTCCAAGGTAGACGCGGCATCTACCATTCCAAGGTATCCACGCCATCTAACTTTCCTAGCCAACCAACGCCCGTTTCGTGTGCCAAGTTACAATGTCACCTCTGTTGATCAATAGCCAAAGCTGCAGCGCTGATGCCAATACCCCATGGCCAAACCGAATTTATGCAAAACCACCAATACAGGGATCACGGATTCCTCATGCCTTCCGCTAAAGGTTAATTGAATTTCCTCGGCAATCTCTTGTCCTTTCGATTTTACTCTTATCTGTCACCATCTCATGCTTACCCCGCAACAACACCGCTGTTACGTGCTAAGCAGGGGACTTAATGTTGATGGTGGTTTTTAGCTTAGGGTTAAAATCGTAAAAACTTACATCTGATGTGACGTCACTATGCAAGGAAACGGTGCCGTGAGTGCTAACCTCTCCCGCGACATATTTATTGAGTCGTTCAATATACTTACATGAAATTTATCCAGACTGGCGAATGTAGCAACCATCCCATATGTTCTGTAAATTTCTGCGCCTCGCCTATATTCACTTAATATAAGTTCCTTTGAATGCCTTTTATGCAATGTTCTCCGGCTGAACCGGCATGACGATTTATGTTCACTCGCAGCAGAGTAGCACGAATTTCCAAGTATCAAGGATAAGGTCTTTGCATAAGGTATTCAATCAGAAAAAGCATGTTGCTCTCTGGCAATGAACTTAAAAGAACTCTATCTCAACACATAGAATTCAATCAATTGACCTGACTAGCTTAGAAGTTTGGGTTTTGCGCCTCACGCAGTATATCAGACCTTTCTTTTCGAACTTAAACCTAGGAAAACTAGGTAATTAATCCTTCATGGATTAGCAGGTGTAAAACCTTGCTCAGAATTAGAAAACAGGGAGCCACAATAGCAAAGGGAGGTGTGGCCATGCCTTAGGACAACTGGCGCCACTTGCCATTAGCCACGCCCTTTCCTAAACCGGACCTATTTATCTCGACCATTTGTGTCGCCTCAAATTAGCCACGCGCACATAAGTTTTCGTTGGGCCCATTCTTTTCGTCCCCACTTGCCTTCGACCAATCAGGTCGCTCTAAAGCCGCCACACTCTCACCAGAAGTGTAGTCGCGCCTTATGTTTGGCCGCCCCCTTTTCTTGGCCAATCAAGTCGCTCTAAACTTTCCACCATACATTAAAGGACAAACACACCCTGCCGCGCTACCATACTAACTGGCAAACCAAACACGTCTTACCACAACAACATATTGATCGGCATGACAACATGCCACTCTGCCGCAGTAGCATGCCACTTTAGCCTTAGCCACGGCGTCAAGCCCTAATTCTTACCACGACGCCAAATCCTATCCTTGGCCACGCCGCCAAGCCCTAATTCTTACCACGACGCCAAATCCTAGCCTTGGCCACGCCTCCAAGCCCTAATTCTTACCACGACGCCAAATATTATCCTTGGCCACGCCGCCAAGCCCTAATTTTTACCACGGCGCCAAATCCTAGCCTTGGCCACGCCTCCAAGCCCTAATTCTTATCACGATGCCAAATCCTATCCTTGGCCACGCCGCCAAGCCCTAATTTTGTCCACATAGCCAAACCTTAGCTTTGGCCATGCTACAATGCCACAGGCGTGGCCATGCCACAACGACTGACATGCTTATAATGCTATGCCACGCCACTGGCATGCCGCTATGCCACGGATACTAACATGTTGCTGTGCCATGGCTCCAACAGGCGCTACTATGCCAATGGAGCCACTTCGCTATACAACAATATGTGGCCATAATCAATGGCCACTCTTCCTCATGAGATGCAATCTTAGCCATCCAAGTTCGATACTGAACTGACAGACTTGCGGCAAGTCCCAGGCAACCCGCTACACAAAGGGCCACTATGATAATGGCGTCACTTTGTTACACAACAAATATATGGCCATAATCAACGGCTACCCTTCCTCATGAGATCTAATCTCAGCCATTCAAGTTCGCCACCAAACTGACGGACTTGTGGAAAGTTTTAGGCGGCCGACCAAGGCAAGCCTAATAGCATCACATGCTATTTTTATATGGCAAAGTCTCTTGACTTTGACTTGCCACACATAGCAACCTGCTACACGTTTTTCTGAAAACACTCGAGACATCAAACATGTCACAAACTTGGGGATACTCATCAAGGTATTGGACTGGCGGTTTACACCGTGCGACGTGCAATGCGCCTATTACAACAAAGTGTCATGAAGTAGGAAAATTAGTGGTGGTGAAAAGTAACGGTGTAAATTATTCATTTCCTTCATCATGGAAGCGTAATGACTGACGGTTACACGAATTCACTTCCTATATCATGGAAGCATAACGTCCGACGGTTACACGTTACTCTATTCTTCCACCACTCAATCGTTTCCACTTCCTAAGAGACCAGGGTACGTTTTAATATGACTTGTATAAATAGGCTTCACCTATTTTCACCAAAGGACAAGATTTGGTCGGCAACAATACAGTATCTATAAATCACCTGGTAGCTTTCCATTTTGCTAACCAGTTCTACTTCCGATACAAGTCATAAAACAAACCACACCTTCATAATCAATGATTCTGGTCTCAACACTATCTTCGCTTCCCTCCCTAAGACCAACCCTTCTCCTTCACTTTGTGACCAAAGCAAGCCTGGAACGACCATTTCTTGGTTTAGGCCAGGATTGTACAGATTGATCTCTCAAATCAAAATTACTCCCATGCAGTACATTGTTTAGGTTTTAGATTCGTTTCTCACCCACACACCCGAAATTACCAAATCAGCAGAAACGGTTTTCACCCACAAACACCGGGAAAACCCTCTCTATTGCATTCAACAATGCTTGTTCCTGGTCGGTGACAATCACCTTTAGAGTATATCCCTGCACGTAGAATAACTTCACTTGTTGTAGTGACCACACATAACTCTCTTCAAGCTCATTTTCCAAGAAGCAAAACGCGATACTAAACGTAGAGTTGGTGGAAGTTTATCCAACAATGTTCAACACCGGTATCTCATACTTGTTGGTCTTGTACGTGCAATCCATTAAAAGTACTTGATTGGATCACCACGCCAACTGTATAAACTCGGGATAAGCCAATATGAGATTCTTTATTTGTTCATCCTCATCTTCATTATGGAAAACCAAGTAATTATACTTCTCCCCCAAATGCCTTAATTGTTGCGTTTGATTTCTATTTTCTCATTGCTGATTTTTCTATTTTGTTTTTGCGTTGTAGATGGTTGGCAAAGTAGAAACATTCGATGGGTTGAGGAGCTTTATATGACCAAGTACATCAATGGGTTTCATACGGTTTTCGGTCATGGAACTTACAATGAGTTTTTCTTCATCATTAAGCTGCGCCGCATAAGGATGGGATATCAAAGTATTCGGTATGGGATGGTTATGAAGACCGCATACAACTTTCTCCAAATACCACACCTTACTTTTCTTGCTGTGCTTGAATTGAAGCTTGAACGGGCATTAAATCAAACCTTTACAAGCCCGAGTTGAACAAACTACCATTTTCTACAACAAATTAAAATCACATCAATCATCAACATGCATGTTCGCCCTCAGAGATGTTCACACCCTCATCTTCATCCTCTTCATCATCGCTGACAGGAACTTGAGGATAATTCACGGGGAAGTCCATGCTTATCGCAAACCCAATTAACCGCGAACTGGGTCTCTTCGTTCATTCGACGTTGGGTCGCCTTTGAATATTTCCTGGTAGCCCCATCCATGAAAGATTGAAATTCCTGCTCCAACTCCTCCTTTGACTTATGCAAGTTATCCTGCTCCTGCGTAAGATCATACACCATGCGCGAAAATATAGAAAATTGTTGAGAAGAAGAATCTCGCACCTTGATAGACTCTTCCAACTTTTTCTTCAGCACGGAAATTTCTTGTTGGAACGACTCTGCGAGATCAGAAATAAATACAATTCAGAACGGCATAGCTTAAATAAATATATAAAACTGACGCAGCGATTACGGAAGCCTTCGCGACTACCTTCTTTCTGCAAACCAATTACACAAAGGTCGCGCGACGCTATAGGCTGATGGGTAACATTTTGAAGTAACCGCAGATCTTCTAATGCCTTATCTCTACACCGACAAGCTTCATCTATTTCTCCTGATAATTTTACCAACTTCGACGCTAAGTCATCACATACACCCTTCTGTGATCGAAGAGAATTCTCTAACAAGTTACGGTCTCATTGAAGCCTATAATACGCACCATCAAAAGAAAGTTTATTATCTCTCAAGCCGCGATTGTCATCATACAAAGTCCGATTCCCGTCGAGAAAGGAGCGATTCACCATATTAGATACCTCGAGATCTCTGGCAAGTTGACCAGACACAAAAGAATATTGATCGGATCGAGCTCCCCAACTATAACGGTGCTGCAAGTGACGCATAATGATTACGCGTTACAGAGTTGCAGGCCAAGTCAGAGTTCCACCGTGATGGTGCAATGCGAAGCCATAATAGCGCAACGCAAGCCATAATAGCGGTATTACGGTATAGATTGGCAAGTGTCAAGAATGACATAAACCCACATGGCCAATGTAGTGCAAGTGCAGCATTACATTGTAAACACATTTGGCTAAGTGGTGAATCTTATTGGCCGACACAATGAAGCTTCATTGAGGAAAGGCAAGAGATGGCCAAAGTGACAGATGCAACATGCAATGTTGGCATCGATGCATATCCATGGAATTGAGTTAGCCCAAGATCAAGGAGGATGCAAGAATGAAGAATAGACTAAGGGATGGTCTATGGCATATATTCAAGGTTGGCCAAAGCTTGAATAATGCAGACAAGCTAGCGATGCAAGAGTTGCATTGCTGTTGTCAAGCTAATTGGCAAAGTGAAGCACATATGACGCATGAGCAACTAGAGTGAGCTTAAGGAGATGGCTTCGATGTTTGATGCTTGAGAATTGTCCGTGCATGAGTTTAGAATGATAAGCATGCAGGGCCAAGAGGGCTGAGCGTGGGCGCAAGCTAGAATCCAGTATGCCAAAATAAGTGGTGCAATATGGCTCAAGGGACGGTTGCAAGTTAGTTACGAGCTTCACAATCATGTCAATGATGCGTGATGAAAATGAGCGGTTATAAAGAAGTTTATAAGCGTAGGAGAAGAGTTCTAACTGCTAAGGAACAGGTGTTGAGTGATTGGCGCGAGTTAGAGAAGAACTCGGCCGAGTTAGCACGTTATTGGCGGTTAACATAAGCGCTTTATGGGATGAGATGGTTGTTCCATGCGTGTGTAATGATTATGCACGGTTTGGCCAAGTAAAGCTGCTGTATAAATAGTCCTAAGGCTGGGAAAATTCGGCAGGCTTGCATAGAGAGCATATGTGAGAGTGAGGTTTGCATATGTGAGTGAATAGGAGAGTTCTTGTAAGACTAAGACTTGGTTTGAAGGCAAACAAGTCTGTGTAAGTCCCCAAGTGGGCAAGTTTTGTATTTCTTCCCTTTGATGCAATTAAAGAGTTAATTGTGTCATGTTCTAAGTGTTCTTGGTTGGCTGATTTGTTGTTGGCAAAGTATGGCAAAGATTGAATGTATTATGGGGTGCATTTGATGAGTTTTGAGAAGTGAAAGAAGGCTGTAAAGACTTCCGCTGATTGACCTGATGTGTTGGCTGTTTGCATAGGTGCAAACTTATAAGGCTGAAGTGCAATTGGGTGAAGCTATTCACAGAACCACTTGTGCTGCCGGGTTACACTTTCGCAGAAATTTGCAAAGGCATTTTGGAGGTGTGACAATTCGGGTATCAGAGCTGTGTTTGGTACACAGTTCGAGTGTATTTGTTGGATAATACACTAGTACTTCTTTCTCTCTAAAGCTATTTTCCTGTGAGCAAGTAAGTGGCACATTATTTTCAGAGTTTTGCATTATAAATGAGTTCTAATGGCATGATGATCGACGAAGAACTACTGGGTTCGTTTGATCAACTTGAGGAGTATGGTGATCTTGGCGATTTAACCATTGATTTCAGTGCAGATGGCATTGAAAATCCTCTTGTTTCTGAAGAGAATGGCAGGCTAGACCTACTTGAAGGAAGAACGTCAGATTGGTTTAAAGAATTCGATGGCAGGGTAAGTGTTGTAGAAGACAAGGTGTCTGATGCAACCCTTTTGAATTGCGAAACCAATGCTGAAGTGACTGAATTGAAGGTGCAATTCAGTGACATGAAGACCATATTAACAAGCCATGCGAAGCAAATGTCTGAGGAAGTGGCAAGCATTCGCGTGTTAATCAGTAACGGCATGTTTGTAGGGGTGAACGTGCATGGAGAAAGCTCTAATCGAGTCTCCGAGCCAAGAATTTACGCAGGTTCCAGAAATGCTAGAGAAATTGAGAATTTCTTGTATGACGTTGAGGTATACTTTGAGGCGAATGGAACAGGGAAGGACAAAAAGTAACTCGCAGCAATTACCTTGGTGGTGATGCAAAGGTTTGGTGGAGAACTATGCTGCAAAAAGATGAAGCTGCTAGTTATGCTAATCCTATGTCATGGTATGACATGAAAGATGGAATGAGATGTCAGTTCTGGCCAAGCAATGGTGCTTGGTATGCAAGAGAAAGTTTGCGTAGGCTAAAAATGACGGGTACACCACAAGCCTATGTCGAAAACTTCTTTGCATTGGTACAAGAGACGTGTGGCATGAGTGAAGAAGATCAGATGTTCCAATTTCTGGCTGGCGCAAGTTCAAGTGTGATTGCTGAACTTAAGAATCGCAAAGTGCAGAGTATCCAGATGGCTATGCAGACGGTAAGAGAGCTTGGCAATAGCACAACGACTGAATATGTGCAAAGGTGCGAAGGAAAAGCCAAAGGAAAGGAAAGATCTGTTGGCAGTAAGCGCAAGCATGAACCTAAGGAAGAGGAACTGCTCCCCTCATCCCGGAAGTATAGGGGATGTTTCATTTGCAAAGGTTTACACTTCGCTAGAAGCTGTCCACTCAAGGCACAACTCAATGTATCAGTTGGGGATGATTATGGTAATCATTCGCCTTAGATAAAGACAACCCTAAACACGAAGCTATTACGATAATCTAAGATCAAGGCGAAGAATATAAGGGAGACAATAATGGAAGGGCGCGAAGAAACTATCATGCGATATAGACAAAGTGAGGATCGGTTCAAAATAAGATGTGCGAAAGACATAGCCAATAGCGCGAAGGACAGCGACATCTTCCCAAAGCCCGACGAATAAGACAAACTGAAATAAGATCAGTCAATAGAGATTTTGCATGTGAACCTTAGTTGTATTCTACTGATATATTTGCCTATATATATAAGAATTCAAAAATGATACGAGAGAGAGAGAGAGAGATCGGAAAATAGATAAATGCGAAGGAAATCATCTTGAAAATCAAGAGAATACTACTAGAATTTAGCATTCATCTTATATTTCTCCATTGTTGTGTGTAAGTTCATCTTGTGATCTTTGTAAGAATTCCATACTTTCAATACAAAGTGTTTGTGAAGATCATTTTAGCGTCAAAGTGGTGAATAATATCATTAATGTTTGAGTTGATACACATGACTTAAGCTTTGTGTTATTATCATTACAACGTGTGTAGTTGTGGGATTTTCCGCAACTACAATGTCATTTGGCCTCAATAACGCTCCAGCTACATTCTAGGCACTGATGAATGATCTTTCAGCCTTAAATCTAAGAAAATTCATCCTGGTATTTTTTGATGATATTTTGGCGTAGAGACCCATCTTAGAGGAAGATGTGCACCATTTAGAACTTACTCAACAGCTTCTTCGACAACATCAGCTTTTGCAAATCTTTCCGAGTGCACTTTTTCTCAAGCAGAATTGGAGTACCTTGGACATATTATAACAGCTAAGGGAGTGGTAGCTGATCCTTATAATATCTATGGCATGGTACAATGGCGAATTCCTAAAACCAGTAATGAGCTTAAAGGATTTCTAGGCCTTACAGGCTATTACAGGAAGTTTGTGAAAGGATATGGTTCAATTTGCAAACCACGGTTGGATATAGATGAATAACGCATTTTTAAGGTAAAAATAAATAAATGGGATATTTTTTAACTACACATTGTGTTATTATATTAGCTACCATTTTTTTTCCTTTCTATCACCCATGTTTTAAAGTTTCAGTTATGCTTGTATTTTTACACATGGATACAAAAGCAACTTGTAGTTTAATTCATTTTTGTTGTTTTAAACCTTTTGTTTTTTATTAATTTATTGAACCTTGATAATGTTGGCATTGAAACAAACCAATAGCCAAAGTTCAAAGTATTGTTTCCACCATTCCACGGACATCACCAAAGCGGCGCCATCTTGTCCGTTCAATGCAACACCATCCACCATGCCACGGACATAGCCAAGCCAGAAACACCACTCCCATTCCAGAAGTCTGCGTCCAAGCCAGCATCGCCATCCACCGTTCCAAGCTAGCATCGCCACTCCAAGCTAGCCGCGCCATCCACCATTCCAATGTAGCCACGCTATCTACCTTTCCTAGCCAACCAGTGCCTGTTCCATGTGCCAAGTTGCAATGTCACCTCTGATGATCAATAGCCAAAGCTGCAGCAATGATGCCAATACCCCATGGCCAAACCGAATTTATACAAAACCACCAATACAGGGATCACGGATTCCTCATGCCTTCCGCTAAAGGTTAGTTGAATTTCCTCGGCAATCTCTTCACGTCTTGTCCTTTCGATTTTACTCTTATCTGTCACCATCTCATGCTTACCCCGAAACAACGCCGATGTTACGTGCTAAGCAGGGGACTTAATGTTGATGGTGGTTTTTAGCTTAGGGTTGAAATCGTAAAACCTTACATCTGATGTGACGTCACTCTGTAAGGAAACGGTTCCGTGAGTGATAACCTCTCCACCGACATATTTATTGAGTCGTTCAATATACTTACATGAAATTTATCCAGACTAGCGAATGTAGCAACCATCCCAGATGTTCTGTAAATTTCGGCGCCTCGCCTATATTCACTTAATATAAGTTCCTTTGAATGCCTTCTATGATATGATCTCCGGCTGAACCCTTAATGTTGATATGGCATGACGATTTGTGTTCACTCGCAGTAGAGTAACACGAATTTCCATGTATCAAGGATAAGGTCTTTGCATAAAGTATTCAATCAATGAACTTAAAAGAAATCTATGTGAACACATAGAATTCAATCAATTGACCTGACTAGCTTGCAGAAGTTAGGGTTTTGCACCTCGCGTAGTATATCAGACCTTGCTTGTAGAAATTAAACCTAGGCAAACTAGGTAATTAATCCGTCATGGATTAGCAGGTGCAAAACCTTGCTCTGAATCATAAAATAGGGAGCCGCAGCAGGAAAGGGAGGCGTGGCCATGCCTTAGGCCAACTGGCGCCACTTGCCATTGGCCACGCCCCTTCCTAAACCGACCCTATTTATCTCGACCAATCGTGTCGCCTCAAATTAGCCACGTGCACATAAGTTGTGGATGGGCCCATACTTGCCGGCCCCACTTGCCATCGACCAATCAGGTCGCTCTAAAGCCGCCACACTCTCACCAGAAGTGTAGCCGCGCCTTATGTTTGGCCGCCCCTTTTCTTGTCCAATCAAGTCGCTCTAAACTTGCCACCATACATTAAAGTCCAAACACACCCTTCCACGCCACCATACTAACTGGCAATCCAAACGCGTCTTACCAGAACAAAATATTGATCGGCATGCCAACATGCCACTCTGCCGCGGTAGCATGCCACTTTAGCCTTGGCCACGCCGCCAAGCCCTAATTTTGTAATGAGCCAAACTTAAGCTTTGAAAATGTTACAACGCCACATGCGTGGCCATGCCACAACGCCAC
The DNA here is from genome assembly GCA_023531295.1 of Papaver armeniacum. Taxonomy (NCBI): domain Eukaryota; kingdom Viridiplantae; phylum Streptophyta; class Magnoliopsida; order Ranunculales; family Papaveraceae; genus Papaver; species Papaver armeniacum. Next base: position 331,543 of record JAJJWW010002949.1, read on the forward strand.
TGGCATGCCGTTATGCCATGGTTACTAGCATGCCGCTATGCCGTGGCTACGCCATTAGCATGCCGCTATGCCATGGCTACGCTACTGGCATGCCAGTAGCATGTCGTTATGTCATGGCTCCACCCGGCGCTACTATGCCAATGGCGCAACTTATGTATACAACAAGATGCGGCCATAATCGATGGCCACTATTTCTCATGAGATGTAATCTTAGCCATCCAAGTTCGCCACTGAACTGACGAACTTGCGGCAAGTCCCAAGCAACCCGCTACGCTACGGCTACGCCAAGCGCCACTATGCTAATGGCGCCACTTTGTTACACAACAAATATGTGGCCATAATCAACGGCTACCCTTCATCACGAGATGTAATCTCATCCATTCAAGTTCGCCACCAAATTGACGGACTTGTGGAAAATTTTAGGCGGCCGACCAAGGCAAGCCTAATAGCATCACATGTTTGGAAAAGTCTCTTGACTTTGACTTGCCACACATAGCAACCTGCTATACGTTTTCCACGAAAACACTCGAGACATCAAACATGTCAGAAATTGGGGGATACTCATCAGGGTATTGGTCTCGCGGTTTACAGTGTGGGGCGTACAATGCGCCCGTTACAATAGAGTGTCATGAAGTATGACAATTAGTGGTGGTGAAAAGTAACGGTGTAAACAATTCATCTCATTCATCATGGAAGCGTAATGACTGACGGTTACACGAATTCACTTCCCTCATCATGGAAGCATAACGTCTGACGGTTACACGTTACTTTATTCTTCCACCACTCAATCGTTTCCACTTCATACGAGACCAGGGTACGTTTCAATATGACTTATATAAATAGGCTTCACCTATTTTCACCAAACGACAAGTTTTGGTCGGCAACAATATAGTATCTAGAAATCACCTGGTAGCTTTCCATTATGCTAACCAGTTTTACTTCTGATACAAGTCATAAAACAAACCACACCTTCAGAATCAACGATTTTGGCCTCAACACTCTCTTCGATTCCCTCCCTAAGACTAACCCTTCTCCTTCACTTTGTGACCGAAGCAAGCCTGGAAAGGCCATTTCTTGGTTTAGGCCAGGATTGTACAGATTTATCTTGTTGATTTTGTCAAAGACTAAATCCTATATTCACACTTGTGGAGTTTATAGGACACTTGGCATAGAGAAGAAGAAGGATTGGCTATTAAGTACACATGTGAATTATCTGGTAAAGTCTTGGCAACCAAGTTTACTTTCCTTGCAAGGTTTTACTACTTGGATGTCAAGTATTTTGCTTGAATCCCAAGTAATTATCTAATATAAATAGGAGGGAGATCATTTGGAGAAAAACACACCAACTCTAAGAGCCTCATGAGTTTTCTCTCTTACTTCTCTTCTACTTTCTATTTGTGAGGATATAGAGCAATATTACTAGAGAGTTATTTTAGTGTTATGATTAGCTTCTTTCTATTCATAAATTAGTGATTGATTTATAAATCTTTGAGTGTTTTAATTCTCTGTAAAATTTCTATAATAAAGTTGATCGTAGTCGTTTGTAGATCTAGGCGTACCGCCAAACCACATTAATTCTTGTGTTCTCGCTTTCTTGTTTCTTTTAGTGTGCATCTTATTTATTTTTACTTTACTTCTACATTGATCCAAAGAACTAATGTCTTGTGGAATTATTTACCAAGTAATCCCAATAGATCTCTCGAATCAAAAGTACTCCAGTGCAGTACATTGTTTAGGGTTTAGATTTGTTTCTCACCCACACACCCAAAATTACCAAAATCATCAGAAACAGTTTTCACCCACAAATAGTTGGCTGCGGCATCGCCTTGACATTTTGAAGGTTGATAGAGACTGTATCCTTGCCAACGTCATTCTTGCCAAAAAATCCATTTTGGAAGAGGAGAAGGCTCTGATCGTGGAATCCCATAAGGTGGAAAAGGCAATCCAGAACTTGAAGAGTAGGACTGAAAGATATCAAAACAGGTTGAAGATGATTCTTTTAAGGAACTACAATCTATTGGATGGGCTTTTCTGAGTTATGTAGTTGTGAGACACCTGGTTTTCCTTCTGGGTCTCGAATGTATTATTATTTTTTTGTATTGGTTTTGGAGAAATAAGAGAATTTTCATTAATTTGCTTTGATTAAATGAAATTTGATAACTGGGATGTGAAGGAAACGGAAAAATTCCTGGCTAGCCGTGCTACGAGACGGCGAGGGGTGGGGTAATAGTTAGGCGTAGTATGCCTTGAGCCATTTTCCATTGATGACTGCTTCCAGTTTGCCTCCATTTTCCTTGATGACCTTGTAGTATCCACTGTTATACGCTTTGGTGACTACATAAGGTCCTTCCCATTTTGGGGAGAATTTTGGTGCTGACATGTCTTGTTGGATGTGTTTTGTGGTCTTCAACACCAGATCCCCTACTTAAAAAACTCGAGGTTTCACAGCTTTGTCATATGCTTGGGAAATTCTATTTCTGTATGCTTGCGCATGACCTTCTTCTTTAGCTCTTATAGAATCCAAAGTGTCTAGCTCTGCTACCCTGGAATTCGATATTTCAGCGTCATTCCATTGGACTTCACTTGCCTCGGCAATCCTAGCCGATGGGATTTTAATTTCTGATGGGAGAATGATGTCTGCACCGTAGACGAGATAATCTGGGGAGGCACCAGCAGAGCTCCTTGGTGATGTCATATATGCCCAAAGCGTCATTGGCAGTTGTTCGTGCCATGTCTGAGGGTTATCGTGCATTGTCCGGCTGAGGATTCGAATTAGAGTCTTGTTGGTACTTTCGGCCTGCCCATTCCCATAGGGGTAGTAAATGGTGGAGAAGACTTGTTTAATTCCATATTCTTCAAGTAACTCCCGTACTTGCTTTTTGGCGAAAAGAGTGTCGTTGTCGGTGATGATGTGTTTAGGAACGCCGAAACGACAAATGATATATTCCTTAATGAACGCTGCAACTGTGTCTCCAGTAGTCCCTCATAAAGGGATGGCTTCGACCTATTTGGTGAAATACTATGCTGCGGTTATTATGTACTCATGTTGTTTTGATGACGACGGGTTGATCTTCCCAATGATGTCGAGTTCCCAGCCATAAAACGGCCACAGACTACTTACCGAATGCAGGGGAGTAGAGGGTGCGTGGATAAGATTTCCATGAATTTGACTTTTATGGCATCTTTGAACAAAAGCAGCTGCATCGTCCTCCATGGTCGGCCAGTAGTATCACTCATGTTTTTGGAGAAATAACTTCTTTTTTCCTTAGTGTTCTCCTTCGTGCATTTCTTTCAGCATGATTGGGATTTCTGCCTCACCCAGGCATCGTAATAAATCTCCTCCAAAACTTTTACGATACAAGATTCCTTCATGGAGTATGAATCTCTTGGATCTTTGCTTCACTTTGGTTGCGTCTTTCTTGCTTGTAGGGAGTACGCCGTCGCGAAGATAACTGATGTACGTCTTTTACCAGTCCCCAGCGTGGTCAACATTGAAAACTTCCAATTGATGGAGCGGTTCTTGGAAATTGGAGCAAGATCCTTAGAGCAATTGAGATTGAGCCTCCATTTATGGCCAGTAGTATCCAAGGCGTTGCAGACGACGATAAAGTGTTACCACCAACGTTTTTACGCAAATTTCGCTATGAATACGGTTAAGCTGCTGTTGTGCCTCTTTATCTCCGAGGCAGTTTGACAGGGAACCATCTGGGTTTCAGTCGTACAACATCCCATGAAGCATGAAGAAGTTTTGTAAGGTTTTGAGACTGACCTTTCCTTGGGAAAGTGAGCTGCTAAGTTCTTGAATAATCGGTGTTCTCCAGTCGCTGGCTTCAGTCTCCTTAGATTGCGAAAGCCACGTTAATGCCACGGTTCGTCTTTTTACCGTAAGGGTTTCTTCCAAACCTCCGAACTGTAGCTTTGATGATAATGTGGCTAGGAAATCAACATGTCTGTTGTTGCTACGGCCAACATGTGTTATGGTCGCGTCAGAGAAATAATTTAGCAGCTTTTGCGCCTTAGATCTATACGATGCCAGCGTCACCTATTTCAGTGCATATACTCCATTCATCTGGTTAACCAATAATTTAGAATCACCCCTTATCTCCAGACGTGTGGCTCCAGCTTGCTTGGCTATTGACAACCCTATGAGAAAGGCTTCATATTCTGCTGAATTGTTGGTGCAATGAAAGTCTAGCTTGAAGGAATGCGAGAAAACTTCATTGGTTGGGGATACTAGAACCCCGCCCGCTCCTCCGGTATTATGCTAGGGGTGACGGAGCCATCGAAAAATAGTAGCCACGCTTCTTCTTTGACAAAAGATATTTCCATAAATTCTCCAATAATATCTTCGTGCAGTGCCGTGGTACTGTCTCCTGGGAAAGCTGCTAGTAAATCTGCGACCACTTGTCCTTTGATAGCTCTTGGGGAAACACACGTTATATCAAGCTCTGACATTTGGAGGAGCCATTTGGCTGGCCTTCCCATCAGGGCCGGTTTTGAAAGCAAGAACTTCACAGGATCGGACTTAGATATCAGTACCACTTTGTTTGAGAGCAGATAATGCCTAAACTTCTGAATGGAGTGAATCAGAAATAGGCACGCTTTTTCTTCCTTATGGTATCTGAGTTCAGCATCCCTCAAAGTCCGACTGAAGTAGTATATAGGGTGCTCAATTCCTTCATCATCTTCTTGTGTGAGAAGAGCTCCGACAGCAGTATCACTAAAAGTAGTGTAGAGACACAATGTTCTTCCTTGTACATGAGATTTCATGATGGTTGAGGATGACAATATCTGTTGAATCTTCCGAAAAGCCTCTTGTTGTAGCATCGTCCAAAAAAAACTTTCCCCCTTCTTCAGCAAGGGGGTGAATGAAGCAACAAGCTGAGCTAAACCCGGTATAAAATGCCGGATGTAGTTTACCTTACCCATGAAACTCTGGAGATCTTTCACAATTTGTGGAGGTGGCATCGTGAGGATAGCTTGGGTTTTGGATGGGTCGACTTTGATTCCCTCGGCGGTCACCTAGAAACCTAGAAATTTTTCCGAAGATACGCCAAAGGCACACTTCAAAGGATTCATCTTTAGTTTGTATTCACGACACCTTTCAAACACCAGTCATGAGAACCTCGTATGTGCCGCCCGGGTTTTTGACTTAACCACTATGTCATCCACGTAGTGTTCAACTTGCTTATGCATCATATCGTGGAAAATTGCGGTCATGGCGCGTTGGTAGGTGGCGCCAGTATTTTTCAAACCGAAAGGCATCACGGTATAGTAAAAGTTTCCGAGAGGAGTTCGAAAATCTATCTTACTTGCATCGTGCTCGTACATCTTTATTTGATTGTAACCGTTGTACCCGTCTATGAAAGAGAACATACCGTGTCCACTGGTGGCGTCTACTATCATATCAATGTTGGGAAGAGGAAAATCGTCCTTGGGGTAGAATTTGTTCAGATCCCTAAAATTAACACAGCACCTGATTTGGCCGCTCTTCTTCTTTACTAGAACCACATTGGCTAACCAGGTGGGATGGTGAATGGGTTTGATGAAACCAGCGGGTAGTAATTTTTGAATTTCCTTCTTGATCTGTTCTTCCACATCGTGTCTGAAATTTCTCGAAAATTGTTTGACCGGTTTGGATCCGGGTATTATATGTAGATGATGAGTGACCAGTTTCTCATCCAATCCAGGCATTTCCTCGTACGTCCACACGAATACATCTTGATATTCCTTAAGAAGGTTGATAATTTTTGCACGTTCGTCGGCACATATAGTTGAGATGATGGAGACAGGCCGTGGAGATTCCTCTCTTCCGATGTTGACAACTTCGAGTTCATCTGTGGTGGAGTTGGTTCCATCCTGCAGTTGTCGTGGTGCATCCGGCACCTCCTCTTGTGGCTCGCTGTTGTGGTTGCATTCCATTGGGCGGAGAGACTGGGTGGTAGTCTCCCCTGCTAATTGATAACAGCGGCGCCGATATACGATTTTCCCTTTTTCATCACGACTTGCAATAAAATCCCGCTCCCGCTTGGTATGAGTATGAGCCATACTTCCGTTTGATGATGGGAAATTGGCGTGCTTTTCTTTTGGAGAGATGGCGCAAGATTGGGTCTCTTTGTGCAGCGATGCGAGCATGTCCTCTTCTTGGATTGAAGTCCATGTCGGGAGTGGAGTGCAGTGGAATTTGCCTAAAGAGTCCCACGAATTTTCCTTCGGTTCGAACATCTCCATACAACAGATTGGTGTATAAGGAGATAATGACGCGGGAATACGAATAACTTCTTCATTCAACATGGTCTTTAGGCACTAGTGATATGTTGAAGTAATTATCTCCAACTTGTACTCGACTACTCTCTCTCTCCTCTCTTCTCCGCTCTTTCTTCTCCAAACTAAACCCTAGCAGCTTCCTTTTCCTGCTCGGATTTGGTCCAAAAAGACCGAATCCGAGCGGGATTTCCTTCCGTTTGTTGTCCTAGTCTTGGTTCTTGTAATGGGTTTGTCATGGCTTGGGGTAGTGGTTTTTACCAATCCCTGAATGTATTCTCCTAACTCCATTTGCGTCTGCCTTATGTTTTTTCCATTGCTCACGATAGATCCATAAATTAAACATAAATTCCTCTTTTTAACCCGGCTAATTAAAAACATGGAAACTAATTCTAGATCTAAAACAGCAAAGGGGTGCTTGTCCTTGTTCAAAGACAATGGGTCTTGGTTTTAGTTAGGGAAGTGGTGGTGCTTTTGATTGGTACCGGTGGGTTTGGGTTCTGTGGTGGTTCTACTAATTGTTCCAACCGGGGAAAGTGGAGTGGATCAACTTGATTTTTTCAGGCTTGTTCCATTGGTGGTAATCTTATTCTTCTTGTTCTATAACGGCAAAGGGTGATCATTATAGTGAAAGAAGTGGTGGTTCGATTGGTATGGTGTTTCTCTTCGGTGCAATGATGAAAGTGTAGGTGGTGCAGCGGTGGCAGGTGGTGGAGCAGGGCGAGGGGGCAGTGGTGTTTGCCGGCAAAATGTGATAAATCTAGGGTTTCTTGGGTGGGCTTATCTGGGGTATAACTACTTGGGTTTTATTGTTGGGCTCTTACATTTTTGTTTGTAAGTAGCATGGCCTATCTTTGGGCTATTAGGCATGCCCTTGTTCTGTAAAGGTGCATGGTTTCTAAACTTTCTTTGGGACTTATGTCCATGGTGGGTTTTGATGGTTAAGGGTTGGTTACTCTATGTAAGTAGCATTTGTTGTGCTCGTTTGTGAGTTACTATGAGCTACCGGGGAAGGTTGGAACTTTGTTCCCTCCTTGTTTGTAACAACTGTCTTGATTAATATACTTCTTTTTACTGATCAAAAAAAAAAAAGATATGTTGAAGTAAGCCATGGTCTCCCCAGTATCATGTGGTAGTCTGGCTCCTTCTAGATTACTTCGAACTTTACCTTCTACTGGATTGGTCCCACTGACAGATTCAGGTTGATGTATCCATACGTGCTAGTTTGGTTGCCTTCGAAATCTGTCATCATGGTAGGCTGTCGTATAATTTTGTTTGGCCGCACCTAGGCTGTCCTGAGCGTTCTGAGAGTAATAACATTGGAGGACGCTCTCGTGTCGATTAGGGCCCTTTTAAACTCCAAATCCTGGATGCGAGCAGTGACGTGTAGGCCCCGGTTATGTCCTTCTTCTGCCATCATGTCGTCTTCAGTAAACATAATATTGTTGACGGACATCTCTGATATTCTTGAAGTCTCTAAGCGTAAAGGAACCAAACACGCGTCTAGGTCTATTTTATTAATCGCAGTAAATGTCTCCGCTCGTTGATCTTTTGAAAGGTGCAGAAGTTCACATAAATTTTCCACCAACGCGGCTGCTTCCTGGTTCACCGGTTTCTGATTGGTGGTGAAGTTGTTGACCTGAGAACGATCATCCAGGACGTCAGTCCCCAGTACTGGAATTCCGGGGCGGGTGAACGACTCAAATCTGATGTAAATATGACAAGAAAGTTGAGTATGATGTTTATCGTCTCCTTCATCAGGTCCATGTTCCTTGTGTGATCTCCTGAACCCGTGCCAATTCGGCCAACCTTGGAATTTTTTCATTGCCGTGTTGGGAAAAGAGACATCGCCATTCTCCAGAGTCTGAGTGGAATTTGGGATCATGTACTCAGTTTTAAGACCGACCATCTTCTGGAAATTGGAGTTGCAACCGAGAGATTTAATCTCCCACTGTGGTCGCCAATTGTTTGTGGGTGAAAACTATTTCGCGATTTTGATTATTTTGGGTGTGTGGATGAGAAACGAATCTAAACCCTAAATAATGCACTGCAAAGGAGTACTTTTGATTCGAGAGATCAATCTGTACAATCCTGGCCTAAGCCAAGAAATTGCCATTCTAGGCTTGCTTCGGTCACAAAGTGAAGGAGAAGTGTTGGTCTTAGGTAAGGAAGCGAAGAGAGTGTTGAGACCAGAATGGTTAATTCTGAAGATGTGGCTTGTTTTATGACTTGTATCATAAAATGGAACTGGCTTGCAGAGTGAAAAGCTATCAGTTCTCGGTGATTTCGGATACTAGGTTGTTGCCGACCAAAAATTATTGTTTTGTGGAAAAATAGTGGAGTAACGTATAACCGTCAGAAACCCATGCTTCCATGATGAAGGAAGTGGATCCGTTTACACCCGTTACTTCTTGCCGCCACTAATTGTCCCGCTTCATGACACTTTCTTATAACGGGCGTATTGCACGCCGCACGCTGTAAATCTCCAGACCAAAACCCTGATGAGTATCCCCAAGTTTGTGACATGTTTGATGTCTCGAGTGTTTTCATGGAAAACGTGTAGCGAAGTTGTTATGTGCGGCAAGTCAAAGTCAAGAGTCGTGTCGTAGGAAAATAACATGTGATGCTATTAGGCACGTCTTGGCTGGTCGCCTTAAACTTTCCACAAGTACGTCAGTTCGGTGGCGAACTTGAATGGCTGAGATTGCATCTCATGAGGAAGGGTAGTCGTTGATTATGGCTACCTTCTGTTGGCGCCTTGTAATGGCACAGTGGCGTTTTTGGTGTATGCCAGTGGCACTGCGGCATGACTGGTATAGCTCGTGAATGCCAGTGGCATGGTAGCATAAGTGGCGCCTGGCGTAGCCATGGCCACGAGATTTAAGCGTATGGTCGCCTAAAACTTGCTACAAGTCTGTCAGTTCGGTGGCGATTTTGGATGGCTGAGATTGCATCTCATGAGAAAGGATGGCCATTGATTATGGCCATATCTTGTTGTATAGCAAAGTGGTGCCAATTGGAGTAGTGGCGTCTGGCGTAACCATGGAATAGCGACATGCCAGTGGCGTAGCCGTGGCAGCTGTTTTGGCATATTGGTGTTAGACCCAGATATGGCTCTGACAACATTGGCCCTGTTGCTAAGGCTTAGTCCTATGGGCTAGATATCTAGCTGCTAGATTGGCCATCCACGTCAGCCTGGGAAACCTCCTAACTCCTATGGGATGACCAATCTAGCAGCGAAACGCCTACCAATTCGGCGTCGCACGCCAAACCGAACAGCGTTTTTGAAAACAATCACATCACATCACGTTTCTCTCTCTTCAACCCAGTCTTAAACATTATTGATATATGTGAACAGCTATAACTTATGTAGGTCTCGTAGGATAACAATGAAAGAAAATTATTGCCATCGAGATGTTCAACTCCCTCATGGCCATGACGTGTAGGACTCGTAGGATAACAATGAAAGAAAATTATTGACCTATGTGAACAGCTATAACTTATGTAGGTCTAATGGTCTCATAGCTATAACTCGTAGGCTACCAATATGTTTTTAGCCTCATAGCTATAATTATTGACCTATGTGAACAACTATAACTTGTGTGAACAGATATAACTTATGTAGGTCTCATAGCTATATTTTTTGCACGCTGAACCATCCGGCGTTTTAGTCACTTTTTGAGCGCCGCACCATTCGGCGTTTCAATCTCGCCGATAGTGCGACTGCGAGCAAATGCTAGGAGAGAGAAGTAGCCAGATTGAGTGTTAACTTTTTTCCCACACTTTTTTCATGATTTGCAACACTTTTTGGCCAATCTAGCAGTCCAATCTAGCCCATAGGACTTAGCCTAAGTTAAAATTAAGGCCTTAGAAGAATCACTTAAACTAGTTGGCATGGAGACTTTAGCTAAACTAGGGTCTGGCGTATCGAAACCTTAATTAGCACGTGCACTGCGACACGGTGGCGTGGCTGACATAGCTGGCGCATGCCAGTGGAACGATGATGCAAGTAGCGCCTAGTGTAGCCATGGCCGCTAGATTTGGCACATTGGTGTTAGACCCGAAATGTGGTGTGGCAACATTGACCTTGTTGCCACATCAATCCCAATGCTCTGGAGAACGTTACTTGGCTTGGTTGGCGTAGCAACTTTTCCTAAATTAGGGTTTGGCATGCCGAAACCCTAATTAGTGTGTGTGGCATGTGGACGCGGCATGGCGACACTTTTTGTGCAAATGGTGCCATAGTTGTGCCAAAGGAACTATAGCAAGGCCTTGGTGTGGAAACGGCCACAGGAGTAAGGATTGCCGTGGGTGGCTATGATATGGCGCCATTCTTAGAGCTTCTTGGGTCCCACATGGCTCGTGGCATGTTGTGGGTTCGAAGTGGCATAATTTGCGCTACGACTGGAAATTAGGACTTTGGTTAATGCAGAGTCGTGCTTCTGACTAGAAAACCCTAATTTAAGCTTATCATGGCGTTGGCCACGAACAGGAGGTAGGTTAGCACGCATGGCGCTATTTATGCCATGTTTTGGCATGCTGCCACAAAGTGGCATGTTAGCATGTCGCTCATCTCATTGGCGCAACATGGCACGTTTGGCATGTTGGTGCGGTTTTTGGAAAGTCAATTGGATTCGTGACCATCTGGCGCAGTTTTCCCTTTTTAACACTGTGGCAAGTTTAGAGCAACCTGATTGGTCAAAAAAGAGGGCCGGCCAAGCATGGGCGTGGCTACACTTTTTGTGTGAGTGTGGCGTCTTTAGAGCGACTTGATTGGTCGATGGGAAATGGAGCCGGCAAGTATGGGCCCAGCCACAACTTATATGCGTGTGGCGAGTTTAAGGTGACCTGATTGGTCGAGAGAAATAGGGCCGGTTTAGGATAGGGCGTGGCCGATGGAAAATGGCGTCGGCTAGCTTAAGGCATGGCCACCCCTCTCTTTGTTGCTTCTCTTATCCTGCGGATCCTTGTTTTCTGATTCTGGGCAAGATTTTGCACCTACTAATCCATGGCAAATTAATCACCTAGTTTTCCTAGGCTTAATTTCGACAAGCAAGGTCTGATATACTTCGCAAGGCGCAAAACCATAACTTTTTCAATTTAGTCAGGGTAATTGATTGAATTCTATGTGTTGACGCATAGTTCTTTTAAGTTCATTGCTAGAGAGCAGCATGCTTTCTAATTGAATACCTTATGCAAAGACCTTATTCTTCATACTTGGAAATTCGTGTTACTCTGCTACGAGTGAACACAAATTGTCATGCCATATCAACATTAAGGGTTCAGCCGGGGAACATAGCACATAAAGCATTCAAAGAAACTTATATTAAGTGAATATAGGAAAGGTGCCAAAATTTACATAATATCTGGGATTGTTGCTACATGCACCATTTTGGGTAAATTTCATGAGAAATATTGAGTTGCTCAATAAGTGTGCCAGTGAAGAGGTTGAACACTCATCACTTTTACATGGCTCTGTCTCTTTGCATAGTGATGGCCTATTAAATGCATGGCTTTACAATTTTAGCCCTGAACTAAAAGCCACCATCAACACCATTTCATCTTTCATGGATAGAGGTACCTCTTTCGTGGTACTTTCCTTTGTTGACTTTCCTTGTCTGATGTTGGGGATACTTTCGACATTGCATGTTATTTGCAGTATGAGTGTCGCACTTCCTACTTTCACGGCTGTGGTGGCGGTTAAATTGGTATCTATTTCCCTTTGCTTTTCTTCCAATACGATAAACTCTTCCTGATACTACCTTAAATATTGTATATCGATTACATGTCTGATCCGAAATATTTCTATGTACAAGAGATCAGTTGCGTACAAAGAATTGACAAAGCTGAGAATCAAGTGTCGCTCTGATACTTCTCCTGCTGATTCGATATACATGGTCCTCCATCGTGGGGTCAGGCTTCGTAGACTTTCTACATGCGCCTTCCTTAGGTTAAACGCATTCTCAATTCCTTCCTTAGCCCGGCTGCTAGTTATATAATTTCCCAAGAACAACCTCTGCAATTGCGTGAATGAAGTCACCGATCCTTCGCACAAATTTTCGAACCATAATGAAGCCTTCCCTGTCCGACTGGCCGGGAAATATTTTCATAACACTGCCTGATGCTGGGCCCATGGCATTAACGTGAGATTATTCATGTGCTATACTGCGTTTCCAGTTCCATCAAAGATGCTGGAGAACGTATGCAAAGCACATTTGGCGGGAATGGGTGCTTGTAGTATTTTCCGTTAAAATGGGTATCGTTCTGCCTCCTTTATAGCCCCTGCTAACTTCATTTTTCCTCCTCCTCTTTTGTTATTTTTTTTCATTGTCGCCTTAAGTTATTCAAGCTGTTGCAATATAGCTTGATTCGCGTTAACTTGCTCCACCTCTCTCGGCCTTGGTTCCATTAACGCCCCCAATCCTCTTTGTTCTATTGCATTTCTCTCTATCGCCCTTCTGGCTTCTCGTTCTATGCTTGTTTCTCTCCTACATCTTTGACTCTCGCGCTCTGAGCTACTTCCTCTTCTACCATCATATCTTTGCATTTCTTGTTTTGGGCTTTCTCTCCTTCCCTGATTCCTATTCGCTCTTGCAACCTTATATCTATATCGTGTGCATTTTCTCTTTTGCGTTCTATTTCGCGCACTTCTCGTTCGTAGTCTACACGGTTATTTTGCACTTATCTATTGCCAGTATGACGTTCTCTCATTCTCCTTGATGAACTCCTACTTTTCTGAGTTTTTGTTTCTCCAGTATTAGTTCGTGCTTGTATATCTTCATTCAACCGATTATTTTCTTCTGTTAACAAGGAGTTTTGTCGTGCCAAGTTTGCTCGTTCTTCTCTTAGATCAGAATCTCTCGCTCTGCTTCGGTCGAGTCCTTGCTTCAGTTCTCTTTCAATTCGCCTATCTTGTGCGAGGCGTTCTCTTAACTGCTGGATAGTCAAATGATCCTCATTACTTGGATTTTCGCCTCTATTTTGTGTCGCGTGATTCTCCTCCTCTATTGTTACGTTTTCAGTTGTGTGTACAACACCTTCTTCATAGATGACTCTCTACATATTGTTATTTTGTTGTGTTGGATCTTGGACGAGAGTATCGTTTTTCTGCTGGCATGTTTCTATGATGGAGAGTAGGCTGCGATTTTGGTTTTGTTGCTCTAAACCTCTTCTTTCTCCAGCAGCTGAAGTTTCATCTTCATCTCTTATTCCCATTTTGTTTGCCACTCTCTTACTCCTCTGTGTGACGATGACATGTCCTGCTCTTGAAGCAGTTCGCACCATCGTGTCTGCGAGGAGTGTAGGTGAACGAACTTTGGTTTGGTTGTTGCTTACTGAGAAAGAATCTTAAGGAAGGTATTCGATGAAGTATTGCTGAGTTTTTTGAAGAGTATAAGGTTTTTTCGACAGGAATTTTCCAAATGAGACAGTGGTGATCCTCCATCAAAACTATTAGAGAATATATTATCCTTCTTTCCTTATTTTCATTAAGGAAAATATCTCCGGTCATAAATATTGTAATGAGGAGATTATCTCCGCCATAACTTTTGTATTCCCAAAAGGGATACTATTATTTTATATAATAAGAACCCTGGTGAACAGAAATCACCAAGGAAGTTATCATCAAATCCAAGATGGTATCAGCCCCTATACGATCCTATTTTCTCTAAAACCATTAAAATCAATGGCGACGGAACTACTGCAGCTCATAGACATTGCTGAGGCATATAGTTCTATGCATCTACAGCAACCCGATGATGCTTTCTACATGGATACTGGTGCTACCTCGCACCTCACTGCTGATTCAGGTACTTTACATAACGTTTCCAATTCTAGTACTGTACGGTCTATCTTAGTTGGCAATGGCAATAGCATTCCAGTTACTGCTAGTGGTACCAAGCTCATAAACGTCCTTTCTCGCACCCTTCAACTCAAAAATACTCTTGTTGTTCCCGATATTATCAAAAACTTAGTTTCGTTTCGTAAGTTCACCACTGATAATCGTGTGTCTGTTGAGTTTGATCCGTCTGGTTTTTCTGTGAAAGATCTGAGTTCGAGGAGGATTATCCTTCGGTGCAATAGTTCCGGGGAACTCTACCCCATCACCAACTCTGCCGTGCCAGCTCAAAAATCGTCTCATTCTTCCCCCATAACTCTTCTTTGTTTGTTCGCCAGATATTTGGCATAGTCGTCTTGGCCATCCCAAGCAAGGCTACTTTAGATGTTTTACGTTTAAAAATTCTATTCTTGTAATAAGAATCAGTCTTCTAAACTTTGTCATTATTGTCAAGTTAGTAAACATGTTATATTACCATTTTATGAATCAAATTCCATTACTTTTGCACCATTTGATATCATTCACAGTGATTTATGGACCTCTCCTTCAAACATAGAGACCGATTTCCGTTATTATCTTATATTATTGGATGATTTTACCAACTATCTTTGGGTTTATCCACTAAAGTTTAAATCCCAAGTTTATGAAAAGTTCTTGGAATTTCGTTCATTCGTTCAAAATCAATTTCAACGTCAAATTAAATGTTTTTAATGCGACATAGGCCGCGAATTTGACAATTCTTCCTTCCATACTTTTGCTCGTAATAATGGTCTTGTTTTTCGTTTCTCTTTCCCCCAAACTTCCTCCCAAAATGGCAAGGCCGAACGCATGATTCACCGTGTTAACGACATCACTCGCACTCTTATGTCTCACGCTTCCTTTCCCCCTAAATATTGGGTTTACTCTCTTTATATGGCTGTTTATCTCCATAACATTCTACCCACCAAAGTTCTCCGTAATAACTCACCTGTGTCTATTCTTTATCAACACCAACCAACGTATGACCATCTTCGTACATTTGGTTGCCTTTGCTATCCAAATCTTTCCTCCACAACTCCGCACAAACTTGCCCCTTGTTCCTCTAGGTGTGTCTTTCTTGGTTTTCCTCCCAACCACCGTGGATACCGCTGCTTAGATCTCACCACACACAAAATAATTTTATCTTGTCATGTGACATTCGATGAAAATGTGTTTCCATTCTCTGACCCTCCTCAAAATAACTCCACTTCCGATGAGTTATCTCCTTCTTTATTTAATCCACCCTATACCGATCATTTTCTTACTCTTCCACACGTCCTACTTCCATTGACAACCAATCATTACCTCTCCAATCCATTCCACCACACTTGTACACTCCACCACATCGTCGTACTTCCTATCCCACTACGACCCATCCCTCCCGCGCGATTCTATTCTCAATACATCTACCTTCTTTCCCACTACAGCGTCTACTGCCGTCCCCACTAATGTGTCAGTCTATCCCACTACAACACCTCCTGCTCCTCCCATACCTATATCATCTCAAACTGAGTCAGTTTCCCCCACTACATCCACTGTCCCTACAGCTCCTACCCGCCCTATCACTCGTGCCTCCCGCGGCATTTTTCGTCCAGTCCACCGTCTTAATCTACATGTCCAGACCCTACGTCATATTTCTCCAATCCCTCGTTCCCACCTATATGCTCTTAAAGAAATTAACTGGAATGCTGCCATGAAAGATGAGTACAATGCAATGTTGAAAACTAATACGTGGGAACTGGTACCACGACCACGTGACGCTCATGTTATTCGTTCCATGTGGCTTTTTCGTCACAAATATAATGCTGATGGCTCCTTGTAACGACACAAGGCTCGTCTGGTTGCTAATGGTAAATCTCAGCAGATTGGGGTTGATTGTTTTGAAACATTTAGTCCGGTTGTCAAACCAGCTATTATTCATAATGTTCTTACTATTGCTACTTCGCGTTCTTGGCCCATACATCAGCTAGATGTCAAGAATGCGTTTCTCCATGGTGACTTGACCGAGACAGTATATGCATCAGCCTCCGGGGTTTGTTGATCCTAATCACCCTGATTATGTATGTCGACTATGTAGGTCTCTCTATGGTCTTAAGCAGGCTCCACGGGCGTGTTTCAGAGGTTTGCCAAGTTTATCACTAATTGTGGTTTTCGTGGTAGTGTGTGTGATCCCTCCCTCTTCGTTTATCAATCAGGTTCCGAGACGGCATACCTATTATTATATGTTGATGATATTATCATAACTGCCTCTACTGATGCTCTCCTATGCCTCTTCATTGATTTGATGAAAAGGGAATTTGCTATGTCTGTCCTTGGCCCGTTACATCACTTTTTGGGTATTACTGTTACTCGTTCATCCTCAGGGCTATTTTTGTCTCAGTCGTTATATGCTCAGGACATCATTGCACGTGCCTCCATGAAAAAATGCAATCCAGTGGATACTCCGGTCGACACCAATGTCAAACTCAGTGCTACCTCTGGCCCTGCTCTTACGGATCCCACTTTGTACAGAAGCCTAGCCGGTGCGTTGCAGTACCTCACTTTCACACGGCCAGATATATCCTATGCAGTCCAGCAGGTATGTTTATTCATGCATGATCCTCGAGAGCCTCACATGCAGGCCCTTAAGAGGATTATTCGCTATCTTCAGGGCACCATTGATCACAGATTATTTCTCTCGGTCTCCGCTATCTATGGGTTAACAACATACTCTGATGCTGATTGGGCGGGTTGTCCTGACTCACGATGCTCAACTTCTGGCTACTGCGTCTTTCTTGGTGACAACCTCATCTCCTGGTCATCAAAACGTCAAGCAACTTTTTCTCGATCCAGTGCTGAAGCAGAATACCGTGGGTAGCTAACGCTGTTTCTGAAACAACATGGCTTCGCAACCTTATTTTAGAGCTTCATCTACCTTTGCGACGTGCTACCATGGTGTATTGTGATAATGTAAGTGCGATATGTATGTCTGGAGACCCTGTTCAACATCAACGCACTAAACATGTGGATATTGACATACACTTTGTTCGTGAACGCGTTCGTATTGGTGATATTCGTTTCTTACACGTCCCGTCTGAAAACCAGTATGCTGACATCTTCACCAAGGGCCTTCCACGACAGCTATTTGCTCGTTTTCGTTCTAGTCTTAGCGTTTGCTCCTCTCCCGCTCAGACTAAGGGGGTGTATTAGAGAATATATTATCCTTCTTTCCTTATTTTCATTAAGGAGAATATCTCCGGTCATAATTATTGTAATGAGGAGATTATCTCCGCCATAACTTTTGTATTCCCAAAGGGATACTATTATTTTATATAATAAGAACCCTGGTGAACAGAAATCACCAAGTAAGTTATCATCAAATCCAAGAAAACTTCATGGTGGGCTGGAAGAAGTAAAAACAACGTGGAGCTATGATGATGATAATAACAATGACGGCTTCAAACACTCAATTATTAATTTTTCATAATGGACATGGAATGATGGTAAACAATAGACAAACTTTGAAGGGTGATGTTTTCTAGCTGGTACCTGGCAGGTGAGGATAAATCCTCCCAATTTCTAGCGCCAAAATGTAGTTACAGAAAATCCCACAACTACACACGTTGTAATGATAATAACACAAAGGTTAAGTCATGTGTATAAACTCAAACATTAATGATATTATTCACCACTTTGACGCTAAAATGATCTTCACAAACACTTTGTATTGAAAGTATGGAATTCTTACAAATATCACAAGATGAACTTACATACAAGAATGGAGAAATATTAGATGAATGCTAAATTCTAGTAGTATTCTCTTGATTTTCTAGATGATTTCCTTAGAATTTCTCTATTTTCCGATACCTCTCTCTCTCTCTCTCTCTATCATTTTTGAACCCTTATATAGGCAAATATATCAGTAGAAGACAACTAAGGTTCACATGCAAAATCTCTGTTAACTGATCTTATTTCAGTTTGTCTTATTCTTCAGGATTTGGGAAGATGTCGTTGTCCTTCGCGCTATTGGCCATGTCTTTCACACAACTCCTTTTAAACCTATCTTCACACTATCTATATCGCATGATAGTTTCTTCACGCCCTACCGTTGTTTTCGCGCCTATATTCTTCGCCTTGATCTTCGATTATCGTAGTAGCTTCGTGTTTAGGGTTGTCTTTATCTAAGGCAAAGTTAAGTTATGTCTTGTGCGATACTTGGCCCTTACAGGCATCACTTTGAACTCATAATCGCCATGATGAGTTCTGAACGAAGTTTTGTAAATGTCAGAGAGACTGATATGATGTTAGCCAGACTTAAAATCAATCATAGTAAAAATGATGGCGTTGTTTAATTCATCAAATAACTCATCCATCACAGGGATATGCAACTTATCTTTGATAGTTATGTCATCGAGTTTCCTATAATCAACACAGAATCTCCAAGTGTTATATTTCTTCTTGACCTACAGAATGAGAGAATCAAAGGGACTATGGCTTGGTTGGATGATACCACAAGGCAATATTTCTTGCACTAAGTTTTCAACAACAAATTTTTGGATATAGGGACACTTATAGGGTCTCATGTTGGGTGGTGAAGAATGAGGTTTAAGAGGGATTGTATGATCCAATGATCTGTGAGGTGGAAAAGTGATTAGTGTATTGAACACATCAGAATAAGAATGAAGAAGGACAAAAATAACCTCAAGGATGTCGGTAGGTGTAAGGTAGCAGAAACTGAGTACAAGTCACCCACAATTCTATAAAAAGTTTTCTTGAAGTAGTCCATTGCAGCACTGTGTTAGAGGATTACTCGGTTTAACCCACCAAGCGTTGGTACGTCAAAGTTGGTTGTCATATTTTAGTATCAAAACTCATCTAGAGTCGCTTGATTAATTACTATAGTCAACTTTGTTTAGGTTAGACTAAAAATTCTAAGAATGTTGAGACTTACAAGTATTACTCTGAGGACCTGAATAACGCGAAGAAGTATCCATTCCTCCCACTTGAGGTTAATAATGTTTAATTGACTTGTTTCCATTCCTATCGTATCTTTCAAGTCGTTTAAGATTGAAAACATAACATGAAAAGTTATATTTATGGAACTCTAGTATTAGACTTGGTCATATCATTATGGTCAAAGTGTCAAGGAATTATACTGAATTACAAAGTATAAGGTTTATCTTTTGAACTTTGTAAAGGCGACATCAACATAATATATATATGTGTAACTTGTTACATGATTGTGTATGGGATATAGGTGTGATTTCATTCTAGGAAACTATGTGTTATTACATTGTTATAAGGAAGTAGATATACAAACTTGTTTCGTAATCGAAAAGAAATCAATAGATATGTTGGTCCGGTTTTCATAAAGATCGTTTGAATGACCGATTCATACCTAAGGTAGGATTTAAGGTAGAACCGATCTTATGTTGAGAGTCAAGGTAGAACCAATCCTCACCTAACTTGGAATATATGGTAGAACCGATTCTAGCTTTTGTTGGAAATTAAGGTAGAACCGATCCCTAACCTATATTCAGAATATTGGTAGAACCAATCCTATCTTTTGAGTCAAGGTAGAACCGATCCTACCTTTTTTTTTTTGGGAGTCTTGGTAGAAATGATCCCTACCTATGTTTGGTGACTTGGTAGAACCGAACCTATCCTATGTTAGAGTTCATGGTAGAACCGGTCCCAAGAGCAAAACCGATTTCCAAATTTTACTTTAGAGTTTGGGTGAATTCAAAATTATAGGTTTGATAAGATAAGAAACTTCTAGATATCGACATAATTTACAAGCAGAGGGAAATCATCACATGCAAAAAATATTCCCCGAAGAAGATTAAAACAAAAATGAAGCAAGATGTTACCATATTTCATCAGTATGGGTCATTGAGCTAGTTCTTTGTTCTCAAATGGGTAAACATTTGACATATCGTAGCAGTATATGAATCACGGCTCTTGGGAACCTCTCAAAATTTGAAGTGCCATTGTTTGTATTGGACTTGCAACTAGTATCATGTAACCATGAGATGAGCATAAAACGCGCATGTAGCCATAATTGACTCATAACTTATTAGTTAAGAACCATTTTTTGGGACCATGTCTTTTTTGAGAGGATCATGGTCTTATTAGGCCACCTTCTCTATAGTTATAAAGGGTGTCCTAAAGTGTGGAAATGACTAACCTACCCTTAACCTAATTTAACTTAAAACTAACATAATAACCACCTATATATATAACCACCACGTCCTCCCACCACCGCCGCCCACCACCACCACCTACGACTACCACCACCACCAACCACCACCACCTCTAAATATATAACTTAATTTAAATCATTAACATATTTACTCTTTTACCTAATTAAAATTATAGCTAATCTACAACTTCTTCTTCCTCTATTCTATAATTTTTCTTCTTCTCTTCTTCATCAATTTATGATCATCTAACCCTGATCATATACAAATCTAATCAAAATCATGAAATTTTTAGCCTGGTCGATTCATTGAATTTTCATCGTCGATTAATCAATCTTTTATAAACAAACCTATCCATAAGTATTTTCCCACAAACCCATTACTTCTAATTGTTTTTGATTGAAATTTTGAGCAGTAGTCATCAAAATATGGTTTAAATGGAAGTTACAGTGGCATGTTCGGTTAGGAATAGTTTAAAAAAAAACTAGTTTGCTAACCGAACATTTTGAAACCAAGAACACGAAGAACACTTCGGTTATCACGAATTAATCACGAATTAATTTTTCTAATTTACCAATATTACAAAAAAAAAAAAAAAACAATCAAATGTCGAAGCTATTTTTCCCACTATGTTGATTTTTGGAACTTTTCCCAAAGAAGGCTAAAACTATTTTCTAATTTACCAATATTACAAAAAAAAAAAAAAAATTCCAATGTAACCGAACTGTGCTATTTTGCCCACTATGTTGAGTTTCAATTTAATAGAACTTGTCCCACTATGTTCGGTTTGTTCGCAAAAAACCTTGACAAACCGAACTATTAACTAATTGTGTGTAGTTCGGTTAGATATTGGTTGGTATGAAGTTTGCGAAACAACCAAACTTTGTACACTTGGTAAAATCTTAACAACGTGAAGTTCGGTTACATATAGGTTGCGAACCAACCGAACTTCTAGACCCTAAAGTTCGGCAACATTTCGGGAAAACCGAACATTACTCTGTAAATCCTATAAACAAAGTTCGGTAACCTGCGTGTTAACCGAACGACTAAAAACCTCCATTAAGAGCGAGTTCGGTAACCTGCGTGTTTGGAAAAAGTAACCGAACTACACTTTCAGATGTGTTCGGTTACCTGTTCTTCACATAAGGTAACCGAACAAGCCAAAATCTACTTAAAAAAATTACATTTTTTTTTGAAATTTTGGATCAATTCAACCAACATTATCTAAGTTTGAAGCATACCTGGGCACCCAAATACTCTTCCTCCGGTTGTGGTTGGTAAAATCCATGTTTTACTTCTTCATCTTCTCTAACTTTACTCTCTCAATAATTCTACTTCTTTTTTAAAAAAACCCATCTGATTTTTTAATCTCACTAATTATCTTTAACTTAATCATTTCACTAATCACTACACTAACTATTATTAACACCAACTAATCATTACCCAAAATTAATCAGGAGGGTAATTTAGGTATTAATAGAAATATCTAGATAGGGGTGACCTAGATTTACTTATAAATTTCTTACTAAAAATAGAACCATGGTCCCCAAAAAAACCATGGTCCCTAAAAAACGGTTCTTTACTTGGTTAATGCGCATATATGAATTTAGCTAGAGCCATAAGCCTTAAATTCAGCGATGGAGGTGGGGGAGGCTAAGGTGGGCTTTAGCCCACCCAAAAATTTAAGAAAACGTTTTTGGACCCTTATAATTTTCATAAAATTTATATGTGATAATTACAGACACACCCATTATTAAGACTTTGGTCACTTTGAAACTCACGCTCAGAAAATTACAGGCGCGCAAACATTTTCTGGAAGAAAACTATTCTCAAACCCATATTTTTCAAAATTATCATCCGAGAGATAGAGGCGAAAACAAAATAAAAGATCTGATTTTCTTCATAACAAATTCTCGTCTTTTCTTCATTTCTTCTTCTTCTTCTTCTTCTTCTTCTTCATCTTGCTTCTTTATCATAACCTAAGAGTTATAACTTTTTCCAGCAGCTGTTTGGTTGAATCGAGAAGAACAATGAGCAATAGTTTCTACTGTTGATTTGAGGAGATGATTACAGTGAGGAGATGTGATAATTTTGGGTTCCGTGAACCGAGAAATCCAAGAAGGAAGTGGATATGACATTGTAGAATAATGGGTTTGGTTCAGATTTGTGGTTGTTGCGTTGGTCAATCTCAGAGAGAAGAGTGATTATGATGTTAAGATGGAGGTGAATTGGTTATGGTTTGGTTGAATCGAAGTGCATCTGGAGATAAATGGGTCTTGATCATTTGGATGGAATTCAGTTCAATGGTGGTGATAAATAGAATACATAAACAAGGTTTGTGAGCTCAAATGAATATGGAAGTTTTAGTCTTTGTATGTGACAAGATTGGTAGATGAAGTGCAGGTAATGGCGCAGGTGGTAGTTGGAAGTTATATGGCTAAGACAATGTTGGTCTGGTTCTATTGGAAGCACATTACGATGGTGTTGATGTTATCGTTGTGCTGGTGATTGTTGTTGCAGGTGAAATGCACTACAACTTCAGAATTGGTGGAAGTTACTGAGAATGCTTGAAATTATGTGTTTGAAATATGTTGCAAATGGTGATATGGTTGGTTGATGGGGGTTAGCAGATGATGATGGTTATGGGTGCAGTTGAGAGGGAGATAAGAAGCTGCTGCTGCAGAGTTTGAATTTACAGGCGAGAAGAGAGATTTCCGATGTGCAGTTAACGAAAGATGGATTATAAGGTAATTATGGAGCTGTGCTTGTAGTTATAGCTCAATAGCAGGATAGGAGGGTTATTGGAAGTTAGGACGGAGAAAGAAAAGTGACCTTTGGAGTGGCCTGAATTTGGCCGGAAAAACATGTCAAAACAGACAGAACTCTGGATGAAACAAAGTCAAGCGAGAGATGCTTCGATTTCATTTTTTTTTACTATATTTAAGGTAAGGTTAAAGTAAAGGGAATATGTCATGGTTGCATAACATGTTGTGTGTCTATAATTTTTTTTGCATAACTTGTTATGCGGTCCCGAAAATAGTTGTATAACACTTTATGCAGTTTTTTTATTTTTGCATAATTTGTTATGCAGTCCAGAAAACGGTTGCATAACACGTTATGCAGCTATTTTTTTGTTAGTATTGAAACCAACAAAAAATAAGGTTTCATAACTTGTCATGCGCCTACGATAATGTATACATAACATGTTATGCAGTCGTGAAAATGGATGCATAACCTGTTATGCATCCGAAAATATGGCTGCATAATGCATTATGCATCGAGAAAATTGTTGCACAATGTTTTATGCATCGAGAAAATAGATGCATAACCTGATATGCATCCGTAAATATGGATGCATAATGCATTATGCATCAATTTATTATGTACGCACTAAAATCAACCAAAAAAATGGCTATATAACTTGTTATAGATGCATAACTTTGTTATACAGCTGAGAAAATGGTTGCATAGTTCGTTATGCGTCTGCAGATTGTGTTATGCATCTTTTTTGGTGGCTGCATAATGGTTATGTATCAAGTTTTCGAAAATTTTACCTAAAATGATGATCACCTCCGATTTTTTCGTGAAAAACAAAAATTTGATATTATTGTTTGTACTCGTTGCATAGCTCTCTTAAAAAGATTTCCAACGATATAAAATTTGTAAAATTCCAAGGCGCGGATTTTTAGATATGTTATATCCAAGTTGCGTTGCAATTATACCCCTGATGCATAACCTGTCATGCAGATGTATAATCCGTTATGCAGACAATCTTAATAATTTCATATAATTATGGGTGTCACAGAACTAATAATTAATTGTGGGCTTGACAATGAGAATATTATTTTTTTTGGGCCTGCGCCTAATTTTCCCAATTTATATTTAGCCGACCTATAAATTTAGATTAGCCCTTATATTTTTAGTTATGAATTTAAATTATATTTAAGAAAAATCTGTTTCAATCAACTTACATAGATAGTACACAGTCTTTGTCTTTTTTTATATTTCTTTTTTTTTTAATAACTAGAAATGTTCGATATGAAGGTACATTTCAAAAATAAAAAGAAATATAAAGGATTTATTAGTCGTAGCAAGTTCTCTACTCTCCATCACTGATTTTGTACAATATAGTTTTGTTTACTTGATTATTTTAAATGCGAAAACCAATTCCTATTGATTTTGAGACGACCCCTTACTTTTTCGAAACAACAAATTTAGTTTTGGATTTTTTTTTTAATTCCATACTTTTATTTGATAATTATTGAAATTGTCTTGACGTGTTAGTCAGTTTAACTATATTATAAGCATAGTGCTGGAAATATTCGTCAAGTTTATTTTCAAGTGTGACACTTAGCTCTAAAAAATAGATGAAATTTCCAAAATTTGAAGTGGCCTACGGCCGCCTAGAATATTGGTGTTTATACTTTGTGTTTATGGGTGAAAACTATTTCTGCCGGTTTTGGTAATTTGGGGTGTGTAGATGAGAAATGAGTCTAAACCTTAAACAAATGCACTGCACGGGAGTGCTTGTAGATTCGAGAAATCAATCTATGCAAATCCGGTCTAAACCAAGAAATGACCGTTTCAGACTTGTTTCGGTCACAAAGTGAAGGAGATGGGGTTTATCTTAGGGAGGGAAGCGAAGAAGGTGTTGAGATTGTGAAGGTGTTGGCTATGTATGACTTGTATCGGAGAAAGCTGAATCGGCACGGGATGTAAGATATCAGTTCCGGTGTTTGAATACGATTGTATCAACACTTTCCCCTGTTGTCTTGTCTTTCCTTGTTCCTCTTTTGGAAAATAGGGAGGAGAACCTTTTTATACAAGTCTTTAAGCCTAACCCTCGTATCTCGTGGGAAGTGGAGAAAGTGGAGTGATGGAGTAGTGGAGTCGTGTGTTGGTGTCACACGACCAGTCTTGCCCACTTTTCCCATCATCACTAACCGTCCATGACTTCCTGACACGTTTTTGTGATAGCGCGATGTGCGCTGCACGCTGTAAACCGCGAGACCAATACCTCGGTATGTATCCCCAGGTTTGTGACATGATTGATGTCTCGAGTGTGTGGATCGTGGGACCCACGAGAAAGTAGCATGTAATGCTAGATTAAATAACTAAGTTATTTAGGAAGTCGATACTTGTGAAGTATCGTGTGTATTCGATGCAGGTACTGCATCGAGTATATTTAGCGTGCATGAAGCATCGCTGTTTGAGCGTCTCAAAATTGCCTCATGTCCAGTCTACTTCATGTGATGGTTTGGAGGTTGCGTAAGCAAGTCCTCCCTTGGCCGACCACATGGTGTGGTAGAGTGACGAGTGGTGATCTTCATGACACCTCACTGACCAATTAACTCCTGACCAGGATTGTATAACCAAGCCGGTGAAGTTGGACGGACGAGATGATCTTTGAGACACTCATCTGCGACCGTTAGTGGAATTAGGGTTTTAGAAGAGGTGCGCAAGCACCACTTTTCAGCTTGGTCAAATTCAAGCTTGGGACTCGATTTTGGCATGGCCGATCGAGCATGCGTGTATACGGAATGCCGGCATACATGCCCATACCTCATTGTCTTGTGAAAGTGTGATCTGGACCGCTCAATTTGTCCGGCAAAGAGGAGCGGTCATGATTGATTTACGACAGAAGTTTGGTGCCGCAAATTCCGCGCGCCATGCCTTCTTCAGGCTCGCGTTTCGGGACAACCAAGCTTGGTCGGTCCCGCCGATTGGTTCGGCGTGTAGCTGGCCAGGCTGGTGTACATGCCTATACCTTACTTTCCCATAAGAACGTGATCTAAGCCACTCAATTTGTCCGGCAAAGTTGAGTGGTCGAGATCAGTTTGCGATTGGGAAGTGTGGCCACGCTAGTTTGGGCGTGCGAATTGGAACGACCAGGCATGGTATGCCTTGGCCGATCGGGTATGGAGATAGATGGGTCCACGTTGATCATGTTGATGCTCACTGGACCTGCTCAGTCGACTCCTAAACCCTTTATTCGATCAGGAGAAAACAGACGTTTGTGACCAATGCAAACCGTAATCAGGGTTTTGCCGTCCGTGCGTCATGCCCACTTTGGGCGCGCGATCTGGAACGACCAGCCATGGTTGGTCCTGACCGATCAGTCATGTGTGTAGGCGGGCTTAGAGTGAGCGTGTCGACATGCTCTGGGCCCTTTGAATCTACATCTACACCCTCCATCTATGCATGCGAATATGGATGGTTGAGACTGTTTTGTGACACATATAATGTGTCGCAAACCCTAATTTAGGGTTTTTCGTCCATACTGCTTTGGCTTGGACGGTTTGGCAAGCTATGCCACCCTTTTTGGGAGGCCGACCATGCGGGGCCCGCGTTGGGTCGGTAGTGAATATTCCAATACCTGCTTGGGGTCATGGATTCAATCTAAGCCATCCAATCATGCTGGTGAAGTTGGATGGTCGTGATCGTTTCTGAGACTGATATGGACAGTCCAGATTCAAATATGCTCAATCGGGCTAGTATAACACACCGAGAGATGTATGCTCAATCGGGCTAGTATAACGCACCGAGAGTTGTTGCCTGTACGGGTATTTCGTACATGCTTCATTATTAATGCTTGGAGGTTCGTGTTGCTCTGCTGAGAACAACACTCAGTCGTCATGCCGCACCGGGTAATGAGTACAGGAAATACAAGGATGGTCATGCATTAATTAATAATGCTGTAAATTCACAGGGTATATGGGATTGTTGCTACATGCTCCAACCTGGATGAATTTCATGTGTTTAATTCACAGAATATTGGGATTGTTGCCACATGATCCTTTCTAGGTGAATTAGTAAAGTGAAGAAGTATTCATCACTTATTAATGGCTTTATCTTTTGCAAGATGTTGGCGCATAATTTTTGCTTTTACAATTTTAGCCTTAAATGAAAATCAACCATCAACACTTTTCAATGAAAATACTTTTCTCAATTTCATGATTAATTTTGCTCTTATGAGTTCATGGCATGCCCGGAGCACCAGGAATGAAGATGTACTCGAAGAATGACCTGTTAAAGAAGAATTTCGGGGCCGAAGAAGGTGATGACGACGATGATGAAGATGAACAAGATTTTCCTTCCAATTTGGTACTAAAATTTAATTTCATTAAATTACTGGACACATTCCATGCTCGTCTCCTAAACTATGTTCTAGAAATTAACATGGACCTTTTCTAATATTTGCAGGGTAAAGTGTTTAGAGAATACTAGGTATCACCCGGCCTACGGCCGGGGCTCAACCTTTTTATGATTGTTGATTGTTATCAAATTCGCTATCCCGTTTATGACTATATATTTATGCACCTCATGCCGTAATTCTCATATGAGAAGTTCCATTTTTTCCTTTATCATATCAGAAGCCAGCTTGCATCTTTTGTTCTTCGATTTGTCTATTGTTAAATTAACTTCCAGCTTAATGCAAATGTGCATTATCTATTAATCCAATGTTAATTAAGAACACTCAAATTGTTTCTATAGAACCATCAAGTAGTCTTCGAACCTCGTAATTTCCAAATAAGCTCTAATTTGATGGAGTTGAGATACAGTCTAGGGACCAGTGTTCTACCTATCCAAAAAGAAATCATTCTAAAGTGATATCATTATCGGGAGATACACGATCTTCTGTCTTAACCATGTACTCCATAAACAGGAAGCTAATGTAGAAAACGATGACTTTGCTACATGAGAAAAATAAACAGGCACCCACCCAAAGGACCCATAAATGAAGTTTTTATATAAGAAGAGGAATAGTGACTGCGTTGTTTACATTGTTGCCATCTAGTTATTTTTTCCTACTCTTGTACTGATATTTCTTGGTTTTGATTAGCAGCTATATATTATTTACTTTGGACATCCATGAGCGATCCTGATTTATACCCAATGTGCCGACTACTACACTCTGCATACTGAACATTTCTTGTACCGATTGATTAGCAAGTTCAGGTGTTACAACACAATATTCTATAGTCAGTACACTTTCTGCTTTTGTATATACACCATAAAAAGTCTAATAAAATATAGTGTGGGTAGTAGTACATTCTAGATCAGGTGCTTTTAGTTCAACCATGTGTTTAGCTTCTATGCGTTATCCTTAATTAGGGAGATAACATATTCGAGCAACATGTCCCAATTCTTTTATGTAGGTATACTTCAAAACTATCATTGGTGTATCTTTGTTTTCTCTTACAATTTAATACATACAAATTGAAAGATTCTGAAAGAATATATAATGAAAGTCATGATAGCATAATTTCTCCTTGCATATGTCCACAAATTTAACTTGTTATATCCGTCCTGGTTCCTTGCAGGACCTAACATAGTAAGAAAGAATGACAAAAAAATAATCAGAAAGCATCCCTATTCTGCCATTCTCTGTTCTTCTTAAGATCCGACGTCTCTTTATCTTTCTGTAGTTCATGGCTAACATCGCAGAAGACAGCCAATTAACTCCCATCAAATTCACCATCACCAGTCAATTATTAACACCCCATATTTCGGATCATATCGAGCTCAATTAAACACTATTTCAAACACAGACAGAGTCGTGTAGTTATTTGTTTTTTAACTTATGTAAGTCATTAAGTTGTAATGACCTCTCAGACGGATATATAAGATTGTTATTAATTGGTTGATGCCCAAGGTAGTTAATATCGTATATCGGTATCGTATCGTTCGGGTCCTATACACCTATACAAATGATAATATCTGTTTTTATAGGCGATACATCATTAGGATTTTTTTAATGTTTATTATTTATCAAACAAAAAAATATATTGATATAACCATAATAGAAAATAATAATTGTAGTAAACATATTTCAATCTTACAAAATAAAAGGTGGTTGATTAGAGCCTTATACTATCAACAACGAAACCAAACATTGAATGTGCATTAGCCCATCAACATCACATTTACAAAGAATTACATCCACCATAATCAAATATGAAGTTACCAAAATTAGTGGGGTTACTTTCTTAAACTAAAAGTTCAAGAAATCATAATCAAAAGACAAAATACATTAGTGATATATCAATGTACAAGTGAAACCTATATTATCAGTGTACAAGTGAAACCGATATATCGGTCCGTACAGGACGATACATGCGTTTTTATCGTTTCTCCTTCGTATCGCCGATGATTTCAATATCATAAATATTTTTTCCTATATCCTATAAAATCCTTTAATATCGGCCTATACAACCGATATTGACTACCTTGTTGATGCCTAATGGTTGAAAGTCAGTTTCAAGTTAATGAAATCAAAGTCAAAAATCTGGTTAAAGCAAATAATCCGCTTTGTATCTTTCGAAGAAGTTACTTCTGCCACCTTTTAGAAGAGTTATACATTTTTGAAGTGTCTCCTCACTTCCTCTCAACACCAACTACACAGTAACACTCCCATTACAAAAATCACCCTTAACATCAAGAATCTTTCTATTCACACCTCATTATAGTTAGCCAATACCATAGATCGCGTATGATGTAAGGCGAACTATCAATAAGGCTTGTGATCATAGCCAGGATAGCATTTGTCGAGAATAAGAGTTACGATTAGTAGTCCGATAATTATCCAAGATTAGGCAGAGCTTGGTTATAATATCCAAGCCATCAAGCCTAGAGATAATCCAATTTCATTGTGCATCCATGAGAAAGAAGAAACCAAATAACCCGCTGTTTATGGGTAAAAATCGTTTCTGCCGATTTCGGTAAATTCGGTAGGTGAGTGAGAAACTGGTTCAAACCCTAAACAAATGTGCTGCACGTGAGCACTTTATAGATACGAGAGATCAATCTGTACAAGTCCGGCCTAAACCAAGAAATGGCCGTTCCAGACTTGCTTCTGTCACAAAGTGGAGGAGAAGGGTTGATTTGGGGAGGGAAGCAAAGAAAGGTGTTGAGACCAGAATAGTGCGGGAGAGTAGTATCTCGACTTGTATCGTAAATTGGAAGCTTCGTAAGCTTGGAAGAGATGAAAGCTTTTGGAGAGCTTGCAAAGTTGCCTTTTCTCGAGTAGTGTAGTATTTTCTCCGACCGAGACTTGTTGTCGGGTGGAAATAGGTAAGACCTATTTATACAAGTCGAGATTGAAACGTACCATGGCCTCATGAAGGAAGAGAGTAAAGGGTGAAATAATAGGAGGAGGTGGTAACCGCATGGTGTTAATGGGTGAAAACGTTTTTACCATTATTTCCTCATTTATTTGACCGCTTTATTCCTTTTTCACGCTTTCTTAATGTGAGCGTAGTGTACGCTGCAAGCTGTGACCGCCAAACCAAAACCCTGGAAAACATCCCCCAGTTTGTGTTGATATCTCGAGTGTTGGTTGCACCTTGAGTGCAAGTGGCGCTGCTAGTGGCGCGTGTGGCATGTGCCATTGGCATGTGTGGAATGCCCTTGTTGCGGGTTGTACCTCGGCGCATGTGGCAATGCCGAGCTGCTAGTGGCGTGCGTGGCATGTGCCAATGGCATGTGCGGAATGCCTTGGTGGTAGGTTGTACGTTGAGTGTAAGTGGCAATGCCGATTTGCTAGTGGCGTGTGTGGCATGTGCCAATGGCATGTGCGGAATGCCTTGGTAGGAAGAGCTACAGCGAGCATGTTGAGCATGTTGGCATGTGTGGCCGTTAGGGCCATGGCCTTGGTAGGAAAAGCTACCGAGCATGTTGAGCATGTTGGCATGTGCCAATGGCATGCGTGGCCGTGCCGTTAAGGCCGTGGCCTTGGTAGGAAAAGCTACCGGCGAGCATGTTGGCATGTGCCAATGGCATGCGTGGCCGTTAGGGCCGTGTCCTTGGTAGGAAAAGCTACCCGGCGAGCATGTTGGCATGTGCCAATGGCATGCGTGGCCATTAGGGTCGTGGCCTTGGTAGGAAAAGCTACCAACGAGCATGTTGGCATGTGCCAATGGAATGCGTAGGGCTACCGACATGTTGGCATGTGCCTAGGTTGCATGGTTTGCAAGCCTAGGGCGCTATATTTGGCATGTGCCAATGGCATAGCGGCTTGGAAATATGGCTTGTGGTGCGTGTTGGCATGTGCCAATGGCACGTACGGCCTAGTTGCACGTTTTGCAAGCCTAGGGCGCTATATTTGGCATGTGCCAATGGCATAGCGGCTTGGAAATATGGCTTGTGGTACTTGTTGGCATGTGCCAATGGAACGTACGGCCATGATGACCTAGTTGCATGTTTTGCAAGCCTAGGGCGCTATATTTGGCATGTGCCAATGGCGTAGCGGCTTAGTTTGGCATGGTTGCCAATGAGTGCGATATGTAGCTTGGTTTTGGCGTCGTTGCCATGGTGCGCAGTGTGCGGCTTGGTTTGGCATGGTTGCCATGGTGCGCAGATGTGCGGCTTGGTTTTGGCTGCGTCGTTGCCATGGTGCGCGAGTGTGCGGCTTGGTTTGGCGTTGTTGCCATGGTGCGCAGTGTGCGGCTTGGTTTGGCATTGTTGCCATGGTGCGCAATGTGCGGCTTGGTTTGGCATTGTTGCCATGGTGCGCAGCATGTGCGGCTTGGTTTGGAATTATTGCCATGGTGCGCGAGTGTGCGGCTTGGTTTGGCATTGTTGCCATGGTGCGTGGTGCGGCTTGGTTTGGCATTGTTGCCATGGTGCGCGATGTGCGGCTTGGTTTGGCATTGTTGCCATGGTGCGCATGTGTGCGGCTTGGTTTGGCATTGTTGCCATGGTGCGCGGTGTGCGGCTTGGTTTGGCATTGTTGCCATGGTGCGCAGTGTGCGGCTTGGTTTGGCATTGTTGCCATGGTGCGGGTGTGCGGCTTGGTTTTGGCATTGTTGCCATGGTGCGGAGTGTGCGGCTTGGTTTGGCATTGTTGCCATGGTGCGCAGTGTGCGGCTTGGTTTGGCATTGTTGCCATGGTGCGCAGTGTGCGGCTTGGTTTGGCATTGTTTCCATGGTGCGCAGTGTGCGGCTTGGTTTGGCATTGTTGCCATGGTGCGCGGGGGTGCGGCTTGGTTTGGCATTGTTTCCATGGTGCGCAGGTTCGGCTTGGTTTGGCATTGTTGCCATGGTGGTGCTGGCGTTTTGGCATTGTTGCCATGGTGCGGCTTGGTTTGGCATTGTTGCCATGTTGCGCAGGTGCGGCTTGGTTTGGCATTATTGCCATGGTGTAGTGTGCGGCTTGGTTTGGCATTGTTGCCATGGTGCGAAGTGTGCGGCTTGGTTTGGCATTGTTGCCATGGTGCGCAGTGTGCGGCTTGGTTTTGGAATTAGGGTTACATGTCGAAAACCCTAATGTCGGTATTTTGAAAAACTACCCCTATTAATTATTTACACCGAGTTAAATGCTCTTAGTTAATGTGTTGGGGGTAGCACTAGGTCATGGGGTTATACGATTTTACCCCTTGTTTAAAAACCACCATCAACATTAAGTCCCCTGCTTAGCTCGGAACAGGGGCTTTGTTGTGAGGTAAGCATAAGATGGTGACAAACTATCAACAACAAACCGTAAAGAGAATTGAGGAGGCTTGTCGACCTTTTATAAATAGGATTTGGAATCCTTGCCTCCGTAGTTTTGCACAAATCGGAGGCTAGCACAATTGGTTGGGCCGGTGCAGCTTGGGCGACGTTGGGAAGTTGGCGTGAGTTGGGAACCGAGTGTGTTAGCCGGGTGGGACCGGCGCAAGGTGAGGAAGTCTGTGCGTGCTTGCAGGCGTGACTTGGGCGACTATTGGGAAGTCGGTGCAATTGGTGGGGCCGGTGCAACTTGGGCGACGTTGGGAAGTTGGGCGCCCTTGTGGGCCCGTTTTTCACACGCACGATTTTTGGCAAAGGGGAATCCTTCCCTATTCCAGAATCTTCACGCCTATATATATAAAGTCTCTTTCTCTCATCTTGCACTTTCATCTTTTCATTCTTTCCTACTAGCGGCAGAGTCACAAAGAAAAACCAGCTTCCAGGTATGCCTTCCCGTACTTCTCTTGTTTCCCTTTTTATGTAGGTGTAAACCCTAAGAGTAGGCGTTTATATATTGCGCATATAATTTCTTGGCGTGCCTCTTGTAGAAAATATTGTATGTATGCGCCCAAGGGAAATATTGCATATATTATTCGAACCCGTAGGAAAGTGCTCCATATATAATTTTGAACTCGAAGAAGGATATTGCAGACGCACTTGAGCCCGTATAAAATACTGCGTATAATTTTGAACCCTGAAGAAAATACTGCGTGTGCAGTTTCGAACCCGTAGAGAATACTGCATATGAATCCCGAAGAAGAATACCGTATATGTGCTTCATATGACTTCGAACCCGTAGGAAATATCGCATATATGAATTTTCGGTCCTGAAAGAAATACTGCGCGTGCAGTTTTTGAACCCGTAGAAAAATGCTCCATATATAATTTTGAACCCGAAGAATGATACTGCACACGCTCTTGAGCCCGTATAAAATACTGCGTATATAATTTGAAACCTGAAGAAAATACTGCGTGTGTATTTTTGAACCCGTAGAGAATGCTCCATATATAATTTTGAACCCGAAGAATGATACGCCCTTTCTCTCTTTTTTTTTTTTTGTATTTCGGGCTTTCCTTTGTTGGGCGCGGTTATGTGTCAGGGAGATAATTTTGTCTTTATCCGTGTGCAGATATCTTGTTACTAAGTTGTTTGAAGAAATCCGGTAAGATGTTACTCGAACAATTTCGCCTCATCGAAAGATGTCCATAGTTCCAAACCGAACACGAATGATGAATTCTTCGCCAAAAACTTGCCTCTCCTCGGAAAAATCACCCGAGGTTTCGTGCCAATTTTGTTAACCGGTGGTGAAGATGAAAAGAAGACACGTTCGGTTCGCCCAGAGAACACCATACGGTTCTGTCTTCATAAAGGGGTATATTCCTCTTCCAATATTGATTTCGTGGATGTGCCAAAGCCCATTGCATTCTTTTGATAGATGGGTTGAGTTCATGGTGAGTAAGGAGCATATAAATACCAACTTGACTCGAGCGCAGATTATTGATCTTTGTCGAGCTTGAGAAATCTCCAGATTAGGAAGGATATCTCGGGCTTGGTTGTTTTCATCTCCGAGATGGTGTTCGGACACCCATACGATCATATGTAGATGGGGTGAGATAACTTTCTCCTTGGATAGTGTGGCTCTCTTCTTTGAATCTTCCCAGAATCGGGAATCTTAAAATCCAATTATGCGAAAGTGAGGGGAAGATGCGGGATGACCTTGCCGCTAAGTTGGAAGATTTCGCTCGGAAAGACTCCCACTGCGAAGTCGAAGGATTCTCGTCCCGGAAAGAGGATGAAAGGTGCCTTTACAGCTGGTGGATATCTCAATGGTTTCCGGACGAGCTGGAACCTGAACAGAAAAGTGCTGATCTTCACGTTGCATCACTTTTGGCTCTCTGGTTGTCTAGAGACATTTTGGACGACGGTTCTGGTAAGAAGGAGATAAGACCGGAGTTTCTAGTGATTGTTGTGAAGTTGGCAAAAGGTGAAGTTCTTCCCATTGGCAAGCTATTCCTCGGTTCCCTGTATGTGCATCTGGATCACCTAGTTGCGAACATGCGAGTTTTGAATGGTTTCATGAAAGTGAATTCATATGTGCACGTTGCTTTTCTGCAAGTCTGGCTATGGGAGCACTTTGAGAAGTATGCTCCGAAACCGATGCCTTCGATTCCCGCGAGTTGGGGCGGCTCTCGAATTCTTCGATGGGTGAACAAAGGCCCAAGAGTTGGCGTGAGCTTGGTTAGTCTTCTTGATAAGTCGTATGAAATCAATTTTCGCCCATGGGAGCCGGTACATAGGTCAGTGACTCAAATTGACACCTTTGCTTCTGCTCCGCTCATGTCTTTGTCTTCTGATGGCGATTTGAGCGTTGGTGAAAACTTGTTCATTCAAAGCAGCTATCTGGTTATATGCCGTCTTTCTTCATGGGGTCTTTCCAGATAGTCGCTTACAATATTGACCGTCTTTGCTCGCCACATGGGTTTCGATCAAGGGTTACCTCTTGCTTACCATCCGGTGATTCCTAAGGATTCATTGAGTGCCGCCCTCAATGCCAGTGCCCTCGAGCCGGGTATCCGCCTTCCCTTCTTTCAAATGGGAAGAGTAATTTCGACGACCTTTGGCTATAATAAGTTCTGGTGCGATGAGTTTATTATGATCCAAGATTTTGTAAGCAGCGTGGTTGAGAATGTTCGTTGTAAACCTTCCCCGGCAATTTTGAAGAAGTACCCAATGTTGAGAGACCTCAAGCGAAAGTTTCCTAGCAACTCGGAAAGTCCCAGGCCAAGGAACGAAGAATGAAAAATCGTCTTTGGTGGGTTCGGGCGGTTTCAAAAGATCCTCCCACATCTCTCGTGTCTTTCGTTCTTCCAATAATCGGGTATGTGTCATCTCCTTGTTGGTTTGTCTCAAAATACGTGAATTTCTGCTGAAAACATCTGTCTTGTTTCTTCCAGGGTTTCGGTAGTGTTAATGCTTTCGCTGCCCTTGCACGTTGCCAGGAGACGGCAATTTCTTCGAAGAATTTCGGCGGCACTGATCCTACTCATAGCGGTGATGAGTCGGAGAAACAAGAAAGTTCAACAAGTGAGAGTGATTCCTCCGGCAAAGACGGGTTCTTTTTCGGGAAGTGGTTCGGTGAGTTTCGCGCTTCTTTTCTTTCTTCTTCTTCTTGTTTCTTCTTTTGAAAACGTCTAACTCAAGTTCGCAAGAGGAATCCGGTTCAGAGGACGATTCGGGGTGGAGTCACACGAAAACTTGCCTTTGGTGACCACCGCCGGTGACTTGGAGATGGGAGTTAGCCAATCACCGGCACGAGATGTGGTTCAAACGGTGGATGATTCTCGGATGGTTGTTGCCGTAGACATGGAGGAAGACCTCTGCGAGTCGTGAGGCCAGGTGCGGGCGCCATTTTTGATCCCTCATACTTGGTTCCCTATCCAGGTCATGTCTTTGGTTGGCGGCTTCAGCGTGCCGGCTAAGCATGAGGCGCTGTACACCAGAATCCGGGAGAAGTACGGAAATATGGCCACAACCAAGAAAGTCACTAGTCGATTCGCTGGTTAAACGTGTGGAAGAGGCTTTATCTTCCATCGAGGATATGCGTGAGGTGACCGGTCACACCGTTTCGAAGACGTTATTGCCGATCGGGAGCACCACCGCGACGTACGTGGTTTGTCAAGGCCTTCTTGAGATCCAAAAGTTGAAAGATGCAAGAATCGAAAGCCTTTCCGCCGAGGAGATTGCACGACGGGAGGTAGAACTTGAAAAGCTTTCCAAGATGTTGACTATGAAGAGAGCGGCTATTGAAGATGCAAAGTTGACTTTCTCAAGAAGAACAGACCTCTGTTGGATGATTTTCCTTGAATGTTTCTCTGTTAAACTTCCATTTAGGTTCTTTTTTCTCTTTTTTTTTTTTTTTCGAAAGACATCTTTGGATGCACGGTTCAAAGTTTGACCGTTTTTTTGGTAGACAGTGGTAGCTTTCGAGGATATTGGATTATTTCTGGGATGAATGGTTTTGATAATATGACTCTGATTATGTTTTGGGAAAGGAATATTGATTTTATGAAAGAGTGTGCTAGCGATAGGCACAAGACTCAGTAGTATAACGGTTTTACTAAGAACCTAAAAACAGATCGTATATCTTGCGCAGTCTGAATTTACGCACTTCATAGGTTTTTTGCGAACATGCCCCTCTCCATGTAAAGGCGTTTTTGCTGGTAGCATCGCCAGCAAGTCCCCAATTGCTGGTAGCATCTTCGGCGAGTCCCCAGTTTTCTCATGTAGTTTTTATAAGCGGTAACCGGGTGGGTGCAGTAGTTGAGTCGGATCGAGTGGTAGCATCTTCGGCAAGTCCCAGATTTTCTCGTGTAGTTTTTACAACTAGTAACTGGTTCGTCTGGTAGTTGCGTTGGATTGAGTCGCCTTCCCCTACCATCTTGGCATCTGGGTCGAAGAACGAGATCGATAGTCCGACATTGTAGCCGATAGATCAATCCTCCCGCTGTGGTCGCCAATTGTTTATAGGTAAAAATCGTTTCTGTCGATTTCGGTAAATTCGGTAGGTGAGTGAGAAACTGGTTCAAACCCTAAACAAATGTGCAGCACGTGAGCACTTTATAGATTCGAGAGATCAATCAGTACAAGTCCGGCCTAAACCAAGAAATGGCCGTTCCAGGACTTGCTTCGGTCACAAAGTGGAGGAGAAGGGTTGATTTGGGGAGGGAAGCAAAGAAAGGTGTTGAGACCAGAATAGTGCGGGAGAGTAGTATCTCGAGTTGTATCGAGAAAGTGGAAGCTTCGTAAGCTTGCAAGAGATGAAAGCTTTTTGGAGAGCTTGCAAAGTTTCCTTTTCTGAGTAGTGTAGTATTTTTCTATTGACTGAGACTTGTTATCTGGTGGAAATAGGTAAGACCTATTTATACAAGTCGAGATTGAAACGTATTCTGGCCTCATGAAGGAAGAGAGTAAAGGGTGAAATAATGGGAGGAGGTGGTAACCGCATGGTGTTAATGGGTGAAAACGTTTTTACCATTATTTCCTCATTTATTTGACCGCTTTATTCCTTTTCACGCTTTCTTAATGTGAGCGTAGTGTACGCCGTAAGCCGTGACCGCCAAACCAAAACCCCGGAAAACATCCCCGGTTTGTGTTGATATCTCGAGTGTTGGTTGCACCTTGAGTGCAAGTGGCGCGCTAGTGGCGCGTGTGGCATGTGCCATTGGCATGTGTGGAATGCCCTTGTTACGGGTTGTACCTCGAGCGCAAGTGGCAATGCCACAGCTGCTAGTGGCGTGCGTGGCATGTGCCAATGGCATGTGCGGAATGCCTTAGTGGTAGGTTGTACGTTGAGTGTAAGTGGCAATGCCAGATTTGCTAGTGGCGTGTGTGGCATGTGCCAATGGCATGTGCGGAATGCCTTGGTAGGAAGAGCTACCAGCGAGCATGTTGGCATGTGCCAATGGCATGCATGGCCGTTAGGGCCATGGCCTTGGTAGGAAAAGCTACCAGCGAGCATGTTGGCATGTGCCAATGGCATGCGTGGCCGTTAAGGCCGTGGCCTTGGTAGGAAAAGCTACCAGCAAGCATGTTGGCATGTGCCAATGGCATGCGTGGCCGTTAGGGCCGTGTCCTTGGTAGGAAAAGCTACCAGCGAGCATGTTGGCATGTGCCAATGGCATGCGTGGCCATTAGGGCGTGGCCTTGGTAGGAAAAGCTACCGTGCCGAGCATGTTGGCATGTGCCAATGGAATGCGTGGCCGACTTGGCCTAGGTTGCATGGTTTGCAAGCCTAGGGCGCTATATTTGGCATGTGCCAATGGCATAGCGGCTTGGAAATATGGCTTGTGGTGCGTGTTGGCATGTGCCAATGGCACGTACGGCCTAGTTGCACGTTTTGCAAGCCTAGGGCGCTATATTTGGCATGTGCCAATGGCATAGCGGCTTGGAAATATGGCTTGTGGTACGTGTTGGCATGTGCCAATGGCACGTACGGCCATGTTGACCTAGTTGCATGTTTTGCAAGCCTAGGGCGCTATATTTGGCATGTGCCAATGGCGTAGCGGCTTAGTTTGGCATGGTTTCCAATGAGTGCGATATGTAGCTTGGTTTTGGCATCGTTGCCATGGTGCGCAGTGTGCGGCTTGGTTTGGCATTGTTTCCATGGTGCGCAGTGTGCGGCTTGGTTTTGGCGTCGTTGCCATGGTGCGCAGATGTGCGGCTTGGTTTTTGGCGTCGTTGCCATGGTGCCATGTGCGCAATGTGCGGCTTGGTTTGGCGTTGTTGCCATGGTGCGCAGAGTGTGCGGCTTGGTTTGGCATTGTTGCCATGGTGCGCGCAGTATGCGGCTTGGTTTGGAATTATTGCCATGGTGCGCGGTGTGCGGCTTGGTTTGGCATTGTTTGCCATGGTGCGCAGGTGCGGCTTGGTTTGGCATTGTTGCCATGGTGCGCGGTGTGCGGCTTGGTTTGGCATTGTTGCCATGGTGCGCGAGTGTGCGGCTTGGTTTGGCATTATTGCCATGGTGCGCATGGTGTGCGGCTTGGTTTGGCATTGTTGCCATGGTGCGCGGTGTGCGGCTTGGTTTGGCATTGTTGCCATGGTGCGGGTTTGGCATTGTGCCATGGTGCTAAATGTGCTTGGTTTTGGCATCGTTGCCATGGTGCGCGAGTGTGCGGCTTGGTTTGGCATTGTTGCCATGGTGCGCGGTGTGCGGCTTGGTTTGGCATTGTTGCCATGGTGCGCTGGTGTGCGGCTTGGTTTGGCATTGTTGCCATGGTGCGCGGTGTGCGGCTTGGTTTGGCATTGTTTCCATGGTGCGCGGTGTGCGGCTTGGTTTGGCATTGTTGCCATGGTGCGCGAGGGTGCGGCTAGGTTTGGCATTGTTGCCATGGTGCGCAGTACGCGGCTTGGTTTGGCATTGGTGCGGCTTGGTTTGGCATTGTTGCCATGGTGCGCGAGTGCGGCTTGGTTTGGCATTGTTGCCATGGTGCGCAGGGTGCGGCTTGGTTTGGCATTGTTGCCATGGTGCGCAGTGTGCGGCTTGGTTTGGCATTGTTGCCATGGTGTAGTGTGCGGCTTGGTTTGGCATTGTTGCCATGGTGCGAAGTGTGCGGCTTGGTTTGGCATTGTTGCCATGGTGCGCAGTGTGCGGCTTGGTTTTGGAATTAGGGTTCGTGTCGAAAACCCTAATGCAGTATTTTGAAAAACTACCCCTATTAATTATTTACACCGAGTTAAATGCTCTTAGTTAATGTGTTGCGGGTAGCACTAGGTCATGAGGTTTTACGATTTTACCCCTTGTTTAAAAACCACCATCAACATTAAGTCCCCTGCTTAGCTCGGAACAGGGGCTTTGTTGTGAGGTAAGCATAAGATGGTGACAAACTATCAACAGCAAACCGTAAAGAGAATTGAGGAGGCTTGTCTGACCTTTTATAAATAGGATTTGGAATCCTTGCCTCTGGTAGTTTTGCACAAATCGGGAGGCTAGCACAATTGGTTGGGCCGGTGCAGCTTGGGCGACGTTGGGAAGTTGGCGTGAGTTGGGAAACTGAGTGTGTTAGCTGGTGGGACCGGCGCAAGGTGTGGAAGCTGTGCGTGCTTGCAGGCGTGACTTGGGCGACTATTGGGAAGTCGGTGCAATTGGTGGGGCCGGTGCAACTTGGGCGACGTTGGGAAGTTGGGCGCCCTTGTGGGCCCGTTTTTCACACGCACGATTTTTGGCAAAGGGGAATCCTTCCCTATTCCAGAATCTTCACGCCTATATATATAAAGTCTCTTTCTCTCATCTTGCACTTTCATCTTTTCATTCTTTCCTACTAGCGGCGAGTCACAAAGAAAACCTGACTTCCGGTATGCCATCAGTACTTCTCTTGTTTCCCTTTTTATGTAGGTGTAAACCCTAAGAGTAGGCGTTTATATATTGCGCATATAATTTCTTGGCGTGCCTCTTGTAGAAAATATTGTATGTATGCGCCCAAGGGAAACATTGCATATATTATTCGAACCCGTGGGAAAGTGCTCCATATATAATTTTGAACTCGAAGAAGGATATTGCGGACGCACTTGAGCCCGTATAAAATACTGCGTATAATTTTGAACCTCGAAGAAAATATCACGTGTGCGGTTTCGAACCCGTAGAGAATATCGCATATGAATCCCGAAGAAGAATACCGTATATGTGCTTCATATGACTTCGAACCCGTAGGAAATATCGCATATATGAATTTTCGGTCTGAAAGAAATCTCACGCGTGCGATTTTTTGAACCCGTAGAAAAATGCTCCATATATAATTTTGAACCCGAAGAATGATACCACAGACGCTCTTGAGCCCGTATAAAATACTGCGTATATAATTTGAAACCTGAAGAAAATACTGCGTGTGTATTTTTGAACCCGTAGAGAATGCTCCATATATAATTTTGAACCCGAAGAATGATACGCCCTTTTCTCTCTTTTTTTTTTTGTATTTCGGGCTTTTCTTTGTTGGGCGCGGTTATGTGTCAGGGAGATAATTTTGTCTTTCTCCGTGTGCATATATCTTGTTACTAAGTTGTTATGAAGAAATCCGGTAAGATGTTACCTGAACAGAATTTCGCCTCATCGAAAGATGTCCATAGTTCCAAACCGAACACGAATGATGAATTCTTCGCCAAAAAACTTGCCTCTGCTCGGAAAAATCACCCAGGTTTCGTGCCAATTTTGTTAACCGGTGGTGAAGATGAAAAGAAGACACGTTCGGTTCGCCCAGAGAACACCATACGGTTCTGTCTTCATAAAGGGGTATATTCCTCTTCCAATATTGATTTCAGGATGTGCCAAAGCCCATTGCATTCTTTTGATAGATGGGTTGAGTTCATGGTGAGTAAGGAGCATATAAATACCAACTTGACTCGAGCGCAGATTATTGATCTTTGTCGAGCTTGGTAAATCTCCAGATTAGGAAGGATATCTCGGGCTTGGTTGTTTTCATCTCCAGATGGTGTTCGGACACCCATACGATCATATGTAGATGGGGTGAGATAACTTTCTCCTTGGATAGTGTGGCTATCTTGCTGAATCTTCCGGTAACTGGGAATCTTAAAATCCAATTATCTGAAAGTGAGGGGAAGATGCGGGATGACCTTGCCGCTAAGTTGGAAGATTTCGCTCGGAAAGACTCCACTGCGAAGTCGAAGGATTCTGTCCGGAAAGAGGATGAAAGGTGCCTTTACAAACTGGTGGATATCTCAATGGTTTCCGGACGAGCTGGAACCTGAACAGAAAAGCAGTGATCTTCACGTTGCATCACTTTTGGCTCTCTGGTTGTCTAGAGACATTTTTGACGACGGTTCTGGTAAGAAGGAGATAAGACCGGAGTTTCTAGTGATTGTTGTGAAGTTGGCAAAAGGTGAAGTTCTTCCCATTGGCAAGCTATTCCTCGGTTCCCTCGTATGTGCATGCGGATCACCTAGTTGCGAACATGCGAGTTTTGAATGGTTTCATGAAAGTGAATTCATATGTGCACGTTGCTTTTCGCAAAAGTCCGGCTATGGGAGCACTTTGAGAAGTATGCTCCGAAACCGATGCCTTCGATTCCCGCGAGTTGGGGCGGCTCTCGATTCTTCGATGGGTGAACAGGCGTCCAAGAGTTGGCGTGAGCTTGGTTAGTCTTCTTGATAAGTCGTATGAAATCAATTTTCGCCCATGGGGAGCCGGTACATAGGTCGGTGACTCAAATTGACACCTTTGCTTCGCTCCGCTCATGTCTTTGTCTTCGATGGCGATTTGAGCGTTGGTGAAAACTTGTTCATTCAAAGCTGCTTTCCCGGTTATATGCCGTCTTTCTTCATGGGGTCTTTCCGAGATACCGCTTACAATATTGGCCGTCTTTGCTCGCCACATGGGTTTCGATCAAGGGGTACCTCTTGCTTACCATCCGGTGATTCCTAAGGATTCATTGCGTGCCGCCCTCAATGCCAGTGCCCTCGATCCGGTATCCGCCTTCCCTTCTTTCAAATGGGAAGAGTAATTTCGACGACCTTTGGCTATAATAAGTTCTGGTGCGATGAGTTTATTATGATCCAAGATTTTGTAAGCAGCGTGGTTGAGAATGTTCGTTGTAAACCTTCCCCGGCAATTTTGAAGAAGTACCCAATGTTGAGAGACCTCAAGCGAAAGTTGCCTAGCAACTCGGAAAGTCCCCAGGCCAAGGAACGAAGAATGAAAAATCGTGCTGGTGGGTTCCGGGCGGTTTCAAAAGATCCTCCCACAGCTCTCGTGTCTTTCAGTTCTTCCAATAATCAGGTATGTGTCATCTCCTTGTTGGTTTGTCTCAAAATACGTGAATTTCTGCTGAAAACATCTGTCTTGTTTCTTCCAGGGTTTCGGTAGTGTTAATGCTTTTATTTGCCCTTGCACGTTGCCGGAGACGGCAATTTCTTCGAAGAATTTACAAGGCGAGCCTACTCATAGCGGTGATGAGTCAGAGAAACAAGAAAGTTCAACAAGTGAGAGTGATTCCTCTGGCAGCACTGGTTCTTTTTCGGGAAGTGGTTCGGTGAGTTTCGCGCTTCTTTTCTTTCTTCTTCTTCTGTTTCTTCTTTTGAAAAACGTCTAACTCAAGTTCGCAGGAGGAATCCGGTTCAGAGGACGATTCTGGGGTGGAGTCACACGAAAACTTGCCTTTGGTGACCACCGCTGGTGACTTGGAGATGGGAGTTAGCCAATCACCGGGCACGGATGTGGTTCAAACGGTGGATGATTCTCGGATGGTTGTTGCCGTAGACATGGAGGAAGACCCTCTGCGAGTCGTGAGGCCAGGTGCGGGGCGCCATTTTTGATCCCCCATACTTGGTTCCCTATCCAGGTCATGTCTTTGGTTGGCGGCTTAACGTCCGGCTAAGCATGAGGCGCCGTACACAGTAATCCGGGAGAAGTACGGACATATGGCCACAACCAAGAAAGTCACTAGTCGATTCGCGCTGGTTAAACGTGTGGAAGAGGCTTTATCTTCCATCGAGGATATGCGTGAGGTGACCGGTCACACCGTTTCTGAAGACGTTATTGCCGACTGGGAGCACCACCGCGACGTACGTGGTTTGTCGAAGGCCTTGCTGAGATCCAAAAGTTGAAAGATGCAGTAATCGAAAGCCTTTCCGCCGAGGAGATTGCACGACAGGAGGTAGAACTTGAAAAGCTTTCCAAGA
This sequence comes from Papaver armeniacum, assembly GCA_023531295.1. Classification (NCBI taxonomy): domain Eukaryota; kingdom Viridiplantae; phylum Streptophyta; class Magnoliopsida; order Ranunculales; family Papaveraceae; genus Papaver; species Papaver armeniacum. The sequence goes on from JAJJWW010002949.1 coordinate 375,521, forward strand.
TGTTGACTATGAAGAGAGCGGCTATTGAAGATGCAAAGTTGACTTTCTCCAAGAAGAACAGACCTCTGTTGGATGATTTTCCTTGAATGTTTCTCTGTTAAACTTCCATTTAGGTTCTTTTTCTCTTTTTTTTTTTCGAAAGACATACTGGATGCCTGGTTCAAAGTTTGACCAGTTTTTGGTAGACAGCTGGTAGCTTTCGAGGATATTGGATTATTTCTGGGATGAATGGTTTTGATAATATGACTCTGATTATGTTTTGGGAAAGGAATATTACTTTTATGAAAGAGTGTGCTAGCGATAGGCACAAGACTCAGTAGTATAACGGTTTTACTAAGAACCTAAAAACAGATCGTATATCTTGCGCAGTCTGAATTTACGCACTTCATAGGTTTTTTGCGAACATGCCCCTCTCCATGTAAAGGCGGTTTTGCTGGTAGCATCGCCAGCAAGTCCCCAATTGCTGGTAGCATCTTCGGCAAGTCCCCAGTTTTCTCATGTAGTTTTTATAACTGGTAACCGGGTGGGTCTGGTAGTTGAGTCGGATCGAGTGGTAGCATCTTCGGCAAGTCCCCAGTTTTCTCGTGTAGTTTTTACAACTAGTAACTGGGTCGTCTGGTAGTTGCGTCGGATTGAGTCGCCTTCCCCTACCATCTTGGCATCTGGGTCGAAGAACGAGATCGATAGTCCGACATTGTAGCCGATAGATCAATCCTCCCGCTGTGGTCGCCAATTGTTTATGGGTAAAAATCGTTTCTGTCGATTTCGGTAAATTCGGTAGGTGAGTGAGAAACTGGTTCAAACCCTAAACAAATGTGCAGCACGTGAGCACTTTATAGATTCGAGAGATCAATCTGTACAAGTCCGGCCTAAACCAAGAAATGGCCGTTCCAGACTTGCTTCGGTCACAAAGTGGAGGAGAAGGGTTGATTTGGGGAGGGAAGCAAAGAAAGGTGTTGAGACAGAGAATAATTCTGGGAGAGTAGTATCTCGACTTGTATCATAAAGTGGAACCTTCGTAAGCTTGCAAGAGATGAAAGCTTTTTGGAGAGCTTGCAAAGTTTCCTTTTCTGAGTAGTGTAGTATTTTTCTATTGACTGAGACTTGTTGTCTGGTGGAAATAGGTAAGACCTATTTATACAAGTCGAGATTGAAACGTACCCTGGCCTCATGAAGGAAGAGAGTAAAGGGTGAAATAATGGGAGGAGGTGGTAACCGCATGGTGTTAATGGGTGAAAACGTTTTTACCATTATTTCCTCATTTATTTGACCGCTTTATTCCTTTTCACGCTTTCTTAATGTGAGCGTAGTGTACGCCGCAAGTTTGTGACCGCCAAACCAAAACCCCGGGAAAACATCCCCGCCTTTGTGTTGATATCTCGTGTGTTGGTTGCACCTTGAGTGCAAGTGGCGCTGCTAGTGGCGCGTGTGGCATGTGCGTAATGCCCTTGTTGCGGGTTGTACCTCGAGCGCAAGTGGCAATGCCGAGCTCGCTAGTGGCGTGCGTGGCATGTGCCAATGGCATGTGCGGAATGCCTTGGTGGTAGGTTGTACGTTGAGTGTAAGTGGCAATGCAGATTTGCTACTGGCGTGTGTGGCATGTGCCAATGGCATGTGCGGAATGCCTTGGTAGGAAGAGCTACCAGCGAGCATGTTGGCATGTGCCAATGGCATGCGTGGCCGTTAGGGCCGTGGCCTTGGTAGGAAAAGCTACCAGCGAGCATGTTGGCATGTGCCAATGGCATGCGTGGCCGTTAAGGCCGTGGACTTGGTAGGAAAAGCTACCAACGAGCATGTTGGCATGTGCCAATGGCATGCGTGGCCGTTAGGGCCGTGGCCTTGGTAGGAAAAGCTACCAGCGAGCATGTTGGCATGTGCCAATGGCATGCGTGGCCATTAGGGTCGTGGCCTTGGTAGGAAAAGCTACCCGGTGAGCATGTTGGCATTTGCCAATGGAATGCGTGGCCGACTTGGCCTAGGTTGCATGGTTTGCAAGCCTATGGCGCTATATTTGGCATGTGCCAATGGCATAGCGGCTTGGAAATATGGCTTATGGTGCGTGTTGGCATGTGCCAATGGCACGTACGGCCTAGTTGCACGTTTTGCAAGCCTAGGGCGCTATATTTGGCATGTGCCAATGGCATAGCGGCTTGGAAATATGGCTTGTGGTACGTGTTGGCATGTGCCAATGGCACGTGCGGCCATGTTGACCTAGTTGCATGTTTTGCAAGCCTAGGGCGCTATATTTGGCATGTGCCAATGGCGAGCGGCTTAGTTTGGCATGGTTGCCAATGAGTGCGATATGTAGCTTGGTTTTGGCGTCGTTGCCATGGTGCGCAGTGTGCGGCTTGGTTTGGCATCGTTGCCATGGTGCGCAGTGTGCGGCTTGGTTTTGGCGTAGTTGCCATGGTGCGCAGTGTGCGGCTTGGTTTGGCATTGTTGCCATGGTGCGCAGTGTGCGGCTTGGTTTGGCATTGTTGCCATGGTGCAAAGTGTGCGGCTTGGTTTGGAATTATTGCCATGGTGCGCGGTGTGCGGCTTGGTTTGGCATTGTTGCCATGGTGCGCGGTGCGGCTTGGTTTGGCATTGTTGCCATGGTGCGCGATGTGCGGCTTGGTTTGGCATTGTTGCCATGGTGCGCGATGTGCGGCTTGGTTTGGCATTGTTGCCATGGTGCGCAGTGTGCGGCTTGGTTTGGCATTGTTGCCATGGTGCGCAGTGTGCGGCTTGGTTTGGCATTGTTGCCATGGTGCGCAGTGTGCGGCTTGGTTTTGGAATTAGGGTTCTGTGTCGAAAACCCTAATCTGGTATTTTGAAAAAATACCCCTATTAATTATTTACACCTATGTTAAATGCTCTTAGTTAATGTGTTGCGGGTAGCACTAGGTCATGGGGTTTTACGATTTTACCCCTTGTTTAAAAACCACCATCAACACCCGCGAAGAGAAAAACCTAAGAGAATAATATCTCAAGAAGAAGACCATGGAGATTACCAACTCACCCTAGAATAACTTTGCGCTCAACTTTAATTTCTTTGTAGCTTAATCAATGGTGGTACAGTTAGCTCGTCAGGGTTTTTATTTCATAATCGTGTCTGACTAAATATTACCTACCTATATATACTGGTAGGGTCGTAACCCATAACACGGTGTTTGTTAGCTATAGGGTCATAGTTAGAGTCAGGTAGGCTAGGGCCACGGCATAAGGGTCAGAGTTAAGAGTCATGTAGGCTAGGGCCACGACATGATCTCAGTCGTCCATGTTGGTTGAGCTCAACCGTCCTTTGTCTATCATAGACACCACCTCTCCTTAGAACATTGATGGTCATGGTATTGCAATTTGAATCATAGATCGTTAATAATAGTTTTCCTATGGGATATTTAGAGTTTGGGTCTCAAATTTGTGACCAGCTTTGAGTTTGGGTCCTAGGAAAATTTTAATTAGAGTTTGGGTCTCAGGACCATAGTTGACCGTCTTGACAGTTAGAACAAAGGGATTTCGTTAACACGCGAACATTACGTGGTTGTTAAAAATCAATTAAAACACTTCTTCTTTATCATACGTATTATCCGACTCTTAGGAATACTCACAAACAGATGAAGGTCATTGATACTCACAAATTATGAGATTCAACTGCTTTTCTTTTCTTTGAAGAACGTCCACAATCCTCAAAGGGGTACTTAATAATTCCAATCACAACAAATCTCATTAGACACCATCTTACAATGAACAAAATTTTCTTTATTAGCAGACCAACTGGAGATAATCCAGATTACCTTTTTTCCATTGTCCTTAACTTTTGTTTCCACTTCCTTTGCTCATCCTCGTTTAAACTTAGAATCACAAGTTCGATATATTTTTGCGTTAACTTAACTCTATCGGGTAGCAATCAGAGAATATATATGAAACCCACATTTTGATATAAACATGGTGTTACAACCTATAAACATGGTGCTATCTTTGATATAAAGTAGCGTGGTCTTACCAAGACCAGCATCACCCAAAATTGAAGTAACGTAAAGTGCTTCTTAACATGATTTTGATTCTTCTTAACAATAATTCTATAAGACATTTCTCCTCGTTCAGCCTCCGAACAACAAACGTATCTTCTTCTTTTTTAAATCCTCAAATATCAAATATTTTCATTAGTTTTGTGTCTAAATCAATGTACCTCCCTATGAATTATAAGAATTATTAGTATGCATGTATCCAATGATTAAAATCCGATAATGATCGATGGTGCCTTTGAGATTTATTCTTCCCCAATTTTTTGTTTTCAAGAGGGGATCGGTTTTATTAGCAGAGATTGAGTTGGTCAAACTAGTAAATAAACGAAATAGTAGGTTATAGTCAATAATTTCAATAGCTTAACTAGTTTTTGGATGGTCAAGACAGTCAACAATGATCCTGAGACCCAAACTCTAATTATAATTTTCCTAGGACTCAAACTCAAAGCTGGTCACAAAATTAAGTCCCAAACTCTAAATATCCCTTTTCCTATTTACATTTTCCAATGAAATAGCTGAGAGAGAGTGAAAATGAATGTCCATACTGGGCTGGGCTGGGGAACTTGCATCAAGTTTGTGAAAAACATGCATCCACCAGTTACAGGAAATGCAGTGTTCTGCAAAATATCTTGCAAGTGAATATAAGAAACTGCAACTGCATTTACCTGAACAAAATGAAGAATTAGGAAACACTACATGTTAACATCTCCACAATTCAAGCTGATGCTGTAGTTAATAATAAAACCCAGCACCCTCTACATATAATAATCCTACTAGTTCTTGAGTCAACCCTTCAAATCTGATACTAAATTTTCCTTAATTTCCTCATCCAGAATCCAGATTTCGAAGTTTAATTTTATTTAAATACATTTTTCAACTTACGAAGTTGGAGCCATTAGTAGTAAGTGACAAAATTTTGTCAAGTTGTGGGACAAACACATGATTTATCACCTTCAACAACGGTTGCATCACGCAAACATAGCAAAAAAAATGCGTGTTTTTTAGTGTTTCTCTGGATCTCACTTTTAGTAACTCCTGAGCTACATTGAGTAGCAAAAGGTTGTAGTTGAAGGAATGAGAAAATTTTGACAACCCAGATCGAAGATGAGGAAAGTTTGCTCACCAAGATGCTGCAAACTTGCAAGAGTAATGGGTTCAATCCAGATTCTATTAGGAGGCCTTGTAATACTAGTAAGTATAACGAGTTTGTTTCGATTTTACACTGCCGGTTTTTTCATGCACGATGAGGACATCTGCAAACATTTTTATGGTGTAAGAGATTCGTACAGTGGTTTCGATACGAAAGCTTTATCAGATCGGGTCGAAGAAGTGTTAATGAAATTGGCAACTTTGCAAGATCAGCTTGAATTTACTGTACAAAAGATAGACAAAGATAGAGGAGGTAGTATTGATAAATCGGAGTATAAGAAGTTTTTGGAGGAGGAAGTGATTCAACCTCTTTATAGTGCTCATATTTCTCTTCGACAGATTCGACTACCGAAAGTTCAAGAAACCAGAAATGCGAGTACTCCCTCAGTTGAAGACCCATTAATCAACTCGTTTGTAGTGGAGGAGATTCGCAAGTACATAACGGCGAAAACGAATAGAGTTGGGAAGGTGAATATATACGGAACAGAAAAAATTTACAACACAATAGGACATGCTTGTGTTTTAATGAAGGAGGAGTTAGAAGAGTACATGAATTACGACATTGGTTCTTACTGTAAAGATGATTGGCCTTTAGCGCAGAAGCTTATGATTAACGGATGCGATCCGTTGCCTAGGAGGCGTTGTTTGACAAGAGCATCGAAGCTATATCTGAAGCCGCACTCGATTAACGAGTCGTTATGGAAATTGCCCGACGGAAGAAATGTTCGGTGGGCTAACTATCAGTGCAGGAACTTTGAGTGTTTAGCTGCCAAGAATCCGAAACGAGGTTATACCAAATGCAGTGGGTGTTTTGAGATGGAAAAAGAAAAAGTTAAGTGGATGGGTAATAGTAGTACACCAAATGCGCCAACTTTTCGTATTAGTGATGTTCTTGAAGTTAAGCCTGGGGAGATAAGAATAGGCCTTGATTTTGGTATAGGTACTGGCACTTTTGCTGCAAGAATGAGGGAGCAAAATGTGACAATTATCTCGACTGCTCTGAACCTTGGGGCTCCGTTCAACGAGATGATTGCGTTAAGAGGTTTGCTTCCTTTGTATGTCACATTAAATCAAAGACTGCCATTTTTTGATAATACTATGGATTTGATTCATACAATTGGGTTCTTAGATGGTTGGATTGATTTGCAACTAATGGATTTTATCTTGTTCGACTGGGATCGAATTCTGAGGCCTGGTGGGTTGCTCTGGGTAGACCGTTTCTTCTGCAAGAAAACTGAGTTGGATGACTTCATGTATATGTTTCTGCAGTTTAGATACAAGAAACATAAATGGGTTATTTCTCCGAAATCGAAAGACGAAGTGTATCTATCTGCATTGTTGGAGAAACCACCAAGGTCACTATGAGCACTGCTCAAATTGTTTGTTACCAATTCTTGTAACTTCATGTTGTTTGATCATACCATGGCAATATTTTTTTTTTTTTAACAACCATTTCTCTTCTTTATCTGCATTCTAACAGCTATATAAGTTTGGATAGTGTCTTTTTTTTTTTCCTCTTTGATCTGTTTTATATCTTTAGCTTTTCAATAAATCTAGCTTTGCCAGAAACAAGCAGATAAGTTGGGATTCTATGTACTTCTGTGCTAATGCATTGTTGGTCACTATTAATGTGTGGCTGGCTATATGCATTACGAATTTGAGCACGATGAGTTCCATGATAGCTTTTACTAATGTCAAAAATAACGTTTCTTATTCCATTTGCGTCTCCAGAATACATCTTATAGGTTCATGTAATCAAGAGATTCAGATTTGAATCAAAGATCATTGATAAACCCGAATATACAATGTTGATTTTGACATTATGTGCAACACGAACATTATAATATCAAGGAAACTTGCAGTTGCAGATCTCTTCCACTTGGTAGGAACTGATTCGGATGGGGTTGCAATGGATACGATTAGAGGTGTAACTTGGGCAGGCCAGCACATAAATTTACAGCACAACATAGCACATTAAAATTCAAGCACAGCACGACACAACAAACGACCTCGCACAACATGGACAAAACACGTTAGCTTCTTGTGCTGTGTTGTGCCAGACAAATAGGCACATCAGTCCGGCACAGCACGTGGCATGTGTAAGCACACGGCACAGCACAACACGGCACGCTAAAAAAAAACACGCCATATCATAAAATACTACACAATATGTCACATTAAATATTTTATTTCAGTTTTTGACATTTTATTTTTATTATGGTGATTTATTTCTATAATAATACATATACTAACTAAAATATCTGAAAACTATTTACTTTGGAAAACATAAAATAATTGGGCTAGTACGACACATCACGATTACTTTTTCTGGCGCAATACAGCACAACACCCCATTTAGCACGGCACAACACGTCTAAATCTCTGGCACAACCCAGCACGGCACATAACACGCTAAGCACGTGACTTCATGGGTTGGGATGTGCCGGGCCGACACGTTTTACGCCTCTAAACAGGGGCGGATCTACATCTTAACTCAGGCTAGCTCAAGCCACCCCAAAAGTCCAGACAAGCATGCATGAAAAATAGGCTTAAGCCATGCCTAAAATATGGGCTGAAGCCAACTAGCTTCCCAAGTCGGCCCTTAACCAAATTTTTAGCTCCGCCACTGCCTCTAGATATCGGTGTCGGTGTACACCTCTTGATATCGAAGTTTGATTTTCCTTTTTGTTAGTATTTTTACTGCGAATATCTTCTGTAATTTGCAAGCCATGAATTATAACTTTGTGCAAGTTTAGAAGGCCAGCATTGATGTTTGATAATTCGGATTTTCTGACAGTATTTCAACAATTTCAATCCCATTGAGTCTCACTATTGAGAAAAAAAACCTTGCATATTTAGGGGACACTCAAAATGAATTAGGGGCCACATTTTTATTCCCATCCATTGAAGGGGATTAAGGGGTGTCTTAAAAATAGAAAATTGTCTATATTATACTTCACATTTATACTAAATTTAAACCTATATCCTTTATTTTCATAATCATATCATTCTTCTTCTTCTCTGTTCTACCCATTGAAAAAAAAAATTCATCATTTTAATTTTGATTGAAAACAAAGATCGTCGATCAAACAAATGTTATGATTGATTGTTTAAAATTAAAACCCAAAATTCATCAACCTTAAAGTTGAAACTTAGAACATCAAAAAAAAAAAAAAGGAGTTCAACAAACAAAACGAATAGATGATAGTAGTTGTGATTCAAAATTAGGATTTGATTACTTGAAATCAAAAATTTGATCCGAAAATTTTCTTGGATTACAGTAGCAGAAACATAATCGGTAGATAACTATCTATTTTGCACTCGATTATGGTTGATGTTCTTGGATTTACACTAGCAGAAACATAATCGGTAGATAATAATCTACTTTACCTACCGATTATGGTTGATGTTCTTCGTTTCTTAAGAACATCAACCATAATCGGTAGGTACATTGATCGTTAGGGTTGCACAAGAACCGGTTGAGAGTACCTGGACCGGAGTGGAACCGGAATTACCGAACCGTCACCGGAACGGAACCGGTCTAGCCGGTATAGACACCGGTACTGAAAGTTGAGAACCGGTCTAGACCGATCTGAGACACGGTTCTAGGGGAGTCTGGGTAGGGAACCGGTCCCAAAAGAACCGGTTAATGTAGTCCGTTGAGATCTTGGTTATGTTTAATCCTATCCGTCCATCCTAATTACAAACTCTCCTCGTTCGTTTCACCTCTTCCTTTCATCGTCGTCCCACATCAGGACTTCATATCGAGACTTGAGAGAAGAAATGAAAAAAACTTGCCCTTCCATTTTCCTTCTTCTTCCTTCTCCATTTCCATTCTATTTTCATTTCTAAGTTCATTATTTTTGTTTACCGATAGCGATTCCATAGTTAAGATTTGTATAATAATGAGAAGATGAAGAAAAATGAGATCTGTGTTTACCAAATCAACCATGGTTGCTGCTTAAATGCAATCGGGAGATGGGTGTTTGCCAAATCAGTAAGATATATCATTTTCTGTTACTTTTGTTCTCCAATTTCGATTTGATTCGTGTAAATTTACTAAATTGAAACCCTAGATTTGTCTAATTTGGGTTTTCTTTAATTCCATTGATTTCATGTTAATAATTTTATTAATCATAAAGTGTATGTTTTTTTGAATTTTAATAAATATGAGATGGATTTTTGTTGGATTTCATTTTGAGAGGTTTCTGTATTGGTGATGTCGATCTGATGCAAAGGATGGCTAAGTTAGTAGTTGCAGCTACGCCAATTTGGAGATTAATAGGTTGATTCAATTTATCAGAGAAGAAGAAATTGGAGATTATTAATATGAGTTTGAATCGTTTGATAGTTGATGGATTGAAAGTTTTAAAAATGAACTGTTAGTCGTTGTCTTGCTGCCATGGAAGAAATGCACCTGTTGCTGAATGGAAGAAGTATAACCTAGAGTCTAGGATTTTTTTTCTTGTTTTTTAGGTAAAAAAAGCAGGTACCCAGGATAGGGACAACACCAGTGTACGAGCACAGTACGGTCCTCAAAATGGGGTACCGGTCAACACCAAGTACAGGGACCGGTTCCATAAGAGAACCGGGCCGTACTATCCCATGTGCAGCCCTATTGATCGTTATCTACAGATTATTCTTGATTCAAAAAAATAAATTTCTTTGTACTAAAAGTTACGCACAATCGGTAGATAATGAACACCATTAACTACTGATTGTGAAAGTAGAAAATTTCGAAATTTTATTAAGTTTTTGAAAATTTGAATTTGGGGCCATGTACACAATTGGTAGATAATAAACATCACTTATTCACACAATTTACTACCGATTATGGTAGTACTAAAATTCGAAAATTGAGTATATTCGGAGGTTAAAGTAACACACTTTACTACCTATTATGGTAGTACCAAAATTCGAAAATTTTAGGATTTTGGCAAAATCACATTTTGGGGCCAATATACATTCGGATGTTAAATTTACTACCGATTATGGTAGTAACAAAGTTCGAAAATTTTAGAATTTTGGCAAAATCATATTTTGGGGCCAATATACATTCGGAAGTTAAATTTACTACCGATTATGGTAGTGCTAAAATTCGAAAATTGAGTATATTCGGAGGTTAAAGTAACACACTTTACTGCCGATTATGGTAGTATCAAAGTTTGAAAATTGAATACATTCGGAGGTTAAAGTAACCCACTTTACTACCGATTGTGGAAGGGCAATTTTGCCATTACGAATATGCGAGATAAGGGCTTGCTTCAATTTACGTTTGGGTGACCCTATTTTGTATTATTGTTGGCCCCTAATTCCTTTTTGGTGGCCCCTAAAAATGCTAGGAAAAAAAGGCCAGCCCATGTGATGGGGCACTCCAAAAAACCTAATGTTGTGGGAGGGAGCATGAGAACCATCAACTGGAGGTCAGGGTTCGAACCCTTGTAATTGCTTACATTCCTAAATAAATGGAATTTAGGAATAGTCTGGGGACCATTGTACCAAGCTACCAAAAAAAAAAACTCCATCAAGGCTGGCGGATTGGTATGGAGAAATTATAAAATCAATTGGTCGACACTACATCAGCCATTGGTTTTCACACTACATAAAGCAATTGGTGGACATCAGCAACATTAACCCGAGTTGCTGGTGAATTCTTAAATTCAAACAGCGAATCTTGCTAACCACATTGGACCGTGCGTAAACTTGCCCGGGGTACTTTTGATCAACAACTGCATGTGATCAGACCTTTTGTGGGGCGAATTTCTAGATTCATCTGAAGTAGTACGTACGCACCTTAAATCTCTGACAACTGCGTATAGCAGTATAATCCTGAGAACAAACGAGTGATAATTCAAAGCCTGCAGAGGGAATAAAAACATTTACACCGACAGAAAACAATGGTGGACATGCGAAAAACAATACCTTTTGGTGGACCAAGACTGTAGCTGTACGTAGCTATGAATTAAGGCCGGTTAGTTAAAGGTCAAAGATCATACGATCAGTTCAATTATGTTTCGACATCTTTGGCTCTTTCTTGTGGCTTTTGGTGTTTCTAGCTAAGGAGTTAACTGACTTGAGGTCTGATTCGGCTTATATATCTGACTCGAAAATATATACTCCCTCCGTCCCTAATTAGATGAGCTACTTGGTTTTTAGTTTTGTCCACAAATAGATGAGCTATTTCACTAACCAAAGGGATATTTCTAAAACTACCCTTTTAATTGATTATTTTTTCTATAAGAAATATGTAAAATTTGATAGTCATGTTTATATTCGTTGCGTAAGTGTTTTAAAATGTTTTTCAACGGTATAAAGTTTATAAAAAACCGTGGTATGGTTTAAGAGATAAATCGTTTCTAAATTTTACTAATTATTGCTCATACGGGTATAATTGTAAAAAATACTTAAATATACTCCACTTTCCTCCTTGCCTTAAAATTTGTACAAACTACAAGTAGCTCATCTAATTAGGGACGGAGGGAGTATATGAGATTAAAAAAATGATCGCCCCATGTATTTGTTTGTAGTTCGTACTCAAAAGAAGAGATTCATTGACATCATCCCGTGCAAGTCTACAACTATAGACCGTTCGGGTAATTTCCTAATTTTATTAACCATAAATTGGTTACCCAATATGTTTCAATTGACGTCGAACTGAACTAGCTACAAAAACCATGTGGATTCACTCATGACTCATCATTTCATAAAGATATTTGGATGGGTTTGGCCACTCTAATTAATGCATCTTCGAACTGCATGCCTTTGTTAGGTGCAGTGTGTGTGTGTTTAATTAGTAACCGACATTCGTTTCAATTGACAACTACTTTCTCAACGACCATTACTAATTAAGAAACTTCTAATATTTTTGTAGACCTTTTCCGGTGCATCTCTATGTATATCATTGTTCATGTTTAGGATAAGTCTTATGGGCTAGATTAGCAGTTAAGTGTTGTAATTCAAAAAAAAAATGTTGTCTATTTGTTAACACTAGTTCTCTCTCCTACCAACTGCTTGCATGTGAACTAGCAGCGAGATAGTTACGCTGAATGGTTCAGCGCTGGGAAAACCACATTTTCGCAGAATGGTTCAGCGCTTGGCGATTTACTTTTTGATCTGACGGCTGAGATTTAAAGCACTGAACCGTTCATCGCCAGGCGCTGAATGGTTTACCGCTGGGCGGTGGTCCCAGCTGACGTGGACTGCTAATCTAGCTGCTAACTAGATTAGCCCATAAGACTTAGGTGGTTGTCCTAGCTGACGTGGATTGCCAATCTAGCTGCTAGATTAGCACCCCATAATAAGACTTAGCCTTATCTCTTTTCCTACACTTCTCTTGTCTAGTTACATACTGAACTGAACATACTGAGTTTTATATCATGGTAGACCTCGGGCTTTTACTCTCATGGTTTCCTTATATCTTCCTCCTTTTCTTCACCATCCTCTTCTATTTCAATAACAGTACTTTAAGTCTTCATCATCTTCGACTTTTATATTTCCAAAATCATACCCGTTAATCGGTTCTACTTTTGATGTTCTTGCGAATAAGCACCGACATAATCAATGGGCAACAGAGATTCGTATGCCCAACAAATACCTACGTGCTTCGATATCTCGGTGGTTGTATGGTTTTCACTGCTTATAGTGAAAATCTTAAACACATTGTCAAGTCTCACTTCTCTACTACCCAAAAGGTGTTTTCCTGCAAAACATCCTCAGTGATTTCTTTGGCAAGGGTATAGTCACTGCAAATGGTGATAGCCGGAAGTTTCAGAGACAAATTTTAAGTCATGAATTCAACCCCATGTATCTTCGTAAGTACGTCGTTGTTAAGGTTGAGATATTCCACCGATTGATTCCTGTTCTCTCAATGACAGCTGAAAAGAATTCAGAACTTGATCTTCAAGATATCCTCCTAAGGTTTGCTTTCGATAACATTTGCATGATTCGTTTGGGTATGACCCAAGCTATCTTTCACCATCACTCGAAAAAGAAAAAGAATTTGCAGTAGCGTTTGAAGACGCTAACATGATAACGGGTGAACGTATTGGTCAGGCTATCCTTTAGTTTGGAAACTTGAGCGATTTCTAAACATAGGATCAGAAAAGGTACTTAAACAGGCAATTACAATAATCCGGGAATTTGTAAGAAAAATTACAAGGCAAAAGAAACTCGAACCGAAGGAGAAATCTTCTTTTGAGTCTACTCATGATCTCTTATCAAGGATTGTTAAAGACTATAATTTAGATGAAGAATTTTTTATTGATATTGCCATAAATTTCATTCTTGGAGGTCAAGATACCACTTCAGCAGCCTTGACATGGTTTTTCTGGTTGGTTTCTTCCAATCCCGGAGTAGAGAAAGAAATACTAAATGAGATAAACCAAATAGCTGAAGAACCTGGTTATGACGATATCAAAGACATGGTTTATATTCATGCCTCACTTTGTGAGAGCATGAGAGCATGAGGTTGTACCAGTCGAAAGTAAAGAAGCAGCAAGGGATGACATTTTACCTGACGGAACGATTATAAAGAAAGGAATGATGGTCATGTATTCTTCTTAGAGCGACCGCAGTGGTGCGAGTATAACCAAAGACCAAAAAGGGGAAAAAAGACCAAAATTTGGGTTTAGTCTGGTGTGTGACGCTACGGGTGGAGGACTAAATTTGGTGGAGCGTGGATTATACGTTCGCCTGGTGTGGGGCGTGAAGTATACGTTCGCCTGGTGGTGGGGCGTGGATTATACGTTCGCCTGGTGTGGGGGAGATTTCGAAAAAAAAATTTAAAAAAAAAAAAAATAAAAAAAAAACAATGGGGCGGAGGTATAAACCTCGCCCATTCAAAATGTTTAAAAAAGTTTCGTGGGGTGGAGGTATAAACCACGCCCCACAATAAATTAAAAAGAAAAAATAATATATGGGGCGGGTATAAACCACGCTTGCTGTGGGGCGTAGACTTTACGTCCGCCTGGTGTGGGGCGAATACTATATCAACGCCTGGTGTGGGGCGAACACTATATCAACGCTCGACTAAAATTTGGGTTTGGTCTTTGCTCGCCGACCAAATTTAGTCTGAAAATTTGGTATAGTCTGGTATTTCATCTTTAGTCCGTCCCATTACGTCTCTATCTCTTCCCAAATTTTTGGTCTTGGTCGCCCACTGTGGTTGCTCTTATGCGATGGGTAGGATGTCAAATTTGTGGGGTTCGGATTGGAATGAATTTAAGCCAGAGAGATGGTTAAGAGAGAGATAACGTAACTGGAAAATTAAGCTTCGTGGGCAGGGATTCTTATGCGTACCCATATTTCACGCAGGTCCAACCGTCCAAGGATTTGCTTGGGTAAAGAAATGACATTCTTGCAAATAAAGGGAAAATGATTGAGGAGAATTAGAGGTGGATAAAGAATATGTAGAGGCAAGAAGAAGAATATCTTATTAGGAGATTAGAGAAGAATGATTACATAGTTTCCTTTATATACAACCCTAGGAATCTAGTTGGATCAAGACATCCAATGGGTAGTAGGCCCATGAACACTTCCTTATGCGGTTCAATAACAAAACTTTATACATAGTGCTTCACATATAGTTCTTCAAATGTCGTTCTCTCCTTGATGACTTGTCTTTGAAATCAATTGCCTTACTAAAACATTGACAAGGAAAAACCCAGTGGGATAAAACCTTGCTTCAACTCTTCACATGTAGTACTTAACATGTTGTCTCGTACTTTACATGTAGTCCATCACATGCAATACGATCTTCAAAGATCGATGAGTCTAAGTTAATTGCCTCGTTAAAACTTCGCCGGGGAAACCCAAAGGGACAAAACCCCAACTAAAGAAAAAGAGTACAATATTAAACAAATGTAGAACATAGTTAGACTCGAATATGTTGCCTCATTAAAACCTTGACACGGAAAACCCGGTGGGATAAAACCTTGTGAAGGGAAAAGAGTACAACGTGTGAGATGCAAGTAAAGGTGATCCACTCAGGATGATCACTTTTCTCCATTGAAGTTGACTAGTTGCATCACAACTTTTACGGTAGAAAATCCTCGTGGGAAAGACAATAGCCTTAGTTAGGAAATTACATTCCGGTATTTGTTGTTGTCTCATTAAAAACCTTGCCGAGTTATAAAACCATGTAGGAAAAAACAACCTCGGTGAAGGAAAATAGTTCAACATACTATTAGATGCTCTCCCGATGTCGGACAATTTTTCGTTAGTCTAATGCGATCGAAGGGGTTTATCACACTTTACTTTGGTGACTTGAATGTTTATAAGACAGGTGTTGTTGATTCCGGAAGTTACGTTGCTTAATGAGACTATCGTGTTTCATTTCTTTGATTCGAGATATTTTCAATAATATCAACACGATGTTTATGTCTTCAACGTTCAACATACTTGATGCTTTTAGTATTGTCTCGCTAAAAACCTTGTCGAGTAACAAAACCCTTTGGGAAAAAACTATTCTCGATCGAAGGTAAAAAGAGTACAACACAACTTCAATTTCAAGTAAATTATGTCGACATCATATCCTTGGATCCTCCCCCGATGTCGGCATCCCCCCGATTACTTTCGAGTTATTCTATTTGTTACTTTAGTTATGTACTTTTCAAATTGGATCCGGTAATGACCTGGAAAATAGCCTGCCTTATCTCCCCCGATTACTTTCGTTTGAGAAGAGATTATTATTCCTTCATAATCAACAACTTTTGGATTTAGTTTCATTAGCATTCCTTTTTATGTCTTTGCAGGGATAAAACAATTTTACGTCAATGATTACTTTTAAGTACATGATTACATTCACTATACCATTCCAATGACGTTGCGTTGGCGCGGAGCTATATCTAGCTAATAAGTTCCCTGAGGATGTAAAATTTAATCGAGTACATCATTATACTAAGTACAACAATGCGTCTATTGTACTTAGATAAGGGAATTTCATCTCCCAACACATCTTCGTCATCTTCCTTTAGACGAAATGGTCACATACTTACATTTGAACCTCGACTAATCATGGGAGTGCTATCAGGATGCATGTCTTTGTTAAATTGCCTGACAACATTAGACAAATACAAACTGGTGGGCTAATATACCACAAGCTCGGTATTCGATCGAGCTTTCCCCAAAATTTTCATCTCAAATTCGGATTTCAAATAGCTTTTAAGGTCTCTTATTACATCAAGAGTACATATCATGTCTGTAACATCAACATAAATAGCTAAGATTCCAAATCGGGAACTTTCTTATGAACACGCAAGGAAAAATAACTTACTTGTCTATCTCCTCCAAATCAAATAGCCACTTAGACGGGTATACCACATCCGCCTGATTGCTTGAATCTATAAGTGAGCGTTCTATCTAACTATAAACGCACTTTGTGGTTTAGAGTCATTTGATTTGGGAAACAAAAGTCTATCAAGTACTTTTGTAAATATCTTCTATCTCTTGATGCTTTTAGAGATACGTAACAACCATATATGCTGCATTTCAAGTCCTTTTGAAATTACCAAGCTAACTAAGTAGCGGAACTCTATAACGTTCATTACAAGGAACAATTCCGGGGCTTTGTGAGAAACCTCGCGCAACAAGGCGAGTCTTTGTACTTTAAGACTACTTTCTTCTCATTATGCTTTATGACAAATTAATTATGTATGTCCAATAGGCTTTACACTTGGTTGGTTAGCACTACCACACCAAATACCCGTATATTTGCCAAAGAACTAAGTTCTATCTGGATTGCGTAGGCCAAATATGCTATTTAATTGAAATTAATCAAAATAAAGCATGGTTCGATCTCATTGTGCTCTACTTATGGAGCAACTATTTATAGATTATATCATCACTGTGTATGCATGATCCTTCCATTGACTCATGTGCATTCTCATAATCCGTCAGGATTTTATTGTTCTCTAGAATCATTTAAAACTTCGGAGCGTCCTCCGGTTTGATTCATGGACATATTCAGAGACAATATGATGAGATGATTTCGATGATATAAATAAGTTGTGCCTTACTCACCTACTTCCTTTATAGGTGAGCATTGATCGAACACTGGTGGTCTCTCCATCTTCCTTTATGGAGCCACGGCCTCAACTACACTTCCACCAAGTGTAGTTGCAACACCTTAGTCTATGGTGTACCCCATACTGAGGATTTCTAATCTTGCAGGAATATTTGCAGCTGGTATGTGTGATCTTTTCACTTTAGCGACATCAGTATACATTCTGAAAATCGATTATTCTTTGTCACTTCACATTTACATTTGTGGAGTACAAGAATCAATATGAGACACAGTGGGAACACACCACGACAATTCCTGTCGTTCCCTTAAAAATACTTTTTCTTATCTCCCCCTAACGACGGGAAGACTGTCTCATTAAAGTGATAACTCGCAAATCTAGCGGTAAGAGATCTCCTGCCAAAGGTTTTAAAATGCGGATAATTGTTGAGAGTAAATATTCAACAAAATTACTTAATCATTTTCGTGACCCATCATAGTACGATGTGGACTCGTAATGGCACATATATAGTGCAACCAAAAATACGTAATAACACAAACGTCAGGCTTAAATTCAGTTACCAACTGGTACGTAGAAAATGTTGACTAATATTGGGTTCTAAAAACGAATTAAGTAAGGTGCGTGTAATATTGCATATCCCCAAAGCAATAAAAGTTAGGTTGGTACGCATAACCTATTCCGTAGGCACCATCTGTAACCTTTGATGGTAGCCTCTGCGAGACCAGTGGGTATAAGATGCTCTATATTGATCCTATTAAACATGCAATATTCATCAAGTCCTTTTGATGTAAATTCTCTAGCATTAATAAGGGTGGTGAGCCTTTGCGGTTTGTATTGTGTAATATGTGCTAGGAGTTTTCAAACGCAAATTTCTTGGGAACTATAACTAGTCCAAAATGTCAAAACATTCACGGATCCATCAGTCACTTTAATGGTCCGCATTCGCATGAATATTTTTCTAAAGTTCACCTTGTTTTCTTTGTAATATGGAATTTTTACCATTTGCATCTTAGGATGGTCTCGATCCTGTTTTCTCAAGACTTTGTAAAAAAATAAGTGATATGCTTTCTTACCTAAAAGCATAATGGGAATGGCGGTTGTGCATCTATTATTTTAGAAATCACTTATTGAGAGATATGTCATCACTTTGCATTCTGTCAATCTTTTTCCCATTTTCGTTCACTCAAATAAAGTGACATTTGTATGAGTTCTTTCAAAACAATCATCATGTCATAACCAAAGTTTCTTTATGGTTATGACCAAAGCCTGTATGAGTCAGTTTCCAACATTTCATCGTTGGAGTCAATATGATTCAATAATCCTAATATTATAATGAATCACATTGCACTAGATTGACTCATTAGTTTCTCTAAAATATGTTTCCTTCCAAATATATTAGAGACTATAAAAGATGCAATTAATTAAATTCTCATCATTTTGATGTTCCACATGATATCCATTTGCACGGTTACTTGGGAATTTAACAAGGTGTGATTATCTCTTGGTACATCTAGAGATTTTGCGACGTCTTTGTTCTATCTTGAAGAAAAAAATGAGCAATGCTGCGCTCGATAAGATAGTAAATTGGCCAGGCAAAGTTCTTGTTGCCATTAAAGTTGATGTAAAAATTGGTTGTTACTATGATACACATACACATTTTATTGTATATACCAACACCTATGACCAAGGTGCATTTCCAACTCTTTTATTTATGATGGGAGCCAGAATTACATTTTAGCTGATCCCATGTTCAATTGATTCCTATACTTTGGTGTCTACTGTTGGGGAGAAAAAAAAATCGTCTCATGATATATATGTCCCTCTTCACATGCTTTATATGAGTCGGTCTAACCCTCATTACTTTGGGGTTCTTTCCATTTTTTTGCTACATTTAGCTTAATTTGAGAAAAATCTTTATCTCAATAGGCCAAGAGAATCTCACTACACATGTCAACCAATTACTTTAGGTTGAATAGATTACTAAAGATAGTTCTCTCGTTGTCATACTTGACATATCTTGGTTTGTTAGTATCATGGATGAAGTAGAGAAATGGAAATTTTACGACTCATATCACCTCTTGTGAATTCTTCCACAAAAATTAGGATACATGTGATTTTATTTGCAACATATCTTTTGAAAATATCGACTCTTTAATAGTCGAGCCAGTGGATTACATCCCACGGAACATTTCAAAATTTGGGGAAAAAATATCAAGTATCCAATAATGTTGTTTAAGTACTTCTAAACCCCAAATGAATACATTAGAATTGAGTTGGTACAACCAATTGAACTAAAAAAAATCATTCAACTATAGCCAATATAATATTCAAGAGAACAAAGATAACAATAAAACCAAAATTCTTCATGGTCGAGATTAACAATCATAGTTTAAGTTATTTGTTTATATGATATGCACTTATCTTAAGACAAACAAAAACCAGAACTATATATGTTCTGAAAACAGCTAAATAGATAAGTCCAACAAATATTCAATGTAAAAACCCACGTTAGTTAGTTAGTTACATACCTCAAGTTTTGGTTCCCAATGTACTGTATATAGGCAAGGCAGGAGCGACCTTGGCCGCGCATATCCCAAAACCAGAGAAGGACAGAAGAACTGGATAACAGCTGCAACAGGGCAGACCAAACCGAACCGGGTGGACTGGACCGGACCTAACCGGGTGGACCAGACTGGACATTTTTCTTTCAAACGGCTTTCACAAATTCACGCTAGACGGTCTGGATCGTGAAGGACGTTTTTTTTTTTTTCTTTGGGCGGATTTTTTTTTTTTTTTTGGTAAGTGAATGATTCACCCTCGCACATTAATACGGACATGTTATTAGATACACAATGCAATACAATCGAGTCAACTCAACACATCTTTTATAAAAATATAATTTGAGCATTCAAAGCATGTGATATGAAATGGTAAACTATTAGACCATACAGAAAATGCATAGTGTCAACAAATGGCATAAATTCTTACTTAATGTTAAGATTATAGCCCATTAAAGTTATCAAAGTTCACAAATTGATAGTACGCCAATATGTAACGTCACAAAGCATGCATTACAAAACGATTTTTTTTTTTTTTTTAATGGAAAGACGTTACAATTTATTTATTTACAAAGGGAATAAATGAACAGATAATAAATATATAATAAAGTGTATCATAAAGTCTAAAAAAAATGTTAACTACAATTAACAGCATTAAAAAATGAAAAACGTTGCACGTTTGGGATACACCAATCATACGTTCCATTTTATTTTATTTTTTTTAAAGCGTAGATAACCTAAATTGTATATCACTAATGGATGTAAACACGCCATCGACTTCAACAAACAGGTCATGGTATAAATATATCTAAATCAAAAGTTTAGTTCATGGTAAAAATCAAACCCGTCATGGTAATTCATGGTGCTTAATGAACATAAAAAAAAAAAAAAAAAACAGACAACCATGGAAACACGATCACTACGTACAAACAATTATCAAAATATATATCATCATAACACTTGCAATTGCAAACGGACAAAATACTGTTTAAAAATTATAGATTAATGACATTCATATCATGTGCAAGCAATCATCAATGGAAGGACAATTCATATCATGTTGTAAAGCACACATTACTCGTATATTGAATCAATGGAGACTTTATATTAAAGGTTTGGATTTTGGGGTATCGTACCTTTAAACACCTTTGGCAGAGAAAAATAAAATAATAGAAGTGCAGTTGATTGAAAAATCTCTCTTTGCAGCGGCGAAGCTCGTGTTCCAACAAGTGCAGTTGATTGATCTCGGAACCGATGAAGATTGATCTTCTTTGTTCGTCGATTTAATGATAGTCGTACCATTGTGATTGAAATAATAAAAACAAAATTTAATCATAGAACCAAAAATCAAATTCGGGAGATCGCATTTGAATTGATGATTACTAAAAAGAAATCGGGAAGAGCTAAAAAGAAATCGGGAAGAGCTCGTGCATGATAACGTGATTGAGGAGAATTAGAGGTGGATAAAGAATATGTAGAGGCAAGAAGAAGAATATCTTATTAGGAGATTAGAGAAGAATGATTACATAGTTTCCTTTATATACAACCCTAGGAATCTAGTTGGACCGCACATCCAATGGGCCGTAGGCCCTGTAACAGAAAAATATTTGATGGAGGCGTTTTATGATGGGGGCAGGTGGGACAAATCATGTCTTGACACGTGCCTTTGCTATAAATTGATTCCATCAAATTTTGTTTCCAAATATATAAAAGAACTGTATTTTTGGTGAAAATACTGGTTATCTTAACAAGCTTGGTAAAGGGACGGCATGAAATGGTAGAGGGGCGGCAAGTGTGATAGCAATGTCCCTCTTATTGGTTACGGGGTGTCCTATAGGGGGTGTAGATTGACTAGATTACCCTTTTCACCTTAAATTAACCAAAATCAAATCATTTTTTTAAACCTAATGAATCAGAAAAAATCAAAGCAGTTTTTTTTTTCATCTTCTCTTCTCCTCCGTCAACCCTAACCTCCATTAAAACCGAAAATTTTATCGTCTTCGATTAATCGGCGATTTGAAAAATGTTTGGAAAAACCCAGTTAGGGTTTAGTTTATCGTGTTGGATTTAAGTTAATTTTGTATCAAAAATTAGGGTTTTGTATGAAAATTGAAATTGAAATTTCTGGGTTTATGTGAGTTACGGTTGGTAATAACTCAATTACGAACCGTTACTGGAGATTTGAAGAACATACGGTTGGTAATAGTTCAATTACCAACCGTATGTTCTTATATCTGAGAATTTTCTTCAGTTACGGTTGGTAACTATTTTAGTTTACCAACCGTAACTGAGTTACGGTTGGTTTCGAGCATTTAATTACCAACAGAATCGAAGTTACTGATTGGTGTCGAGCATTTAATTACCAAATCAGAATCTGGTTTTACGATTGAATCTTCCCCAAATTTAACCGATTCACGGTTGGTATTCGATAACTTACGAATAGTAACTAAGAGTTACGGTTGGTAACAAGCAAAATTGCAACCGTAAGTTCTTCTGAAAATTCAAAAGTTTTGATTTTGTTATGTAATTTAGATAATTTTGAGCGAGAAAAAGCTAATTGGAACTAATTTAGAAGTATATCGGGTCACTAAAATCACTCATTTTGGTTGAATGAATCAAAATCTAAGGTTTCACAAATATCACATAAGTTTTCTTTTTTTTCTCCTCTAATTTTTTTTTATAACTTTAAAAATCTGATTTTAGAGTTATAATAAGTGAAAATTAATTATCAACACTAATCTTGATTATTAACAATAAGGGCTAATTAGTCATTTCCAGATTTTTCATTGATAAGGGGCACTTGAATTTCCTTGTAATGACCTTTTTTGTCTTATTAGATTGCCGCCCCTCTACCATTTCATGCCGCCCCTTTACCAAGCTTGTATCTTAATTAGTGATATTTTATCCTTTATATTTTTGGTAATAAAATTTGTTAAACAATTAATTGGAAAAACACGTGTCAAGACATGATTTGTCCCCCATGCCCCCATCATAAAACGCCCCCATCAAAAATTTATAACAGTAAGTTTTACGTCGATTCCGAGTGGTTCCAATTGCAAACGGGATACATTTTGCACCAGTGTTCGTCTCGCATGTGATTTCGCAAATGAAAGGTGGCTTCCCAATTAAGATTAAAAAAAGAACCTCATAATACTTTTTTTTTTATGCGAAAAAGGATTAACATTAATTTGGAACTGAAGCATCGTACAATAACTGTGAATCAATAACATCAGGAGGATGATCTAACCAAATTCTAGAAAGTCTATGCCTTCTGCTGTACTTTGCAAGAGTATCAGCAGAATTATTACATTTTCTCGGGATAAAACTACACTCCCAACTAACAAAATAACTAAGCTTATCCATAGCATCAAGAAGGAGTGTTTCACTTTCCCAAGCAATTGTTGTTGCAGTTTTATTAACGTAGCTTTCGATGCCTTTGAGATCTGTCTCAAGAATGATATGAGTAAGCTTCATCTCCTTGCACCAACTAACGGCTTCATAGAAAGCTAAGCACTCCGCCTGCTCCGAACTGCTTATTCCTGCATAGCATTTTGCGGCGCCACCCCTCCATGTTCCTGCACAATCACGAAGTATTAAAGCAATGCCTGTAAAACCATTGTTTAAGTCATATGAGGCATCACAATTCAATTTAAGGAAAGGAGAAATAGGGGTCTGCCAATGTCTTTCAACGGGCAGAGAAGGTTGCACTAAGTTGTTCTGACTAGTAGTTCTTCCATACTGATTTTCCAGATAGGCTGAGAAGCTTAATGCCTTTTTTGCAACAGATTGTGGTTGAACCTTCAACTTTTGAAAGTTCACTTCGCATCTTGTGTTCCAAATGGACCAAGTGACCACCAGAAATGTCTGGAACCAGCCATCAGCAGAGTTTTGTAGTTGTTTTTGTTGTAGCCAGCTATCGAACATTTCAGCCATGTTGTTGTAGACTCCCGTTAGAACCAGAGAACCTCTAGGGATAAGTAACCACACAGCCCTAGAAAAAGGGCATTGAAATAGCACATGCATAAGTGACTCATCATGTTGATTGCATAAAGGGCACTGTATGTTGATATGATGGAAGTTCCTTGACAATCGCACTTTCGTCGGTAAGATATCTGTGAGGCATTTCCAGAAGAAATGTTTTATCCTTGGCCACGTTTGGATCTCCCAGAAATCTTTCCATTTGATTTCCGTGTCTTGAATTGTTGTAGAAACTTGTAGATTCCCTTGACTTATTTCATGTAACTTGTTATAAGCTGATTTCAAAGTAAAATAGCCGTTCCTGGTTGTTGAACTGAAGTACTTATTTCAGTAATGGATTTTAAATTCAAATCCCCAATTATGACCCACGGTTGTTGAACTGAAGTACTTAAATCTCTGATATATCTCCACTGCTTTTCTTTGTTATTAGGGTAAGGAGACCCGTACATACATGTGAGTAACCATGCTGGCTTAGAAAGATCATCCTGCACTGAAAAGTTAATAATCCAAGAGTCGCAGTTGATGATATTAAAAGTAAAACCGTCCTTCCATAACAATATAATACCCCCAGCTAAACCTCTTGAGGAGATTAGTTTATGATTAGGGAAATTATAAGGTCTGACTAGTTTTAACATTTTAGTTTCTCCTATTTTAGCCTCTGAGATAAAAATAACATCAGGGTTATACCTAGAAATGAGATCCTTAAGATGATCTCTAGGTTTTTTGTCAGCAAACCCCTGACAATTCCAAGCAATAATCCTCATATTTTCAGTAACAAGTCTATTACGACTAAAATGATGATGATGATTGGTAGTAAAGACAATCCTAATATGGAGATACAAAAAGCGTGTAAACTTACTATAGTAAAAAAGATTATAAGACTGAAAAACCAAATATAAATTTAAGTTTTTGTGGTTAATTACCTCAGTTGCATGGCTCTCTGGATTACGCATGAGATTCTTCCTTGCGTCAGTATATTGTTGACGGCTCTCTCCAGTTTCGACCCCATCCATTATTTCAGATCGTGTGTTATTGGCAATATCACTCATGGCTCCACCATGAACGGCTAAGATGGGACCATGAATTGAAGGATTTGAGCCATTATCTTGAGTAGGTTGATTTCTAGCTCTTTTTGTCATCCTTTCTTCTTCTGCTTCTATCATATTAACCCCCTCCTGCTCATTCCCCATAGTATCATCTCCAGAATCTTTCCCTTTCTCTCCAGAATGATCTTTTGATTTTTGATGCTCCTCATATTCTTCTACTGTCATTGCCCTTTCTCGTAATATCTCAGCAACTTCTTCACAGATTGCATCATCATGGTCTATAATGTAACATTGGTCGCACATGCTATGAGGTTGTTTGAGCCAATGATAACGAATCCACACTGGTTCTCCATGATTTGAGTTCCACCATTCTCCTCTCTTTAAAGGCTCTAACAGATCAATTTCAATACGCGCAGTAATCATATTACCTGATCGAGGTCTACAATTTTTTGGATCCGTAGAGATTTTCTTTCCCAAGTCTTCTATCGCTTCATTCACCACTGCTTCATGATGGTGTTCCAGCAGCAATCCTTTGAATTGTACACTCCAGGGTTGCTTCCTAAAGACATAATCTGAGTACGCTATCGCTGTTGTATATTCTTGCAAGGCTAGTAAACATCTTTGAACATTCCATGGAGCTTTCTTAAGAACATCATTCTTATCCTTTTCAGTGTTAAACTTGAAGACAAACAAGTATTTTCCAACGATCATTGTTTCTCTCTTTTTATAGTTTTTCCATAAGAGGTTAAGTTCCTCTTTGATATCAGAAGTTTCAATATCCTCTTTCTTAGTTATCAGCTTTCCAATCAAACTGAAAGACCATGCAGATGCAGCAGCATTTAGGTTTCTTGCAGAACCTATAACAACTCTTGAAGATCTAATAGAGGTATCCTTCATAATACTCTTTATTCTTTTATTATAGCTTGTATTTTATTGATATTATTCTTTTATTATAGCTTGTATTTTATTGATATTACTATTTATTTTATTATTATTGTTTGTATTTTATTGAGGAGAATAAATAATTTTCAGTTGTAAAATTTTAGGTCCATGTCATGCATCTGTATGTGATTTGGTTTTTTGTTACTGGTACTTATGTCTAGCCTACATTAAATTCGATGAACAAGAGTTTTCTCTATTCTCTTTATTGATAATTTTGGACGGAAAAGTGAAAATCTATCTCCTAATGGCGAGTTACTATGATATCCAGTGTAACCTCCACCTCTAGCATTTATCAAATGAATTGCTTCAAGATATCGAAGAAAATTTGTCAGAGATCGACAAAATTCAAAGAAATTTTCTTTGGAAAAAGATCTGAAAAACCTAAAGGTTTGTTCTACATTTCTTAGAGCAAGTGTACGAAACCAAAGGAGTCGGGTGGTCTTGGATTTAGAAATATGGAAATTTTAATAGTGCCATGATAACTAAAATTACATGGAGGCTGGTAACTCAACCTGATTCCTTATGGACTACTACTATGAAAGCTAACCTCTTCAAAAATGACCTGATCGTCAGAGTGGATACAAAGCCAAAAAGTAATGATTCTTGGTTATGGAAAGGTATTCTGGAAGGGGTAGCAAACTTACAACAATACTACAAATGGGAGATAGGAAATGGTAAATCAATCAACATCTGGGAGGATAGATGGATTGATGATAAAAAAAAAAAAAAAAAAAAAAAAAAAAAAAAAAAAAAGGAAATTCTAACGAAGCCACCTCTCTGCCCAACCACTCTAAAAACAGTTAATGAACACATGGACATCATAGGAGAATGAGATATGGACATCATCAACCTTTGGTTCACTGTTGAAGATCAAAAAGCTATCAGACATACCAACAAGAACATTCACAAGGAAGATACTATAATCTGAAGCCTGACAAAAAATGACAAATTCTCTGTTAAATCTCTTTATGACAAGAAAATTCAAGATAAGTATAAGGATGATACTCATAATCCTGCTTGGAGCTAAAATATGGAAGCTGGATACTTCTCCCTCTATCCAAATGTTTGTGTGGAAATGTGTTAATGGAGTTCCATAACTGCTAGTATCCTAAGCTACATTGACCCAACTTGCACTCTATGCAACACCTGTAGATGGGGCAAAACGAGTTGCTGGTTTTTAAGGAATTGAGGAGACGACCGTGCGGAAGAAACTCCTTGAACCGAGCGAACTGTCAAACCTCACACAGATGCAATGCAAAAAAGGGAGTGCTTGGAATTCGAGAGATCAATCTGTAGGACTCCGGCCTAAACCAAGACAATGGCCGTTCCGAGTCAATTCGGTCACAAGAGAGGATGGGTCGATCTGTAGGAGGAAGGCGAGAAATGTGTGAGATCAATGATGATCGAAGATTGTAGGTGTGTTATGTATTCTGCGTGAAGAAATAAAATAAGCTATGATTGATTTAATTTTCTCTGTTGAGAGTAATTGCTCAGAGGTTGATATGTTAATCTCTTGTTGTCTGTTTGACGAAATATTGTCTTGTTTTTAATCATGATTCAGAGGCTTATTTATATTGCTAGAATTGTGAAACAGCTTGATCCCATGAAGTGTGACAGTTGCTGGAGTCAAAAAGTTGGGAAGTGGAAATCGTGTTAAAACCAGTTTCTCATCGTGCAGAGACTTGGTTGATTTTCCATCCACTACTTTGTTAACTCCTCCAACTGATTGCACGACTTGCTCACATTCTCATCGTGTGTATGAACACACTTACCGTAGACCTCCAGACCAAAACCCTAGTTAATATCCCCCCATGTAACACGATTGATGTCTCATGATTGTGGAGTCTGCAAGGCAGACGTGTATTTAGTTAGTCAGTTGCTGACTTCATGGGACGATGAGTTCTTGTATTGCTGAGTTGAACATGATTTGCAAATGTTCTGAGATTCATGAATTGAACGTTTCCGTTGAGACAAAGGTATAATTCTCAAGTAAATGTTGATGGTTAAGGTGAGAAAATATTGCTCATTCGATGAATTGTTGAATATTGATAGTTGAACCAATATTCCTTGGTTTGAGCAAATATTGCTCATCTGAGCAAATGTTGCTTGTTTGATGAATAATTGGTAGCATGACCAAATAAAGTATTAAATTAAAATACTGGCAACTGAACCGAGTATAATTAATAAAATGTTGATCATGGGATCAACGAAAAATTATTAGCGTTCGAATCTGGAATTATGAACCTTGGACTCGAAACCCTAATTTGATCAATTGATGATCAATTGGTGATTTATTAAAAATCAACCATGGACTGAAGGAGGGACCGACTACATGGGATGATGGGTCGACCATGTAGCGCCCAGATGCTCAAGTGAGCAAATACCAAAGTCTCTTGAAGACCAGTTGATGAAAGGATGATTAAATGCTGGTTTAATCATTTATTAAAATAATGCTCGTCTGAGCCTTAGGTGATAAAACCTAATTAATTATGAAGAGATGAGGGACCGACCAAGGGGTCATGAAATCAGCCTTGGTTGGTCACGAGACCGAATGACGATCGTTTTATGAAAATTCCAAATTGTTTGGAAGAGTTTGAACCTAATGTGAACAAATTAGGTCAAACGATGAAAGTATGAGGGACCGTCATCTTGCAAGCCGAAGAGCCAACCTTGGTCGGTCAAAGTAATATGCTCATCTCACCAAAGTGTTCGCGTCTCAGTCCTGAGAATTTTGATATTTTCTGGCGTTCATTTGAGCAATCATTTGAGAAAATATGAAGAAATCGAGGTTTTTCCTCAAACTGCGGAAACTTCATAAGATGAAGGAAATAATAATAAGAAAATGAAGGAGTCATGAAGTGTGGGACCGGCTATGGCCAAGGCATGGCCGTCCGGCCAATAAGCCCGTCCCATGACACTTTTTCGTAATTTTATATTATTTTTCATGATTTTAGGGAAATACCATGAAATCAAGGAGTTTGTTGAAATAAAGGAGTTTTCCTTGAAGTAAAGGAGTTTCCATGAGAGGAAGGAAACAAATAATATTAATAATAATAAAATAAGGGCGTGTGGGGACCGGCTTGGGCATGGTCAGGCGGCTAGGGCCCGGTCCGTGAGCTTTCCCTAATTTTATGTATTATTTCATGATTTGAAGGAAATATCATAAAATCAAGGAATTTCATGGAATGAAGGAAACATAAAAAATAATAATAATAAAATAAGGGGCGTGTGAGACCGGCTACGGCATGACCGGCTGGCTAGGGCCCGGTCCCACGAGTTTTCCTAATTTTATATTATTTTTCATGACTTGAAGGAAATATTATGAAATTAAGGAGTTTTCATGAGATGAGGGATATAATAATAATAAAATAATGAAGAATCATGAGGTGTGGGACCGGTCACGACTAGGGCATAGCCGGTCGGCTAGTAGACATGGTCCCACGACACCTTTCCTAATTTTATATTACTTCCTTGATGCGAAGGAAACACCGTGAAACTGGGGAGTTTCCTTAAAACGAAAGATATTTGTTCAAATGAAGGGATTTTCATGAGATCTAGGAAAATAATAAAATATGATAAAATATAGAATTGGGCGTGGGATTGGGATTGGCCACGGCACGACCGGCCGGCCGGTGGGCCCAGTCCTCTAGCGCCTTGATTAATATTTTATTATTTACTATTTTGTTCCTATTTTGCATAGGTTCATCGTTCCTTCGTATTTTGGAATGCTCGTTCGTGCATTCAGGTGCTCGTTAGTGTATTATTGATGAGTACACTTGCACCATTTTAGTCGGGGCTTATTCGATAGTTGCTCAGGTGTCCGTGTATTGAATATTTATTACTAACACATGGAATTCTGCTGGGAAGAACCATGAATTGAAGTAATGAAATATTATGGAAAACATAGAATATTTTCCAGGGATTCAGTTAATGAATCTAATGATTTAGGAATAATTAATTGATGGCTCTATACTAGTACGATCGTCTAGGAGCATTAATTATTCATGAATTGAGTGATATGAGCTTGTTGAAGCGTCATATTTCTTTTATATAGTCAGGGAAAATAATTGTTACATCCTGAAGACGTTATTGCTCTATACTAGCAGGCAAGCTTTCTAGGAGCCGTCTAATCTTTCGATTCTATATATAAGTAATTACTGAAATTGCTCAGTATTCATGAGATATGTCGTTGCCTCAGTTGAGAGACTACACATCTACATATACTCTGAGAGACAGTATTCTCGTGGCATGAGCTTTCATGCTTCAATGAGAGACATGAGCCTCAATACTCATCTGATTGCTGGATCAGGAGCATGTATAATTATGGTTTTACGATTTTATCCCTTGTCGAAAATCCACCATCTACAACACCAAAGAAATATTTTTCACACCATCCTCTCTTGTCCTTATGCTTCTGAAGTCTGGAGTCACTTATTTGGCCCTCAACACCAACTTTTCATCAACTTTAGAGATTTTATTGATTGGATGAACAGTTGGTTTCAACCTCAAAATCCACATCAGGACTGGATTCCAATATATTCTAATATATGATGGTTTATTTGGAAAGCTAGATGTGATTTTCTCTTCAACAAGATCAAACGTTTTGCTAGCAGAACTGCCAACAAGATTACTCAGCATCTTTGCTCTCATAACAGGGTCATCCATAACCCATCTCACGTCCTGAATAACTTATATTATAGAAGGCATGATCAGCAAAGAATTTCCAGACTAACTAATAACCACACACAAAAAATTGATGTTACCATTAGCATTAGCTACATGAGCTTTATTTACATGGGGCCAAATGCTGATAATATATCATACACTAACTTTGATCTAATTGCAATGAACTATGGAGGTACGTACGTGGGAGCAAGGAATATAAAAGACACTATCACTGAAGACGGAAAATCAAGGCGTGGAGCTGAATTAGCCAATCAATGGGCCAAAGAAATACAAAGAGCAAATGTAGATTTTCAAGAAGAAGATAATGCAACCTTGACAGACATTCAGGATATCTATCAAAACGAAGTGCAGAACAGATTCAATCAGGGATATCATCTAATGGGAGATGGCAACTTCGAAGCAGTTTCTTTTGTCATGGGGAAGTTGACTCAAATCAACAGACAACAAAATATTATGGCAGTTAAACTTCATAATTTAGCTTTTACTTCTTCAGGTTTAGATAACTTTAATGGAAATGACCTAATCTCATGTCTTTATTTAGTCAAATTCAATCCGTTGTGATTCAGTTTGGAACCACGAAAAACTCTATTACTATCTCCACCTTGTTAGGCTCTGATGACAGAGTATTGTAACTGGCGAGAACCTACCTTCTTTCTCAGGGCAGACCTCTCGTTTTTCTTATAATAATAATAATAATAATAACGGATACCTAACACAGCTGGTCGTCCCCGTTCCCCAAAGTTTCATGCGTTCCAGGAGGTCCCAGGTTCGAGTCTCCAATGGCGTAATATTGCAGAAATTAACATGGAAGG
Source organism: Papaver armeniacum (assembly GCA_023531295.1). Lineage (NCBI taxonomy): Eukaryota > Viridiplantae > Streptophyta > Magnoliopsida > Ranunculales > Papaveraceae > Papaver > Papaver armeniacum. The sequence continues at coordinate 406,719 of JAJJWW010002949.1, forward strand.
TAGAGTTAGTTTGCCCCCCTTGTGACACAATCTCAACCCCCATCCGCTTCGGCTCCTTTGGCTAGGTTACCCATAAGGCTCGCTGGTATGCTAGCTCAACAACCTGTTCAATTAATTTAGTAGTATGTTGTTGGAGCTTAGCTTGTTAGGCTTCCAACTAGTTAATGGCATACTCTTTATCCAATAATATTGTTAAAATAATAATAATAAAAAGGTCTTCTCTATTATAAGCACGACTCCAAGGAAAACCTTGATTGCTTATGAATTCTCAGCTTAATAACTGAAATAAGTAAAAATGAACTGATTAGGAATGATAGTCTTAGGCTGGGTTTGGTAATGTTTTTTTTTTCCAAAAGCACTTTTAAAAGAACTTTAAAACCTATATATGTCAATAATTTTTTAAATTAGTTGTTTGGTAAAAAAAAGTTAAAGCGCTTTTTACCCAAAGCACTTCCCAAATTCCTCAACTTTTAAAATCTGGGAAGAAGGAGCTTTTAAAAGCTATAAAAGCATATGCTTTGGTCTCACTTAAATTTAATGCTTAATTAATCTTTTTTATCCCGACTTTATTTTATAAATGACAAAAGTTACCCTTATATCCAATCAATTTTTTATTTATTATATTTTATTCTTTAAATATTAATATTATTTTATTTTATTTTCAAACTATTTTATATACCATTTCATTTAATTTGTCAATAATAAAAATAAAAACAAATATTAAACAATCACTTTATTTTAGTTTGGTTTTTTGTTTACAAATTATATATATATATTAAAAAGTGGTTAAATAAAATATTTTTTTAACAATCATAATAAATAGTGACAATTAGTAAATTTAATATTATATATATTTATATTTAATAGTAAAAATTTAATTATTTTTAAACCCAATAAAATTGAAAAAACTATTTTCAGAGAAATGACTGTTTTTGTCATTTGCTACAAAAACAATGATTCAATCTGATATATTACCAAACACACTTTGATTTCTTTTTTATCAGCTTTAACTTTAACTAATTTTTTACCAAACATCTAACTGTTTTTTTCTCACAGCACAACACAACAACACACAGCAGAAAAGTGCTTATACAAAAGCCGCAGCAATACCAAACTAAGCCTTAATGTCTAGAAGAATAATTGAGGGTTGTTTACATTTGATGGAAACAATCAAATGGATGAACTTGAACACATATGGCTCTCTCATCCCCAACTCAGGCAAGTAGTTGAATCAGCTTGGGAACAACAACAAGACAATGAACCTACTCTCGATCTCCAACTCAAACTCATAACAACTGGACAAACACTCCTAGAATGGAACAAAGTAACTTTTGGCCACCTACCAACTATGATCAAGAAATCGACAGCCAACATAAAGCACGCTCAACACCAATGTGTAACCCAATCGGGCTCTGATCTGGAATACTAGCTACAACAAGAGAAACAGCTACGAATGGACCACATAGAACTTCTACAATGTCATGCGACATACTGGCAACAAAGATCTAGAATTCAATGGCTACAATTAGGAGATCTCAACACAACCTTTTTTCACACTAAAGCTACCATTCACACAGCTTGTAACAATATAAAAAAATTACAAGACCCACAAAACAACTGGATTAACAAAAAAGAAGACATTGTTCAACTCATTCTGGATCACTATACTCAACAATATACGGCGCCGCCTACAGTGATAAATGAAGATTTCTTTACAAACATCAGACCAAGATTATCTCCCAGACAGCCAAAAATACTTACGAAGGAAGTAACTACATCAGAAATCAAACAAGCCCTCTTCTCTAAGGGTGTTCATGGTCGGTTTTGGTTCGGTTTCAAGCCAAACCAAAACCGAAACCAATACTATCGGTTTCTAAAAATTGAAACCAAACCAATCCATTAACCATTGGTTAGGTTTCCAAATGGTTCCAGCCGGTTTCGGTTTTCCCAGTGGTTTTTGGTTAACCAATAATTATGTCAAACCAAAAAAAAAAAATTACACTAATTTCTGAGAAAAAAATAGTATTGGTTTACAAAAATTTACAGACAAAAAGTAAATAAAAAAAAATATCAAGAGTAGTTAAAGCTTACTCTAAATCTAGAGATCAAAAGAAGATTTAACTAATGGCAGTGACATCTCTAATGAAAATTTAAACAATGATTATTTTTTTTTATCAATATTCGGTTAATCATTGGTTATTGGTTCGGTTTCTCTATCATACCAAAACCAAACCAGTAATCTCGGTTTTCATCTTTTCTAAACCAAAACCAACCATTACTTAATGGTTCGGTTCGGTTTTCCCCCTAATCGGTTTGGTTTGGTTCGGTTTCTCGGTTAACCAGTAATCATGAACACCCCTACTCTTCTCCATAAATTCTGAAAGCGCTCCAGGTCCAGATGGCTATACAAGTAAGTTTTTCAAAGTCTTCTGGGAAACAACTCACCCCCAACTGATAGCAATGGTTAGAAGTTTTTTTATTAACTTAAATATGCATCCTCTCATGAATCATACGAACATAACACTAATACCTAAAGTCGACCATCCTTCAAAACCATCACAATACATACCCATAGGGCTATGTAACGTCACATATAAAATCATCTTAAAAATTTTAGTTAACTGAATTAGACCCCTTCTCCCCTTCTTAATAAGCCCTTACCAAAGTGCTTTTGTTCCACAAATATCAATACACGATAATATAGTAATTGTCGGAGAACTATTCCATCATATCAGAACTTCAAACCTCACCAAAGACCCAAAAATAGCTCTCATGCTAGACATCCAGAAGGCCTATGATAGCTTAGATTGGGGATTCATCAAAACATCATTTACAAAACTAGGAGGTCCACCAGCCTTTATAGAATACATTATGCTATGCGTAACAACAGTTACATACTCGATCAACATAAATGGTACACCCCATGGCTACATCATCCCAAGTAGAGGTATCAGACAAGGAGACCCACTATCTTCCTACATTTTTATATCATATGTGCTGAAATCCTATCTACAAATCTAGGAAACCTTCAAAACCAAAAATTAGTTCAAGGTCTTAACATATCAAAAAAAACACCACCAATTATACATCTAATGTATGCGGATGATTTACTAATCACATACAAAGCTTCAGACCAGATTAACCAACACGTTAAACCCCTGCTCCACTCCTATAGCACTTCAATACTACCAAATCAGTAATCATCCATCACTCAAACCTAGACCCAACCGAGATAAACAATCTCCAGCAATTTTTTCAATATGCCGGCTACATCAAAACCACCAACCTATCTAGGAGTACATTTCAAACATGGAAGGACTTCCATTCAAACCTTCGCTCCCTTCCTATAGAGATTAGCCCGAAAGGCTAAAGGATGGATGACAAAATGCCGAACTCCAGCCGGAAGACTCACTCTAATAAAAACCTCCCTAATTCCAACCTCAAATCACATCATGCAAACACAAAACCTACCTACCAATATACACAAACAAATAGATCGTATCACCAGAGATTTTTTCTGGGGACACGACTCAACAACTAAAAAACTACACCCTATAGGATGGGATAAAGTAACAAAACCATTATCAGAAGGAGGATTAGGAATAAGGAAGAGCAGTGATCATAATAAAGCACTCCTTATGAAAAGAATCTGGAATCTACATAAACAACCTAACTCTATCTGCGGAAGTTTGTTCAGTGCAAAATATCTTGATCAACAACCAATTCTACAAGGCATTGATTCTATACCCTCCTCCACTAGTCCTCAATGGAGACAACTGGAATCAATAGTCCCTATATATTCTATCTTCGTCCACGTTAACCATTTCATTAACTGCTTCATTTTCTCTATTTTAACTTTCAGAGAATGTGTATGATCACAACAAAGGAGCGAAAGTGATGAATATACTAGAACGATCAAGAATATGACAAATGAAAGAAAGCTCGACTAAGTGGTGGAAGTATAAAAATTCGATACAAATTCTGCGTAAAAATCTAAATCCATATAATATGAAAGCTACGGGGTGGGTATGGGGCGAGGACCTTGAATCCCGTCCCCGCCCCATCCCCGTAGCTTAGGTTTTGGGTATTACCCGTACCCGACCCATCCCCATTTGTGCGGGTAAAACCCTGCCCAAACGGGACGGGTACCCACGGGGATGGAACATATAAGTACCAAAACCAATGAATGATCGATGCTAGCTTGCTATATATCCAAGTCACTACAAGAAAACTTGGATTTAGCGACTACTCTGTTTCAGTGGGTATAAGTCCATTTTCAGCGACTGGAGCTCTCTAGCAACCAACATGGCAACGAGTACGCTCAGTGACTAAAGCTTGCTTTGCTGAAGACTTGGACCAACCATGCTGCTGGTAGAGATATCTTTCAACTAAAATGGACGACGAAATTTTTTGTCGGAAGTTACCTCCAATATCTACGGATTATCGTTGGTAGAAGCATAAAGTATTTGTGGCTGTAATATTTCACCCACTGAAGAATTTGTTGCTGAAGACTAATACATATTTGGTAGAGGTGGCTGCTAAAGATTTTCACTTACTGTATTTCAGTTGGTGAAGTTTTTTTGATGTGGTAGGTTAAGGATTTTAGCCACCCCTTATTTAGAAGGTCATGGGTTTTATCCACTAATGTTTAGTTCGTAGAGGGGTTTAGCCGCAGAAAAATGGCTGGCCAAGGTGTAAGGTGTGACTGGTAAAGAACTCAACCAACATAGGTCCAGTCATTCACCTTCACTTGGTGAAGGCCCTCAGCCAACAACGAATTTGAGCTGCTAGAGAGTGACTCACAAAAGTATAATGCAAAAAAGATATGGATTTATTCTGAAAATAATACAACAAAGTCGACTACAAAATCCATCCATCTCTTCTGGTTAACCAATAAATAAGACAACAAAAAACTTTGGAACATATTTGCGTGCTAACATACATAATCATTGTGTATTAAAAAGAAAAACTGACCAAAATACTACGACATCATGGACACACGGGACACAGGCATTTGAAAGTAAGGATGCGGGGTTTGTACTCACTAAGCTACGACCATTCATAGTCCATTTGTTCCTTTCCACACCTTTCCATCTGTTCCTTTGGTATGTATGTGTTTTGCGGGGGTCCGAGGAAGGGAAGGGAAGCGAAGCATTCAAACTCGGGTCCAACTCGGAAACTCACAAGTCAGTGTATGAGTCCACACAAATGCTTAAGTGCGGCAATGAGAGATCTCCAAATCAACAAATGAAGCTCTTTGCACACTTCCTGCAATGTAGCTAAGAAGCTTTGTCCTTACGCAACCACCTTCACCATTAAGTTCATTCCACTGCAACAACCCATTCATGTTTGAAAAATTTCGATGATACACTTGCACCCGCCTAATTTATAAAAACAAATTTTGAGACCACAAGTACAAAATGCATATAAACCTTAAAAAAGTGAACTCCTGGTCAAGAGATATACATCTCTGTTACCTTTCCATGAGAAGTTTTCCATGTTTACTGGCCAAATGTTGGAACTCACACTCGGTGTGGAAGGGGATTTTCCAATTTGCTTATGTTGTAGCCTTCTCCACTGTCAGTGGTTCGAAAAGCTAAAAGTAAGGCATCGAAAGCCGTTTAAGCTCACCCGGATGAGTTGGATGAAGTCTTTGGTATGGGCAATCGAATGTACCGAGCATGATCCGCACTACCAAAAAATAAGTATCAATCCAGCGGATATACTTGATGAGTACCAAAAGCGATTCTATAGCAGGCCAAGCAAATGAAACGAAAATGAACAAGTGACTGCAATATATACAAGAACGGATGAATCTAAGACTACATTATATTCACTTATTCAATTCCCTATAACAATATAGAAACCCCATAATTCCAACAGTAATCTTTGAACAAAGTATAACTCAAATTGTGATAACCAAATGTATATTTCATTACCGTTTGTTGGTGTCTGCTCCTGTTTTGCATTTGGATGTGAATTTCTCTCTCGACCCTTGATAAGCAGCCACAAAAACCATCCTTGATAGCTGCAGAGAATTAGGTTTTTTATTGAACATCGATGTGCATTTCGCAAGTTGGTGAGAGTCGGATCTTTACTTAGCTATGCTCTCACTACTAGTGGCCGAGAGTCCGAATCTTTACTTAGTTAAGCTCTCACTGCAGAAATGATCAACTGTTTTGTGGATCTCGACTTGAGTGTTCTCTACAACAACAATAAAAATAATACTAACTTGAGAATGCTATATAATGTGACACACCCATTTGCAAATTATTTCTACAACTTATTTTCCTTTTATTTTTGGAACATATGATCGGATGGGGAAGATCTCGGTAGAAGGAGAAAATTCTCAAGTGTATACGGAGTGTTTGTGGGAGGAAAGCTGGTTTATCAAATATAATTCCAAGTTTCTGTAATGGATTTATCTACGTAATATACTTCATGAGTATGCTCCTCGAAAAACAAATTTTCCAACAACGCCAAACACAAGTTCGTAAGCAAAACTCATGTAAAACATCGCTACCAATACAATAGAAGACAAGGTAAACAAAGTTACCAGTTTCAAACTAGATGGGATTCCCAAATCTCGGGTTCTTTCGCTCTAGAGAGATCAATACACTTAGCATTGCAACCACCCTAAATGTTCAAGACACCATTATAACTCCGGTGAGTGTAAATCGTCTTCTTTGAAATACCCGTCTTTGATTTGTTGACAAAGTTGTATTTCCATGTCTTCAAGTCAAAATAAGTAAAAGGTGAGAAAAGGAAAGAGAATTGTTATATACTTGAAAAAACTTAATAGGTGTTTGATGTATCGAAAGTTTAAGGTTCTGAAATATCATCAAAACCCGACTCTTTCGGATTCAATGAAATATTTCCCCAATGATCCATGAAAAAATAACTACAAACATCAATTAGTACTAAAGCTCCTAAGTCGAACAGAATGTGGTACATCAAGATACACCATCTATCTCTCTGCCTCATCAAAATTCACAAGCAGCTTCCCGGGAATAGTTCTATTAACAAATTTGGAAAGGATGGTTATGATAACACCACAAAATTTAAATGCAAATTAATACACTAAGAAAGAAAAATAGATTCCAGAGAATGCAAATTTAAATGCAAATTAATACACTAACAAATTTGGAAAGGATGGTGAAGCCACATCAGCACTAATTTTCCATGTCATCTCCATTTCAGCACCATAAAACTCTTTCCAACTAACGTGTCTGTTTACATCTTCAATTCTCAACGTTGAAACCTTTCGGCAAAAATATTTTGAAAGACACCTCTTCATTGGATACTTCCACTAAGAGAAATGTTGCCTCACTTAGTTCCCAAGCGACGCCTTCCTTTTGGTGTATAAAACAATGTTAATCTTTGCTAAAAAAAAAATTCATTTCACTCTATCAATTTCCTTGAATAATCAAATGAAGATCGAACCAAATTAATAGCATAAAATTCACACAAACCAAAGGATGAAAAATCGTAAGGAGGTTACCATGCGGGAATATTTGCAAGCTGATCACATCAACGAACAAATAAAGGCTTAAACTCTTAGTGTTCACACTGTTCGGTGATCCAGCAATATTTGGTCGGCGTTAATGGGCACAATGAAGAGTGCAGATGGAGATGGGTTAGAATTACCAAAAAATACCATTTGACTAACTTTACATAATGAATTTAAGGATGTTTTGTTCTCTGGCGATAATGATTCTCACATTAAACATGATTTGAATTTAAGATAATAAGAGGCAGTTCAAAAGGATATGATGTTGGAATACAAAATATGATGCACATGGAAAGAATGTGGAGAACTAATGACTAATGCAGAGTCCAAGCAAAGGAATAAAATCTCAAAGCATTTTCTAAAATAAAATGAAATTGCGAACAAAACAACGGTTGGTGCAATTTCTAAGTTTACAACAAGATAGCCGCTGGGAAAATACAAGGGTATTCAAATGGATAATATATGAGAATCTGCGAGAGGTTAGTCTTTTCCTTTACCGTGGTGAACAACTAATAATCTTTTGCGAATGTGACTATTAAATTGATTTGTTTGATAGAGCCGATCTTTAACATACAAAGTTCATACAAGAATGAATGGCAAAAAGAATATACCATATTCGAATTCAAGGGAGTTAATTTATGCAGAATTTCCAACATTTCCAACAAAATGTTTCTAGGAAACAGAGTAGACAATATAGTCAGGTGTAAACATATACTGTATACTTCAACGAAGTTTGGTCATAGTGATTAAACATCAATATCCTTGACTCTTCAACTGACATGAATGAATAATATTAAGGAAATCAATATCTCTACTTACATAGCACAGATCGATGGTTTCTCCATTAAATAGCAAGCATTTTAGTTATGAATAAAGCTACTGACCTTATTAGTTATAACTTTTTGTTTATGTGAGTGATGGTAAAACTAATTGACCTTATTGTTCAAAGGAAAATAGAAACAGATATCTTCAGTATATATGTTAGTGATAAGACGAAGGGATGCGAGCATTTCAGCTATTCATGTAAATGCACCAACTTACAAATAAAATTGAAATATCCCAACTGAAACAATTTGCATGACTTAAATGAGATTGTTTCAGTATTTTTTTTAGTTAACGAAAAACAATTTGCATGACTTAAAACTAAATTGTATAGTAAAATCAGATTTGTCTCATCATAAAATTTGGCTATGCAGGTGCGTATGCACCGGGTTAGAAGCTTGTAAACAAGAACAGATGAAACAAAAATGAATAAGTGTCTGCAATGTAAACAATAAAATGACTACACCATATTCCCTTCTTCAGTTTCCTACAACAACATCAAATAAAATAACAGTGATTTTTGTACTACAAAAATCAATTTTCTAATCCTTCTTCCTTTCTCACCTACAGATCCAAAAACCAAACAATAATCAGATTTAAACCATTAAAAAAAGTAATCAAAAACATCTAAAAAACTAGGGATTTCCTCCAATGATAATCTAGGTACAGGTACAATGCAATTGGAGGAATTCGACAATATCCTTGAGTGGGTATCTACTAATAACATCACTATCGTTGTAGAGGACAAAGAATGGCTCACAAGAGTCATCAATTAAAGCTCAAGTCCATCAGCGCCTAGTGGTTCAATCTCTTGAGAAAGAGTAATCTTCCCGAGATTTGGCTCAGAACCTTGAAAAACATGAGCATCAGCTGCAAAATCAAAAAAATTAATCAAATTAATCAAACATGAGTATCGTCAAGGGATTTGAAAGATGAGTTTTACCTTCGGTTGTTCAGTCCCAATATCGAAACAATCCCCTAAGCTGTAACCCTTAATCCAACGCCAGATTAACCATGTTCAGCAAATGAATACTCCATCAGCAAGATTGTAATTAAATCATTTGATTTGTAATTCTAAAATCCGAAGAAAAAAATCTATAGAGAGACGGGATTGAAGGATTTACGTTCCGTTTTTTTCTCGCATCTACGTCGTCGATTTGCTGTAGATTTAGAATAAGATCTAAGATTTTCTGTTAATGAAAAGGAAGAAAAGAGTATAAGGAAAGAGTTACGCGCTGAGAGAGGAGAGGAGGGAAGGGAAGAAAAGAAGATGAGAGTAAAATGAAATGAAGGAAAAGGATAAGGTTTAGGGTTAGTTTCTAGTGTGTGGTGTACGTGTACCCAGGGAATGAATTTGTGCAATTGTTTGGGACAGGTCACCGATTCGTATGACAAGCTCTGTGTTTTTGTTGTTTTTATCGTTGGATCAATACATAATGGAATGGGTGGGTAGATGGACGGATGGATGGTTGTTTTAGTGAGTGAGGATGGAGCATAGACAAACACCGTGTTTGTTTGTTTTTCTAGATCCGTCTTTTGTGGATTTGACTCACTTAGTCTGATTGAAACACCTGACTTATTTGGATCTGGCTCAATAAATTTGTTTTTTGAGTCAAATTAAACTCATTTGAATTAAAAATATGTGAAACAATGACTTGGTCCTCTGTGTCAGGAATTAGATCTGACATAAAATAAATAATAAAAAAATGGTCTGATATTTGACTCGCGTCGAGTCAGGGGTTAACTATGATCAGTACGCCAAGTCATATGCAAACAAATATGTTGTAAAAGATGATTACCAGTCTAAAATAGGGTAGGAAAAACACTTGAATTTGGGTATGGCAATATTATACAGACTTTTCAATTTTTGAAAAATTATTTATGACCTCAGCGAGGAGCTCGGAACCTATGTGCGGGCTTACCTAGTGTACGTAGTTATGAAACTTCAACTAATACGATACCCATCAATCACATCACCCGGTTTCCAAATTTTTAAGATGATATCCCTAAGTGCATCCAATGTAATTGGATGAAGATCAAAGTTACATGTTGCACATGGTTTTGAGTAAAATTAGATCAAGTTTCCAACAATAAACGAGTGATCTTGAGTTTCTAAAACGGACTAGTTAGGTCTAAAACCAAAGTACTTGAGTATAAGTTTTATCACGTTAAAAAAAAAATCAACTTGATACACTTTTGGCATTAATTGGATGTAGTATACCTGACGAAATCACATGTAAAAAGGTTGATGCTCCAAATGGTTTCCAATAAAGCTAGATCAAGTTTCCAATACTGAACGAATGACCTTAAATTTTTATACCGCACGAATTAAGTACGTATTTTATCGTGTTAAAATAATTCCCATGTATTGGTTTATTTTACCCCAAAATTTTCCTTTCCAAGAGACAAAATTTGACAAACTATGGATCACTTTGATCGATTTTGTGTAATATGCCAAAGTGATTGTAATGTACATTTTAGATTATTGAGTAGATTTTAGGACACATAGATTAGTTGATTTGATGGTCAATGTAGTTTTGTGCTAGCGAATTGTTCTGTGGCTAATAATAGGGGCTCATAATATATAGCTTCCAATGCACATTTTAGATGTCAAAACACGGTGGCTGAAAGCTAGTAACCACGCACATACTTTGATATCTAGCAAAGGTGTCTACTGATAGATGGTTTTGGAGGCTAACTGCGATAGCTATTAATGTATAACTTCTAGTATATTTTGTACTTGCAAAACAATAGTGGTCGAACGCTACCATCAACGCCATCAATTTAACGGTGGGTATACGTGTCAACCAACAGATAGTTATGGTGGCTAAAGAAAGTAGCTGGAAACTTATAGCTTCTCGTTCATCTTTTAGTTACCGAGTTATTGTCGATGAAAGAAAATAGCCACATGTATGATATTTTAGTAGTTAAAGCCTTGTTGTTAAAGAATTCCTCCCACTATAGTTACTAAAAACGAGTGATTAGAGACTTCCATCAACTAGTGTTGTTTTTAGTTGCCAGGACCGGTTGTCCGAGGGTTATACCCACGTTAGTTGGTGAGAAAATGATCGCTAAAGCCAAGTTTTCTTGTAGTGAGTGGAGCGCTGGAGATTTGGTTGCGTCAAGACTCATGGTGGAGCACTATTATTTTGGAGAAATATGGAGAACAAATATTTCACTGGACGTCCAAAATACAACATATGGGTGCTCTGCTTAAAAGCTTATTTTTATGCATGCAGGCTTTAGTGCAAAGAATTCATCTCTACTGGTGGGCATTGGTCGACTCACACCTCTCTTATTCAAGCTCTCTTCATACTTATTGGTTCTTCAAAATTGAAGTAGTGTTCTTCATTATTTGTTTTAAAACTGAGGAGATTGTAATTATTTTTTGAAGAAATGATGAGATTGTATTTTTATTCTTTTTATATTTCTGTAAAGATAGTAAATGTTTTAAGAAAAATAATGATTTTGTAAATAGAATTTGCGATATTAATAATAAAACGTAATTCTGTTTTTTATTTGGTAAATATTTTGTTTCAGTATTAATTTTAATTACATTTTGGGATTCACCTAAATCAAAATCGGTGGGACATTTCAGACACTAGAACAGCAGATGTAATTGCACAAATTTTTTAGCGAGCTGAAAATTTTGATGACTGAAAAACTTAAGCAGCCAACTTTTATGCATCTACCAACTAAAATAGTCGCTAAGGGTGGTTGGGCTACCTCTGAAGCAATGAACGAAGTAGACGCTATTGAGAGGTTGTTCTACCTCTTAAGCAATGGTTGGTCGTCTACTTCTAAAGCCCTGAAAGAAATAGTCGCTATAGGTGGTTGGTCATGTTAAGTTCTGATGCAAATGAGTCAGGTTCTAGTCTGACTAATGTTGCTCCTACTTTGTAGGATTTAAGTGTTGAATCAGTAGAAGTTGTTTGTGGGTCCAAAAGTTTTAGAGTTCACGTTTTCTATCCCAACCAGTAGTGGAGGTGGCTACAAAACAGGAATGGTTCCACTTAATTTAGTGTTTTGGAAGTGGAAGTCGTGTGAAGTGGGAATGCCCACTAAATCAATAATTTGGTTTGTAAATAGCTAACTTGTAAGTTGAAGTAAAAAAACTGAGATCAATACAAATGCAGTCCTCTGTTTTTTCTAAGTTTGTTTTTTTCCCTATGCTCCCCTATCAATCCATGAGACTCCAACGGGTCTATCTCCGAAGGCAATGAACGAAATAGTAGCTATAAGGTGGTTGGTCGATAACTAAGCGATTGCATATATATAGCTGCTAAAGACCTTTATACATCCCAACAACATCCCAACAATTAGTCTAAACTTGATACTCATTTGTGCATCATGCTAGACCTCGGGATTTTGCTCTCATGGTTTCCATGTATCTTCCTTATTCTCTTCACCTTCCTGTGTTTCTTCTATAACACTAAGTCTTCATCTTCTTTAACTTATATATTGCCAAAGTCATACCCGTTAATTGGTTCATCTTTCGCTCTTCTTGCGAATAGAGACCGACATAATCAATGGGTGGCAGAGATTCTTGCTGCATGCCCAACAAACACATATGTGATCCGATACCCTGGTACTTGTATGGTTTTCACTGCTTATCCTCCGAACGTTAAATACATTGCCAACTCTCATTTCTCCAACTACCCAAAAGGTAGAGTGCTCAAAGACATTTTCAATGATTTCTTTGGAAATGGGATAATCAACACAGATGATACCTGGAAGTTCCAGAGACAAATGTTAAGTCATGAATTCAACTCCACATCACTGCGTAAGTTCGTCGAAGAAGTTGTTAAGATCGAGAAATTCCATCGATTAATTCCCATTCTCTCAATGACAGCTGAAACTAATTCTGAGCTTGATCTTCAAGATATCTTCCAAAGATTTAGTTTCGATACTATTTGCAAGCTTTCGTTTGGGTATGATTCAAGCTACCTTTCACCATCACTGCAAAAAACAGAATTTGCAGTTGCATTCGAAGACGCTACCAGAATAACGGGTGAACGTATTGCTCAAGTTATCCCTTCATTTTGGAAACTTAAGCGATTTCTCAATATAGGATCAGAAAAGATACTTAAACATGCAACCGCAACAATCCGGGAATCTGCAAGAAAAATTATTAGGCAAAAGAAACACGAACTGAATGAGAACTTTTCTCCAGAGACGTCTACTGATGATCTCCTATCAAGGATGGTTAAAGACGAAAATTTAGATGAAGATTTCATGATTGATGTTGCCATAGCTTTCATCTTAGCAGGTCAAGATACCACTTCAGCGGCCTTGACATGGTTTTTCTGGTTGGTTTCTTCCAATCCCGAAGTAGAGAAAGAAATACTGAAGGAGATAAACCAAATAGGTGACGAACCAAGTTATGACGATGTCAAGGACATGGTTTATATTCATGCAGCACTTTGTGAAAGTATGAGGTTGTACCCACCAGTCCCGGTCGAAAGTAAAGAAGCAGAAAATGATGACATTTTACCAGACGGAACGATTATAAGGAAGGGCATGATAGTCCTATATTCTTCTTATGCGATGGGTAGGATGGAAAATTTGTGGGGTTCGGATTGGAATGAATTTAAGCCAGACAGATGGTTACAGAGAGAAAATGTTACAGGAAAAGTAAGCTTCGTGGGCAAGGATTCTTATACGTATCCGGTATTTAACGTAGGTCCAAGGGTTTGCTTGGGTAAGGAGATGGCCTTCTTGCAAATGAAGGTGATTATCGTAGAATTTTTACGCCGATTTCATGTGGTTCCAGCTGCAAATGGGAATGATATTGCACCTGTGTTTGTTTCGTATGTGACTGCGAAAATGAAAGGTGGCTTCCCTGTTAAGATTGAAAATAGGAGAACATAAATCTCTTATTCAGTGAAATTATGAGAGCCTGTAATAATTGGAGAGTTATGGAAATTTCAAATCTTATTATTATTAATTGTATTTTCACTAATGACATATTTTTAATGAGGAAAATAAATCATTTTCTGCCGTAGAACGATTCCTTAATATTTTATTTTTATTTTTATTTTTGCTCGATGTTAGAATAAGGCATCCAACTCAAAACCAATTGGCAATGAGTATAGGGGCCCTAAGATAATATAAACCGCAGGATCTTAGATTGCCCAAACAATGTGTAGCCTCGTTGGGTCTAACACGTGGACAATTAAATCGGGTGACGCTGAGTAAAGGCGCGGTCAATGACTCAACGCAAATAGCCTTCTCTGATACCATGTTAGAATACGTGCATCCAACTCAAAACCAATTGGCAATGAGTGGAGAGGAGCTAAGGATTATAAACCGCAGGATCTTAGGTTTCCCAGACAATGTGGGACTAATAAACTCAACACGAAAAAATACACATGAAGTGGGATTCGATCGCGCATTCCGAAACTCATTAACTTAGGTTGCCCATTCGCACTTCACTTCAGGTAACTTGCATGCTTATACCTTGCTTCCTTATTTTCTAAAATTAATTCATGGATAATTGATTCGGGAGCCACTGATCACATGGCTAATAACTCGACTGGTGTATATGATTTTGTTCCAAAAATTGGGAAACATGATGTTTCCATAGCTAACGGTTCAACTGTGCCTGTGTTAGGGAGTGGAAAAATTAATTTCTTTCCCGAGTGTTCCACTTCCGATGTTCTAGTTGTCCCGTCCTTTCCGGTTCAATTGTTATCAGTCGGAAAAATTACAAGATCTTTAAATTGTAATGTTATTTTCTCACCTACTTCTGTTGTATTCCAGGATCGAAAAACCAAGAAGACGATTGGTGAGGGAATATATTCTAACGGGCTTTACTTATTCAATCCTACTAGTAAAGCATGTCATACTGCAAATTTGATTCAAAATCATATTATGCATAAACGTCTTGGGCATCCATCAGATCGTGTTTTAACACATCTTTTTCCTTCTAGTTCTATTAAGACCGGTTTATGTGATGTTTGTCAATTTTCTAAACAAAACAGATTGCCATTTAATAAGTCTTTATCTGTATAGGCTAAGTTGTTTGAACTTATTCATTCTGATTTATGGTCTTCACCAATTGAATCATATGATGGTTATAAATATTTTGTTATATTTATTGATGATTTTTCTCGTAGTATTTGGATATATCTGTTAAAATCTAAAGATGATGTTTTTTCTACTTTCCAAATTTTTTATAACATGTTAACTAATCAGTTTGGTGCAGAGGTTAAAACTTTTAGAACTGATAATGGAACTGAATATTGCAAGGGTCTTTGTCGAAATATCTTAGTGACCATGGGATTATACATCAAACAAGTTGTGTAGGAACACCGCAAAAAAACGGTGTTGCCAAAAGGAAAAATCGGCATATCTTAGAAACAACTCGTGATATAATGCTTCAAATGAATGTTCCTAAAAAATATTGGTCTCATGGTGTTTTAACTACAATACAATTATATCTTCTTCCTTGTTTCTCTTCGTCTCAGTTTCTTCATGGTATCCGTATTCTAACATGGTATCAGAGCACGTTATTTGTGTCGAGTCATTTGACCGCACATTTATTCCGCGTCACCCGATCTATTGTCCACGTGTTGGACCCAACGAGGCTACACGTGAGGGGGCGTGTTGAGTTTATTAGTCCCACATTGTCTAGGAAACCTAAGATCATGCGGTTTATAATATCCTTAGGTCCTCTCCACTCATTGCCAATTGGTTTTGAGTTGGATGCCCGTATTCTAACACTCGACAATAATAATTTTATTAAAACCAAAGGAAGCTAAAGATTATATAAAAACTCAGCTCCATATGGAGCTCCAAAGAAAAACAATAAAAGACCAAAAACAAAAAGAAGTTGTCATTTTAGAAAACTTTTACATAACCAAGAGATTCCAAGCCATCTAACTAAACCTAAACTAAGGTTGATTCTCCATTTCCGTACATTGTAAAAAACAATGTCTCTGCTCAAATATAAAGATTTCACCCTTTGCTAGTATGACACCTTTTTTTTGCTAAAGTGTCAGCTGAGAAATTAGTTTCTCTAAAACTATGTAGAAAGCACCATGATCTCACATATATTTTTCTCCATATTATCAAAGTAAAACAAGGAACTTGCATGGATTTAAAAGCTTCTATCACAGTTTTAAATCTGATCTGAAAAGAATATTCACAAAGTTATGTTTGATAGCCCATTCTCCAGCACACATAATCGCCATTATCTCTGCATAGTAATTAGTTGCTACCCCTGCAACAGTTATAACACATTCTCCATTATCGTCCCTACCTATGAAACCATATCCTGCATCCCCTGGATTTCCACTTGAAGCTCCATCACAGCATAGTAAAATCTGATTTTCATTAGGTAGTGAGAAAAAAAAAATCTTGAACCCTTTGTAGTTTTTATCTTCCTACAGATCAACCCAAAGGCTTTAAGCACTTGTAAGTCATGAGCTGAATTCCACATATTTTCCCTCATCATTACATCACATTCGACTGTGAATTTTGTAACTCTTGTCTTGACAGTGCTTTTTTTAAAATATTCATTATCATACACACATTTGTTTCTAGCAAACAACAGTTCTTTAATTGTTACAAAAGCTTCATTTCTCCATATATAACTCTTTTACTATTGGACTCTTATTTTTTGCAGCATTAAAAACATCCTCATAAGAGCTTGGATTAATGAAACAAAACATGTCACCCAACCATTTCCATATCAGTTCACTGTAATTACCGTTCCAGAATGTGTTCTAAATTTTCTTCATCCATTTTACAGAAAGGACATCTAGATCCAACAGAAATTTTCTCTTTTTCATATTTTCATCAGTAGTACATATACCCTTTACCAGTTTCCAATCATTACTAAATATATTAGGATGTACTAAAGGATCCCATACTTGTTTTGTCCATTTTAGCTTTGGATATTCCACAGCAGATGCAACAATGAAAACACTAGTTGTTGTTCCAGTCCAAATTCTTTTATCACCATTTATCAGCAAGAATTGGTAATTCATTTATTTAAATCATATCAAGTAAATCATTTGAAATCACCCACTCTCCATCAAGGCGCAAATCATCAACTTTCATATCTTGGAATTGATTCAGAAATAACTCGTTTTCAGGACACAAATTCATAAATGCATCATTTTTTACCCATTTATCTCTCCAAACTGAAATATTTGATCCATCCCTTACCAACCATCTGCTTATTTACGTCTTCTGCTACCCATTTTGAATCTGGCCATACAGAGGATTTCTTGTAATAATCAATCCACTCTCCTTTCTTGTTCTGAAATTTTGCTTGAAAAATTCATTCCATTTCATTTGTGCCATTCTGAATTCTCCAGAGCAATTTCATGAGTAATGCTTTGTTAATAACTTCAAGTCTTCTCAATCCTAAGCCACATTCTTCTAATGGTGAACAAACCTTATCCCATTTCAAAGTTATCAGTTTTCTTGTAGAAGGATCACCATACAATAAAAAGTTCCTAATAATTCTTTCACATTCTTTTAGAACTTTTTTAGGTCATTTGTATACCAACATATTATATATGGGAATGATACATAAAACAAACTTCACCAAAATTAGTCTTTCTTGAAAAGATAATAGCTTGGCGATCCATCCAACTATATTTTCATGCATCATCTCCACAAAAGTCCAGACATGATATGTCTTAATATATCCCTGATTCAAAATTTCCCCCAAATATTTATCTAGAAAAGAGGGCAAGGGCATGTTGCATTTTTCCGCCAACTTATTTTTCCTTAAATCACTTGTGCCTCCTATGAAGCATTTACTTTTCTCAAGACTGATACTTTGACCAGAAGAATCTTGATAATCCTTAAGAATTTTCAATAGATTTCTAACATATTCCTCTTATCACCATTACAAAAAAAAAAAATGTCATCTACAAACCATATATGAAAAGGATGAACTCCATTTCTTGAAATCATTGGAATTATCTTGTTTTCTTTCACTATGTTTGTTAGCATTCTACTCAACAGGTCTTCTGCAATCATAAAGAGAAATGGAGACAGGGGATCACCTTATCTTAATCCTCTCCCTACTTGAAAATATCCGACGTTACCATCATTTAGAAGTACTGAAATTTTAGCAGATTTTATAAGCACTTGTAACCATTTAATTCCTTTTTCAGAAAAACCAAAACTTCTCATGACTTGAAATAAGAAGTTTCAACTTAGAGAGTCGTAAGTACTATCTATTTTTAAACCTATATTACCTCCTCTTCTTGGAACCTGTAATTCATTCACCAATTCAGAATCCAGTATTATACTTTCTTGAATATTTCTTCCTTTTATGAATGCACTCTGTTGTGGAGATACTAGTTTCTGTATTATACTGCCCAGTCTTATAGTCAAAAATTTTGCAAATACCTTAAATCTAAATTTCATCAAACCAATTGGTCTGAATGTCATCTTGATTATTGGCAGTGCCATTTCATCAAACCAATTTGAGTTTATCCCATTTGGTATAAAACATATACTCCAACAAAACTGTATAGCTTTAGTAAAATCCACTCCAATGATTTCATGTGCCACTCTATAAACCCATCCAGCAAATCCATCTGGGCCAGGAGCACTATCAGGATCAAGATCAAACATAGCATTTCTCACTTCCTCTTTAGTTGGAATAACATCTATCATCTTGTTTTCCTCTTTTGTCACTAACTTTGGAATATCCATAAAGATATTAGGAGCAACATTTACTTCCTGATATTTAAATTTTTCTTCAAAATGAGTAACTAGTAAATCTGCAATCTCTACTTGATCAAACACTATACCTCCTTCAGTTTTTTCCAAATCCACTATGGCATGTTTTGTTTGTCTGATTTTCATATTAACATGAAAAAATCTAGAATTTGATGCACCTTCCTTCATCCATTTAAATATTGATTATTGTTGAAGAATCTCTTTTTGTTGTTCCACTAAAACTTCATGGACTCATCTAGCTGTGACCAAATTATTCAAAAGATTAATGTCATCTGGGTTTCTATCAGATATGAGAGCAGCATTCATGATATCTTCTTCTGCTTTCTTTAGTTTTTTTCCAACATCACCAAAAACTTTCCAATTCCACTTTTGAATATCCTTTTTGAGTCTTTTTAATTTACTCATATTGATAAAACCAGGATTACTAACTAACTCAGCATTCCAAGAGTCTTTGATAATTTGTACAAAATTTGGATGGCTTTTCCACACCTTCAAAGCTCTAAAGGGAACATTATTAGGCTTGAGAAGATCTGCACTTTCTCCATACAACACCCCATTATCAGATACTCCTCTTACTCTTACCTTTTATCCCTAATAATTAGGGTACAATTCCAGCCATTTATCATTAAAAACTGCTCTGTCAAGATTATTGCACTATGAGATTCTAACCCTGGTTTTGGAGCATGAAGAAAACCACATCCATTTAAATAATTTGTAAATTCGATCATTAAAATCCTCAAAGGTGTAAACCTCCTACTTTTTAATCTAGACTTGTTACTATATTAAAATCACCAATCACCAACCATGGCTTATTTGCACTGCTCAATTCTAAATATCCTGCCACAATCTCTTATATTTATTGTCAATGAAGCAACATGCACTCCAGTTATTAACGTACCACCAACCTCTACTGTTATTGCTTGTCTTGTATTTGAGACAATTATTGGAGGCTTTATTGAAGAATTCCACAATACCCAGATATTACATTTATTCTCTTCGCCAGAATTATGTATAGCTTCATAATGCATTCCATCTAATTAACTTGCTTTTTACAAAAATCCTTTGAATATCTAACTTTTGGTTCAGCAAGAATTATTAAAGAAGAACGCGTGATTGGGGAATACTTATATTAAATGGGGGATAGAGGAAAAGGACAAAAACGGGATATAAATAGTAAATCAAAGTCACCCCTTATCCATGTATTTTAACTAATTCCTAATCTACCCCTCACTAATCATATTTAGTGGTTAAATATAATTAGGCAAGTTACTAGATTAGTTTGATAATCATTAGAATAAGTCATTATCATTGAATTTGTTGATGCAACATTAAATAAAGATATTTATGATCATGAAGGTTTAGGTGAAGAACCAACCCAGGAAAGTAAACAAGTTGAATATACAAGTGCTCCAATTAGTCATATATAGGTATTAATGTCTTGAAATTTGATTTTTTTTCATTGGAGACGCCATTATTACGCATGAAAAACTTAGTGCCGGCATGGTAAAAGTATGAATACCATGCCGATACACAATATTCCCCAATTTTTAAATTGTAAGTACACTACCTGCACAAAAAGTTCATTATCGAGCATGCAGGTAGTTGTTCCGGCATGGTCGATTCCCAAGTGAACCATGCCAGTTTGAGGACAAAAATATACAGAAGAAATCTGTCGGAAATAGCAAGTTTCGGCATGGTATTCATCCTGAAATACCATGCCAGCACTCAGTACCGGCATGGTATTCCTCCTAAAAACCATGTCGGCACTCAGTACCGACATAGTCTTCATCCTAAAAACTATGCCGACACAAAAAACAGTAGGGTGTGCATCATGAACACAAGCCAGGAGTGGATTGAAACTGAAAAGTTTCAGTTTATGATTCTAACCAAAACGAAGTTTTAAAACAACAACAACAATTTAAATATGATTGGGTATCATGTACCTTCTCAATGAAGCCATTTCTTCTTCTTCTTGCTTGCTTAAGAACAATTCAATTTAACTTATCTTTAAGAACTTGTTAGGATTTGATTTTGATTTTGACTTTGATTTTGGTTGTTAGTTTTAAGTTTTAATTTAAATGGAAGGGTATTTTAGTATTTCCGCCCCAAAAAACACCCCTTAGCGGACACTATTGGATGGGGTTAGTAATTAATATCCCCCAATTAATATAAGTATCCCCCAATCGCGCGTTCTTAAAGAAGGACTAAAATAATTCACTAAACTTTTTAGTTTTTCTTTGGCCTTTACTCTTCTCAGGCCTATGACATTCCAAAAGACTATACTTTCATTTAGAAGATTGAGAATGAGAAGACTTATTTCTTCTTTTATTCTCATTGTTACTACTAACAATATTCAAACTGGCAGCTTGCCTTCTTGTAGAGATAATGCTCTTACCAGTATTTTGTTTAATTATATCCTCACTTATACCTCCCATAGTCCTTTTGATGTAAATTCTCTAGCATTAACAAGGGTGGTGATCCTTTGCACTTTTCATTGTGTAATATGTTCTAGGAGTTTTACAAATATTAAACGCATTGTTTGTTGTGAGCAATAACTGATTCAATGCGTCGAATCATCCATCAGAGCCATAAATCACTTGAATGGTCCGCATTCTGCATGTATATATGTTCACTAACAATGCTTTATTTCTTTGGAGAATCAGTTAGTTTACCATTTGTATCTAAGTAAAACAGGATGGTCTCAATCATGTTTTACTAAAGAAAGACTTTGTTAGATGAGTAACGTGCATTCTTACTCCAAAGCATAATGTGGAGAGACATTGCAAATCTAGTAACTTTAGAAATCACTGATTGTGATAGATGTCGTAACTTTGCATTCTATTAGTTCATTGTCTTGTACACTCAAATGAAGTGATGTCCGTGTTAGTACTTTCAAAATGGAACATCGTATCACAATCGATGTGCCTTATGGTTATGTCAAAGTCCTTATGAATCAATCCCAATCAGTTCATTGTTGGGGTTAATATACGGATTCAGTAATTCAAGTTCCAGTGATTTACAACTCACTAGATTGACACATTAATTTTCTAAGAATATGCTTGCTTCCACCTTCATTAGAAATAATTTATAGATGCAGTCAACTCCATTCTCATTGTAAGTTTCCAAAAAGATAGGTAATAGTTCACGCATGAACACCCTTTGCACTTAACAAGGTGTGACTATACCTTTGTACATACAGATCTTATGCGACTTTTAGTCTTTGTTCCATCTTGGAAACAAAATTTTGAGCAGTGCTTCGCTCGATGATCCAATCATAGTAGTCACGTTATAAGGAATTAGTTGAACAACTAGTGTATATTCCTTAAATTAGTGGAAGAAAAACTACTATCAGTTAGACATTTGGGTCTTGAGAATTTTAATAAGTGGTGTGGCCTTTTTACATAATAAAAGTGGGATTCAAATCAAGTACTTTAAAGTAAATATATATATTAGGTTTCAGGGGAATGATATACTTTCACCCAATATATCTCAAGTGCTTTAGAGAATTTATGTATCGTGTTTTTATTCCATAAATGAAGACAGAGGATTTAGTCCAACTGAATAAGATAGTCAATTGGCCAGGCAAAGTTCTTGTTGCCGTTAAAGTTGATGTGAAAATTGGTTGCTACTATGATACCTGCATTACATTGCTTGTACCAACATCAATAACTAGGTGCAATTCCAACTCCTTCGTTTCCGATGGAAGCTAATCCCATGCTCGGTTCATACTTAGTGTTATCACTATCAGAGACAAAAGTACATCTTTGTCTCATGATACATGTTCTTGCACATGTTTCACTATGCCAACAGGCGTATGAAGTACAACAATGCAAATTTTCTGACTCATATCACCTTTTGTGAGTTCTTCCACAAAAAATGGAATACATGTGATTTTATTTGCAACATATATTTGGAATACTTCCCACGGAACATTCAAAAAAATACATTTGAATCGAGTTGGTAAAACCAATTGAATAAAATACACCATTCAACTATAGCTAATATCATATTCAAGAGAACAAAAATGATCAAGATCAACAGTCATAATCTAAGATGACCAACTAAATATGAAATTAATCAAAATTGTGGTGATTATCAGTATTTTAGCTGTCATGGTTTATTTTCTATAACCATGACTACTTTATATGTTTATTAGTAGTCGCCATGGTCGTTGAATGAAAAAATGATGATTTTTGATGATGCTTATTACAATCAAAGAATAATTAATATAATCGTCGTGACCTAAGCCTATAACTATGACTAATCCTTATAGTTGTTGCAGTCCTGATGGCTCTAAAAGTCGTTATGGTTCTAATGGATTGACATGATAACTGTAAGGATGTCGTCATCGTATTAAAGCTAGACCATGAAGAAAGTTTGCGCAAAAA
Organism: Papaver armeniacum; assembly: GCA_023531295.1. Lineage (NCBI taxonomy): Eukaryota > Viridiplantae > Streptophyta > Magnoliopsida > Ranunculales > Papaveraceae > Papaver > Papaver armeniacum. The sequence goes on from JAJJWW010002949.1 coordinate 430,149, forward strand.
TATGATCACATTATGCCTGGAAAATAAATAATGTTGTCATGGTTCTAATATCTGGACCATGACGAATGTAGAGGTGTCGTTATCATATTAAAGCTAGACATATTAAAAATGTTTGGACAAAAATGTTTTTACCTGAAAAATCAATAAAGTCCTCATGGTCATAATATGTAGATCAAGACGACCTCAAAGGTGTTGTTATTTTATACAACTAGACCATTTATTCACTAGATTTTGTATAAATTACCTTGTATTACCCTTGTTTTTAGTTTGTTTTCATTTTAAGGAGAATAATCAAGAATCAATAGAAAGACATTTTATTATCAAGGGGTTGAGTTGTTATCAGTACCCAATATGAAGTCGTGTGAAGAAGTGCGACAAAAACGAGAAAAGAACAAGTTCAAGAATTCTCAATGGGTCGAGAAATCATTTTTCGGCCAAGTTAATGAAGGAGAAAAAACTAAATTCAGAAATTCGTAATTTTCCCAATAGAGTGCATGACCGAGAAAAGTAGGATTTCTTGCTCACGCTCGTGAGCTAGAAAATTAGAATTCATAATCTAGGTTTTCTATATCCATCAGTAGGTAAACATATACCTGATTACTGAAGGTTTAAAAATAATTTGAGTAATTATATAAATCTATTTTGAATTTTTCACATGATTATCACTTGTTTAATGAATGTTTATGCTTGATTGACATATTGTTTAGGTGGTCAACTAAATTGATTTATTGATTGACACAATGTTAATAAAGAGTTATGAGATAGATACTAATCTAATTACTTCTACACAAGTAGAGAACACGAGACCTTGTAGAAGGACTGTGAAGAAACTATGTTTATAAGCTAAGAGTTTAACTGCTAGGATCAATTTATAAACTCATATAATATAAATCGTTCGACCAAATTACATCTAGAGTGACAAAATAGTAAGTGGTCTAGACGAATGAAATCTGGTATTTGAGAGCTTTCGTATACATTGATATAAGGAATATAAGTACCTGCAATTATACAGTTGGTGATAATTTATGATTAGTGACGAATGGATGAATAATTAGTAACGAAAAAGGAATTATCGACCATCTCTCTTTGTTGCTTACTACTTTAATTTTAATTGCTTTGCTTTATTTTTAGTTTTACTTTAAAGTCTACTACAAAAACCCCTTTGTGACCTTTTAGATAACTAAAACTCCTTGATATTTGCGGGAATGAACTTGAATCCCATTATATTACCTATTAATTTAGTAAGAATAAGATTATTGATTTGTTGCACCTGCGACTCGCATCAAATTTTGCAGTCGCTGTCGAGGAGCGGTCGATAGCTTTTAGTTCGTATTTCATGTTATTTTTGAAATGCGGGGGTACCAAAATACACCAAAAACTTTTTCTTAGGCAACCTGTATGGATTAAACTCAAATACAATTCCGAGAATTACAACTTAATGAATCTCAATCAGGAATTATATTAAGAGTTTATATCTCTTTCTCTCACAATCAATATGCAAACGGAGACAAGAGATAACTGAGAATACTTGGACGATTCCAAAGATCAATCAAGTCGTATCCAATAATTACAAGTGGGAATTATATAAATATCCCTTGTTTTGATGGGCTTCAAAAATACCCTTATCATACAATAAATATACCCCTTTCCATCTGTAAGCCCATCAGGGGTCCATTAACATTTGCTTCTTCCAAATATACCCTTACATGTACTGATAAGTTTTTTAAAGAGAATTATTTTCATTTTTCAGATCTAAACTCTCTCTGCTGCTGTCTCGAAAACCGTCGCCACCATCACCATCGTTCCTCCACCCTTTCTTTTGCCGTCGTAAACAGTCGTGGAGGATATCGAATCTCCATTAGTCGATCGATGTGAATGAGTTTTCTTATTGGATTTCGCAAATCTCTATTTCTCTAGTTGATGATGATGGTGGTGGTGGTGGTGGTGGTGGAGGAGGATATTGATTCTCCATTGTCCGTTGTTGTTGTTATTGATGACGATAATGATAGAGGTGATGGTCCTGGAAGTGGTGGAGGAGGATATCAAATCTCTGTTTTATTAGAAGAAGATAATGGTGGTGATGGTCGAGGAAGATGCCATATCTCTATTCCATTAGCTTAAAAATGGTGGTGGTGGTGGTGGCGGCGATGATGTAGGAGGAGGAGGTATGTATTTCAATCTACCACTGTTCTCTACTACCAAAGAAAAAGAAGAACAAAAAAAATAAGCGGTGAAGTAAAGCATTGTTTAAACCTAGACGATGGTTCCCAAATTTCTCATTCTTTCTTCTTCTCAATTAGTTTTGATTCTTTTTCTAGGGTTTGATTTTCCATTAATTTGTTTTATAAATTTCTGATTTCATTATTTGAAGCAGGTTAAGGTTAAAAATGGACGGCAAGGAACTAGCAGAACAAGAAACTGCACTCTATGATCCTCAAATCCGTGTCTGGGGTGTTGATGCTCAATGAAGGTATAACCCATTTCAGTTATGTACTGAAATCATTTTCTCTTGGGTAGATTAGATTATATTTTTGCCGACTCCGTTTTGAATTGGTTTTGACTCGAGTACAAATCACCAAAAACAAACACCAGATTATGACGAGTTAGTTGAGTTACTGAGAAAACAATAACTTTGTTTTGTTTTGGATTGACTTTGAATTTATTTTGTTGAAATTTATAGGTTGAGTAAGTCGCATATATTGGTTACTGACATAAGTGGAACAATTGTTGAGGTACTAACAATAATTCTTTTCATTTTTAATGATTTTAGTTTTCAGCTATTCAAAATAGTAGTTGTGGATGTTGATATGGTGGTTTGATTCATTGTAGTGATTCTTACTTAGTTGTTGTTTAGTTTTGTGTTGTTGTTGCTGTTTTAGTTTTGCAAGAATATTGTATTAGCAGGAGTTGGTAGTGTCACGTTGATGGATGATCGTATGGTTACTGAAAAGCCAATGTGGGAAAATTTCTTAATCAATCCCGATGAGAATTTGTGGAATGGTAAATTTGTATCTGAAGTTTGTTCTGATGGATTAACAGAGTGTAATCCCATGGTTCATGTCTCAGTATCAGTACAAAAAGGCACATTTCTTTGATAAATTTGTGTTTTATCGTGATATATTAGAATGAATACTTAAAGTTTAGATGACAAAGTACTCGGTTCTTAATACTATTGTCCGAATTTTTGTCTGTCAGATGATAATGTCATGTCTTTGCACAAATTTGTCAGAAATGATAATTTTTTAGCTTATCTTTATCTTTACAGGATTCTGACATATAGGACCAGATGTTGCAGCCTTTTCTTTACTATGTCTATTTGGTGCTTGACTAGGATACAAAAGACTAGAGGTTTCGAGGATATGTAGATTTCCTAACGCAACAACATTCTTACTTCATACCTGTGATAAAATTGGTTTTCTCTAGTTGCTTCGATTGACAATTATTCTTTTTTCTTGTTCTGATAATACCTACGTTCCTTTGTCATGTGATAGAACGTAATGATCTCGGGCGGGGTTTATTTATGTAGCCAATTTGTTAATTTTTGGGATCAACTTTGGTTGTTGACGCCGTATTTTGGGATCAACTTTGGTTGTTGATGCCATATTTTGGGATCAACTTTGGTTGTTGACACCATACATAATTTGAACATTTTCTGAATTTTTAACTTTATGATCAACTTTGCATAGTATGAGCTCAGTAATGTGGCTGAAAAATTCTAGGGTCCATATGTTGTGGTGTTTTTTTTTAGTTTACTCAAGTTTATTTACGACATCACTTAGTTCCTAGTGTAATTGCGGATATTGCAATCTTGCTTAGGTACAGTCGGTATGCAAACCACTCCAAGATCTATGGATAGGGACAGTGGGCTTACATGCTGCTGCTATTTTGGATCACCATATCCAAAGGTGAGTATGGCATCTGAATTTTTCATTCATGCTTTCCACACATAACAAATGGTGGCAAACAAAAGTAAAGTTGATTGAAAAGTGAAAAGATAGAAGAGTAGAGATGCCAACACGATAAGTGGGCCTAGAAAAAGGGTTCTGCTTCTTAAATTAGGTGGGTACCCAATAGTCACCAAATACCAAATCATTTTTCGAGCAAGTTGTTTCTGGTGCTACATTAAAGGTTCTCATCGATAAGGCAACACGCAGAATTCAACTATGGTGAAGAAAAAGGAATTCAGACGGAACTTCAAGACACAAGCTGTTCATTTCTGAAGACTGAAGAACATAGCCTTAATTCTCTCTCTTGAATTTCAGATTATTAAATTGGCATCCTTTAAATTGGATGACAGTAGTCTGTTGGTTCAAGCTCTAGACAAGGGTGTTCTCAGTTTCGAGCAATATGATGTATGAGCAATGCGCTTCTCCTGAGACTTCTTGTAGTTCACTTAATCAGGTTCAGATATTGCACTTTGAATCAATGATCATTACTGAAGCCGAATACAATATTGATTTTAAAATTATAAGTGCGGTGCAAGGAAATTACTTAAACTTGCTAAAATTACAAGCATGGTACACTCAGCATCACTCTGCTCAATCAATCTCACCTGCTAAAACGGATAAAGAAAAGCAATTACTTCTAAAGATTGTGGTTGAAAACAGTTCTAATGAAAAAATGTCTCCAGGTTCTTGCGAAGGAGACGAGGAAATATCACTCCAGATCTTTTTCTCAACGCATCTTGTAATGTTGAGTTCCTGATATCTTGCTACGCTGACCATTCAATTCATATTTAAGAGTAATATCAACATCACGAGGATTCTTCTTGTTTTGTGAAACTGTCATGCTCCCAGACAGTACTTCACCTTCGCAAATGGTTAGCACATCTTCGAGGTACAATACCGTTTGCTTCCAATGCGTGGTGCGGGATCTAGGTCCTGGATAATTCAAATTTCGACACATTAGGTCATCTTAACGGAAGTTGTCTATGAAGTGAAGTTACTGTGCATAATAGAAATAATGAACGAAAATAACCTGTAGAGAAGCCCATCAACTTATGACACTGCGTAAACGAGACATCAAAGTATGCAACTAGGGCATGAATATAATCACTACGTTCAGCCCTGAGCTTAAAGGGAGCTGTAAATGAGACATCTCCAGAAGCCATCTTCAAGATATCCATTGTCTGGAAAGAAGAATCAATAATGCACATCAGTTGTGTTGCCATTTACATACCAACTTATCAAAGATATTCACATGCTGGAAACGAAAAAAATAATTAAAACATAAAGTTTATTTTACTACCTTAAGCAGCTGACAGTTTGTGACGATTTGATTCTGATCAACCGTGTCTACAAGGGGTTCCATTATGGATTGTTTTTTGATACATTTCATGTCGAAGCCGTAAACATCATTCCAGACTGCAAAGCATAATATTAACAACAAACAGGAGGTAATACATTAATAAACAACATAGTGCACCTCAAATAATGTATGTATGAAATATCATATGATGATGATATGAGGGGGTACTATACATTCAATTTTGTCTTCCTTATACTCATGATCCTCAATGGCTGTCACGTAGAGTGTTGCCTTGTCGGGCAACACAATCCCATCATTTACCTGCACACAGTATCAGAGAAAGCAATCATCAAGTTCCATAAGAATTTCCAATCAGAAGTGAAAGCACTACCATCCCAAATAGTTTGGTTATCCAACAATAAGTACTTGTCGAACGGATTTTTCTTTCGGTTACTATTTATGAGGGGTTTATCTCTACTTTTTCACTCTATACACATACAAGGGTTCCAAGTATAGTCTTTCCTAGTTTCCTCACTGTGAACATTTTAATCAGCATACAGAACAACGTGTAATAAGCGTAATACAGGAAGTTATTGCAAGGAAAAGGATGACTTACTAGCCACTTGTTACGTGCATATAGAACAGTGTCTAACATATTCTCAAACAGCAGGAAATAACCCATCCACTCGGATATGATGATATCAACTTTGGGGACTGGAAGCTCAATCTCTTCCACCTTTCCCTTCAATACTGTAATAACTGAGAGAAAAGAAGAAAATCGTATAAATAGATTACCGAAGAAGTATATGAGAAGAAGTACCAGGAGATCTATAGAGATGAAGAAAGAACTACAGATATGATAATTACCATTAGAAAAGCCATTTGTTTCAACAATCTGTTTCGCCATGTCAGCCATTTGGGAACACTCGATCTGCAATGATCAAATTATTCTTCCCATTATACTCTACTCATGAACAAAATGTAGTTACCTTAGAAATTGCAGTGACGGTTTAAAAGAAATTTGGCAAATAAAGTGATTTACTTATAAGGGGGGCTTTCGCGGGGAAAAAAAAAAGCAACACTTATAAAACACACGTGAACATAAATTTTGAAATCGCAAAGTAGTAACCAGATGCAGCGACAGAATCACATACCGCATAAACATGCTTTGCTCCTGCTTTTGCACAAAAGAGGGACAAAATTCCAGTACCGGCCCCAACATCAAGAACAATTTTATCCTTGAAGAGGAACGTGTTCTTGTAAATAACATTTTGATATGTCTTAGTTCTCACTGTGTCCTTCAACATTTCCTGCAACGTTCAAACTTTTAGCAAAAAGAATCTTGCTCAAGGCAGGGGATAGCAATTGTCTTGGAAACACCAAGATTACAACCAGTGCACCTCTAATACTAACAAGAGATCATAGCTTAAATTCAATAACAGGCTCAAAATATATTCATGAGTGAACGAAAAGTTGGAAAAATTAGTTACACACGAGTCCTACATTCTACTATTAGATTAATAGTTCGTGTAAATCAAAAATTCTAACTGAGCAAAAAAGTAATTAAAAGAATATTGATTGAATAGACAAATACTAATACAAATTGATATGAAACAAATGAACGAAGCTGTTATATCCATGTCGGCAAAACACTTACTTCATGAATACCTGCACACATCAATAAGAAACAACAAATTAGTCCAAGCAACCAGTCACCTTTATACCCAAATTCATTAAACCCTGAAACCCCTAAACCCTAACTTACACATACAGACTCAAATTAATCTCAGGAAAGCACTCATTAACAAAACTTAAAACAACCCAACACCTAAAACCACACCAAAAACCACAAATTAACTTGACAACACAATAAAAATCCAAACTTTGTCATAAAAATCACTTAATACAAGAAAATAACAAAAACCCAGACAAGAATACATCACAAAAACCCATCAATTAACACTTACAACACCAAAAAACGCAATAAAAGGCTGAAAAACACAGAGGGGGGTTTTAAAGAAAAAGTTACCAAAGTGAGAATAGGAATCGAAGTAATAATCAGCACTAGTTTTATCATCATCACCACCACCAATAACAGCCGTACTATTATCAGCTTCAGACATAGATTGATCAGTAGTAGGAGTAATCATCTCTTCTGGTAGTTCATTATCATCATCATCAATACATAACTTAGTTACTTGCGGATGATTATTGTTTTCAATAGATGATGATGAAGAACCCCCATTGTTACTTCTTCTACGGCCCATATTTTAGGGTTTTAGAAAAAATTAGGGTTTTGGGTGTGCTTTTTTTGAGCTTGCTCTTGAGGGTTTTTGGTTTGCGATTTTGTTGGATTTGAAATAGCGAGATTTTGATTTTATGTGATGGCTGAGAGTTGATGAGAGAGAATGTTGGAAGAGATTTTAAGTTTTTAGGGCACCCAAAGCAGATGCTCCCAATTTGACAAAGACAATATTTAGTTTGAATTTGAGTAGTATCCCAACTTGGGGGTGTAGCTCATATGGTAGAGCGCTCGCTTCGCATGCGAGAGGCACGGGGTTCGATTCCCCGCACCTCCATAAATATTTTTTTCAACTGCATATCCATCTAGTTGCAGAGGAAAGAATGGGTACAGAAAAATTTTACTATCCGATAATCTGGAGCAAATTAATACCAGAGCCAATTGGTTTTAAATAGACGAGTTATTTCACTAATCAATGAGATATTTCTAAAACTACCATTTTAATTGATTATTGTTAATATAAGAAATATGTATAATTTAATAGTCATGTTTATAGTCGTTACGTAGGTGTTTTGAAATGTTTTTCAACGGTATAAAGTTTACGAAAAATCATGGTATAGTTTAAGAGATAAATCATTTCTAAGTTTTACAAATTATTATCCATAAGGGCGTACTTGTAAAAAATATTTAAACATACTCTCATTTTCTCCTTGCCTTAATAATTGTGCAAACTACAAATGGCTCAACTAATTTGGGACGGAGGGAATATTTATTTAAGTCTTTGGCAGGAAATTTTGGCGAAGTAAAGATGAAATTGAAATGGAGAAGATTGACAACGGGATTTCGGAATTCGGTTTTGGAGATAATAATAAAAAAAAGAGAAGAGATGATGAAGAATGGAGAATTATCTGATGGCTATGGTAGAGATTATTTAGGTTTACTTCTAAATGCTAACAAGGATCCGGATGAGCCTAAGAGGATTTCAGTACAGGATATGATTGACGAGTGCAAGACAATGTACTTTGCAGGACATGAAACTACTGCAAGTTTGCTAACATGGACTTGTTTACTTCTATCCATTCACATAGACTGGCAAGACGAAGCAAGAAAAGAAGTGATTGAGTTAATGGGAGACAAGAATGAAAATTCGATGAGAAATGCATCGCAAGACTGAAAATCTTAAGTATGCACCAGTTTTGAGTTCTCAGAGCAACCGTAGTGAGCGACTAAACCCATTTATTTGATAAAAGAACCAGACGTAGCGGGACGGACCATCGACCAAAGACCCATTTATTTGATAAAAGAGCCCGGAGACTCGACCAAAGACCGAAAACCCAAATCCCAGGACTATATTTGGTCGGGGACCAAAGACTAAACCCAAATTATAGTCGAGCGAACGTATAGTGTACGCCCCACACCAGGCGAACGTATAGTGTATACCCCACAACAGGCGAACGTATAGTGTACGCCCCACACCAGGCAAACGTATAGCCTCCGCCCCATTATTTTTTTTTATTTTTTATTTTTTTATTTTGTGTGGAACCTCCGCCCCATTCTTTTTTCACTTTCTTTATAGTGGGGCGGGCTTTATACTTGTGCCCCATTTTTTTTTTTCCTTTTTTTTTCTTTTTTTTTAAATCTCCCCCATCGGGCGAACGTATAGTCCCCACCCCATACCAAGCGAACGTATAGTATCCGCTCGACCAAATTTAGTCTTCTACCTGTAGCGTCCCAGACTAAACTAAAATTTGTTCGTTTTTTTTTTTTATCTTTGGTCTTTGGTTATACTCGCACCACTGCAGTTGCTCTCAGTAGATACAAGTATAAGCAAATTGCATTTTGGCACTATGTAGATAATCCTTTTTCTTTTCTTTTTTTTTTGCAGGTGACTATGATCATAAATGAAGCCCTTAGGCTTTATCCGCCAGTTCTGGGATCTCCCAGAACAACTGAGAGCCAAGTAAGACTTGGAAAATTTACTCTCCCAAGTGATATGAATGTTGGGTTTTCTATTATAGCCGTACACCATGATCCCAAAATCTGGGGAGAAGATGTTCATAAATTTAAGCCTGACAGGTTTGGTGAAGGAATAGTGAAGGCCACAAATAACAATCCCATGGCATTCTTGGTCCTTTTGGTTATGGACCAAGAACTTGTGTAGGTTCCAACTTCGCAATGATCGAAAGCAAGATTGCTCTAGCGATGATTTTACGAAGATGCTACTTTACTCTGTCGCCTGCTTATGCTCACTCACCAGTTGAACGCATGGCTATGCGCCCACAACATGGACTTCAAATCATATTGCATAAACTGGATTAGAATTTGTAATGTTCAATTAAAATTCAATAAATTGTTTCCTTGAACAAGAGTCAGTCTACTAGCATATTGTAATTTATGGTTCATTACATAATATACATCTTAAAACCGAAGGATTATAAGACTCCTATTTACAGGTTTAGATATTTACAAGAATCTCGCCAGGAAAAAGAAGTCTTAAAACTCTTGCTAGAGAACAAATTCCCAATATTGTAACCAGAAATAAGATTCCTACACATATTTGAGTTGGTGGCGAGAACTGATTTAGGAAATCAGTTTGTTGTTTTCTAAAATGGAGCCAATATCCAACATTCTTTTCCAGTGGCCAAGGCGCACCTGCCATCACAGCTTCAATCTCCCATGTTTCTCGTGGACATTTAGTGAGATTATCCACACCATTGGATGTAACATACTTCACAAAAGAGATAACACAAACTTAGAAAAAATGTTCCAGAGCAACAAAATAAAACAAAAGGTGACTGATTTTTCCTACAGATGGTTGTTGCATTATTGTGACCATAATTAATTTCAAAGTGCTAAACCTTAGCCTCCTGACTCTCACGGACGCTTACATTAGGTTGGCTGACTAATCCATGGATCACATGGTAAAAATTACAACTATCAAATTTAAATAAAAACAGCAGATAAAGAGCGTGAAAAAAACAACCAGTGACTAACTTGACTATAACAAATGCGTGAAAAGAAAAGAAAAAACATGTCAAGATATTAAAAACAAAGGATTAGGAAATAAACAGTACCACATCACTTTTGATTCGGACTCCACCAAAGGTTTTAAATCTTTCAATCTCTTTGTGATTAAAGAACTTCGATGTGCTTGAACTCTCCATTAAAGGAGCCAGTAGCGCATCACTGAAATAGCATCCCGGTTCTACTGTTATCACCTACACCAGAAAAAAGTAATCCGACTCAAAAAATGGTTGCCGCAGTATCACATTTGGGCGTTCATATTAATATGCCATTGGAAGGATCATAAGCGACACAAATAAAAAAGCCAGGCAATGCGTACTATAAAACTAAGATGGTTAATAAAGATAACCAATAAACTTTAGATGTAGAACCATTGCTAACCATTCCCTCTTTGAGTTCTCTAGTTGTATGAGAATACTTCAATGCTGGTCTTTTTGGCCTTAGTGTTGCCTGTTAGTCACGGAAATCTAAGATTCTACCTACAAAAGTGAGATGTAAAGAAATAATAACTTCATTAGAAAACAGTAAAAGGACCTTAGGGTAGCCACCACGATCATGTACTATTGATGCCTAATAAATGCCCAAGACCATGCGGCATAAAAGCAGCACCTACTCTTTCAATCATCATTTCACCAACATCACTACAGTCAAAATCAACAAACAAAATTACAATTAGCAATTGGTGCATACTGGCATTAAAATAGTATGATTTACAGTACAAAAAGTACCCAACAAGGATGCCACCATCCTTTAGTGACTCGAGAATAGACTTCTCTGCTGATCTGGAAGTATGAAACACAAGTGAACTCAGAGACGCAAAATAATATGGCTAACAAAGCATGATATAGCTAATTACTGCTTAAACTACATTATGAGTCTCTTATACAGCCTTACTTCAAAAAAAATCGCATACTCTCAAATTTTTATGAATTTTTGAATATTGATCATTTTAAAAGCATCATTTGTCAACAGCTAGCAACAATGATGCAGGATGAAGATTTTGAAGTTGATTGTCATTCTCATAACAGATGTATTTAAACCTAATGGACAAACTTAAGATCTGTATATGGAAACTTCATAAATGGATTGATCAAAGAAAAATTCAGAATGGAGCCAAGAATGATCAAATCAGATGCTTACTTTTGCATGTCTACCAAGTTCACTCCAGGTTTCATTGTGGATATGACATCATTATGAGCCTTAAGAATAGCCTGCAAGACATAATAGTTTTATTTTCATATTTACCAAATAGGAAAGAAAGAACGAGAAAAGAAAAGAAAAAAAAAAGCAACCCCAAGAAAATAAAACGAGACTTCATTGGCTTTCCTACACAATAATTTAATATGTTGAAGAGATCCATTCAAACTACTCAACAAAAGAAGCACTTACATTGTAAATCAGCTTTTGATCACTGGTAAATTTGCCATTGACCTACAATTACAAACAAGTAGATTTTCTGAGAAGAAATTTAAAAAGTCAAGCACAATGCAGATGGGAAAAAAATGTGAAGGTGATGGAAAGCAAATACATGCTAGTACCGAGTATGGAACCTTTCTACTTATATCAACTTCAAGACGGGATTAATAAATTGGATTTAAAACATAAAGCTTATATGTCAATAACAATTAGGTGTAACGGGATATAGGGAAGAAGAACTCATTATTCAATAAATTACAAAATAACTGGAGTGTGAACTGAGCTCATGGATCTTACAGGGAAAGAACATGTAATGTCAGAAACATAAAAATTATATTCAGCTCCAGAGTCTAACAATGCCATATCTCCGTCTTCAAAAGTCTGCAGAAATTGAATTTGATAAACTATCACCATTTACTCCACATATAAACTCAGTTATTCCATTTTAAGGAAACAAACAAGTAGTGGACAGTCGAAATGATATGTATGAGCAAATAAGGTTTCTCCGCTTCTCAATATACTCTTATCCCTAGAGTCTATGTGCCAACATGTCAACACCTATATTAAGTAATGAAAAAGTCATGAGACAATATAACACTCATTTTAACACAAAGCACCAGTGCTACTTAAGAATCTAAAAGCATGAGTGTGAAGGTACCCAGATATTTAGAGCAGCTTCATGCTCATATTTGAGAACAGAACTGCACATGAATAGATAATTTTGGGTTAATATCAGCTATATATCAACAGACCAGAGAGATAGTCTGCCCATCATAGCTCTACCACTTACAAGATGTACACCCACAATTCCATGAGAAGAGGTTCATGAGTATTTGATGCAACACATGAACAAACCAATGAAAATCCCACCTATTACCACCAGCAGCACATATGCATGTGATCGAGCAACCATCTGCATTTGTGTTGGCGTGTTGAAGAAATATGCTACTTAGTCCATACTGGAAAATGCCGGCTCTCATATTTCTCATTGCCTGCCAAGTGGATCAGTTTATCAAAAAAAAATATCATTCGTAACAAATTATACCGAACACGTAAGATTAAAAAGCTATGTTATAATAAGACATAATAAGTCGATACTGTAGATACAAGGGCAGCTTTACATACAATTTTCAAGCATTTTAGTTTACATGGTTCTAAGAATCTTAAATTTTCAATATATATTACTAAGCAGTATAAACTTATGCATACTGGAAGCAAACTCGGAGACTCAAGAAAATTTAAGATGTAAAAAAAAAAGAAAACACCAAGGAAAGAAAGATGCGCAATAACCGTATTAGATAAGTTAAGGGTTAAATAAAGGTCTACATAATAAAAACAATTAACTGAAACAGTGAAAGTATTGTCATTCGAGTCTGACCCTGTAAAACATCTGCTGATTCTGCTCTGATTGAGTTTGCGTTAATACTTGTTAAAAATACTCCTGTTATTTTAGTCTCCCATTTTTGTTATAATTCGAATCTATATTTAACAAACCAAAGCCAACGACAGTTAACAAATTAGGAGATTCATTTTATCAAATTACAAAACATTTTGCCGGGACATTACCTCTACATGAGCTTCTGAGCTTATATCGTTGGCATACCGAATAAGAGAAAGCTCCGCGTCTGATTTAATTGCACGGCATTCAGTTAAAATTGGATGTAGCACACTTAAATCAGTCTCAAATCTTTCTATTCCCTGTCAAAGACGTATACAAATTGTTATGTTTTAATAATTAATAATGATAGTCAACATTTCCAATCTAGTAAGGCGATGAAATAGAGCATGGATTAGAAACCTTAAACTTCGCAGGCTTAAAGAAGTTATTACTATCAGTGTTCTGCTCATGCAACAGAAATAACACAGGCTTTTCAGGTCCTCCATGATGAGCGTGCAAAACTTCAGCAATCTCATCGGTGTAGCATACCATGTTAACCATAAACGCTTCCTGCAAACACAAGACAAGACTTTAACACCAGAACTCATTCAACATGATACTTCGACAATAATAACTGGTAAAAACAATGTCACCTTGAGATAGTTGAAGTATTCCAGTAATTTTGCTTCCCCCAAATAAAGTGCATATCCGGCAAGTAATCTTGTAACAAACAGAAACGACTTTCCGGTCGCGATATCCTTAGAAGCAAAAACAACATAAGATTTGCTTAACTACACAAAGAAAATGTGACCACTCAACAAATATCGAAAATTGCATTGTAAGCAAACTCACAATGGCTCCATATAAACCAGTCTCCTTCACTCCAAACAAGTAGGCGAAATAACTCTCTTGTCTGCCCATCAATCAGGAAAAAAAAATTATACAGTGCAATTAAATTTGAAACAAACCCTAATTTATTAAAATTTGGGAAAAATTACAGACCTAAAGTCGTTGTTCTGCCAAGTATTTGGTGCTCGACTTCCCTAATAAACAATTTACAAAATCACAAACTAATGATCATTCAATTCTGCATAAAAATATATGAGATGAAGATAGTCAATACCTGTAACAAGATAAATCCTTCGAGGGGTCGATTAGTGGAAGACAAGTGTTGGTGAAGAGATCCAATTAATTTTGATCGATTTTGGGCGTAGATTTGCTTTATCGCTTCTTCTCTTTGTTTTCTTTTGACGATCCAAGTATCTTCTCTTTGTTTCGCCATAGCTAATTCCTATTACTACTACTGCTACTGGTACTGGATAGTGTTGACTAAATTGCGTGTTTTGTATTATAAACACCCAATGGAAAAATGAACAGTCAAAATGCACCACGGCCCTAGAGCGTTTGGATACACATCTAGATTGACTTCCAGAAGTCAAAAAAAAATATTAATAATAATCCGTGTGTATTTGAGGAGAATTAGAGGTGAAACATGGAGAGATGAGAGGAAGAGGAAGAAGGAGAAGAATCTTATTAGGAGGATTAGATAGTTCTATTACATAGGTTACATTATATATATACATATAAATGGATAACCCATGGACCGCACATCCATGAGCCGTAGGCCCTTTAACACTCCCCCTTGTGCGGTTCAATAACAAAACTTTATACATAGTGCTTCACATATAGTGCTTTGAATGTATTTCTTCAAATGACGTCCTCTCCTTGATGGCTTGTGCCGAAATCAATCGCCCCATTTAAAACTTCGACAAGTAAAAACCCAGTGGGATAAAACCTTGGTACAGCTCTTCACATGAAGTACTTCACATGTTGTCTCGTATTTTACATATAGTTCGTCACATGCAATAAGATCTTTAAAGATCGATGAGTCTAAGTTAATTGCCTCGTTAAAACAAAGAGTACAATATTGGTTAAACTTAGAACATAGTTAGATATGTATACATTGCCTCATTAAAACCTTGACAAGGAAAACCCAGTGGGATAAAACCTTGATGAAGGGAAAAGAGTACAACGTGACAGATGCAAACAAAGGTGATTTGTTGCAGATGATCATTTTGCTCTGTTGAAGTTGACTAGTTGCTTCACAACTCCTAAGGCATAAAATCCTCGTGGGAAAGACAATAGCCTTAGCTGAAATTATGTTCCCTGTGTTTGTTGTTGTCTCATTAAAAACCTTGCCGAGCAAAAAAACCCTGTGGGAAAAAGTAACCTCGGTGAAGGAAAAGAGTTCAACACACCATTAGATGCTCCCCCTGATGTCAGACAATTTTCATTAGTCTAATGCAGTCAAAAGGAGTTTATCACACTTTACTTTGGTGACTTGGATGTTTATAGAACCATGTTGTTGATTATGGAAGTTACATTGCTTAACAGACTATCGTGTTTCATTTCTTTGATTCAGATATTTTCAATAATATCAACGCGATCTTTATGTCTTCAACGTTCAACATGCATGATGTTTTTAATGTTGTCGCACTAAAAACCTTGTCGAGTGACAAAACCTTTGGGAAAAACTTTTCTCGATCGAAGGGAAAAAGAGTACAACACAGCTTCAATTTCGAAGTAACATATGTCGACATCATATCCTTGAATCCTCCCCCTGATGTCGGCATCTCCCCCTGATTACTTTCAGAGTTGTTCCATACTATTACTTTAGTCATGTACTTTTCGAAATTGAATATCGGTGATGACCTAGAAAATAGTCTACCGTATCTCCCCTGATTACTTTTGTTTGAGAATAGATTATTGTTCCTTCATAATCAACAACCTTTGGATTGCACTTTCATTAGCATTTCTTTTTATATCTTTGCAGGGATAAAACAAATTTATGTCAATGGTTACTTTTAAGTACATGATTGCATTAACTATACCATTCCAATGACGTTGCGTTGGCGCTGAGCTATATCTAGCTAACAAGTTAATTGAGGATGTAATATTTGGTCGAGTACATTATGCTAAAGTACAATAGTGCGTCTATTATACTTAGATAAGTAAAGTTCATCTCCGATCCAACTTCGTCATCTTCCCCGTAGGCGAATTGGTCATTAATGTACATTTAAAACTCGACTAATCATGGGAGTGCTAAAGCATGCACGTCCTTGTTAAATTGCCCGACAATGGACATATGCAACCTGGTGGAATAACATACCACAAGCTCGGTCTTCTAGTTTAGAACATATATAAGATCGATATTTCCCAGATTTTCATCTCAAATTGATTTTAAATAGTTTGTAAGATCTCTTATTCCATTAAGAGTACTTATCATGTCCATACCGTCGACATAGATAGCTATAATTCTGAATCAGGAACTTATTTAATACGCATGGTACGAAACCTTACTTGTTTATCCCTTCCCAGTCAAATAGTCACTTAGACGGGTATACCACATCCGTCTGATTGTTTAAATCAATAAGTGAGTGTTCAAGTGTAATACCAAACACACTAAAGTGGTTTAGAGTCATTCGACTTGGGAAGCAAAAGACCATCATGCACTTTTGAAAATATCTTTGAGTCTAAATCTCCAGAGATATAACCACATCTACTATGTTTCAAGTTCTTTTGAAACTACCAAGCAAACTAATTAAGTGAACATTATGATGTTCAAAAGAGTAAGCGATCCAGGGGTTTGTGAGAAATCTTGCGCCACAAGGTGATTCTTTATACTTTAAGACCTCATTCTTCTCACTACACTTTGTGACAAATAACCTCATATGTCCCCGTGCTTTACCTTTGGGTTGCTTAGCACTACCACACCAAATACCGTATATTTTCAAAGAACTAAGTTACGCTGGATTGCGTAGGCCAAATATGTTATTTATTTGAAATTAATCAAAATAATGCATGGTTCGATCTCATTGTGCTCTATCTCTGGAGCAATTATTTATGGATTATATCATCATTTTTCATGCATGGTCCTTCCATTGACTCATATGCATTCTCATAATCCATCAAGATTTTATTGTTCTCTAAAATCGTTTAAAACTTCGGAGCGTCCTCCAGTTTGATTCATGAACATATTCAGAGACAATCTTATGAGATGATTTTTGATGATATAAATAAGTTGTGCCTTACTCACCTACTTCCTTTCTAGGTGAGGAATGATCGGGCAAGTGGTCTCTCCAACTTCCTTTATGGAGCCACGGCCTCAACCACACTTCCATCGAGTGTAGTTGCAACACCTTAGTCTATGGTGTATATCCCGTATTGCGGATTTCTAACTTTGCAGGTAGGTTTGCAGCTGGTATGTATGATCTCATCACTTTAACAACATCAGTGTACATTTTGAAAATCGAATGTCTTCTTTATCACTTCACATTTACATTTGTGGAGTACAAGAATCAATATGAGACATAGTAGGAACACACCACGACAATTCCTGTCATTCCCTTAGAAAATACTTTTTCTTATCTCCCCCTAACAACGGGAAGACTGTCTCATTAAAGTGATAACCCGCAAATCTAGCGGTAAGAGATCTCCTGCGAAAAGTTTTAAAATGCGGATAATTGTTGGGAACTCATTTCCAACATAACTACTTAATAGTTTTAAAGACCCATCATAGTACAATGTGGAGTCGTAATGGCACATATATAGTGCAACCAAAAATGTGTAAGAACACGAATGTTAGGCTTATATCCAGTTACCAACCC
Organism: Papaver armeniacum; assembly: GCA_023531295.1. Classification (NCBI taxonomy): domain Eukaryota; kingdom Viridiplantae; phylum Streptophyta; class Magnoliopsida; order Ranunculales; family Papaveraceae; genus Papaver; species Papaver armeniacum. The sequence continues at coordinate 448,123 of JAJJWW010002949.1, forward strand.
GTACATGAGAAAAAGGTTGACTAATATTGGGTTCTAAAAAATTAAGTAAGGTGCGTGTAATATTGCATATCCCAAAGCAATAAAAGATAGGTTGGTACGCATAACCTATTCCGTAGGCACCATCTGTAACCTTTGATGGTAGCCTCTGCGAGACCAGTGGGTATAAGATGCTCTATATTGATCCTATTAAACATGCAATATTCATCAAGTCCTTTTGATGTAAATTCTCTAGCATTAATAAGGGTGGTGAGCCTTTGCAGTTTGTATTGTGTAATATGTGCTAGGAGTTTTTAAACACAAATTTCTTTGGAACTATAACTAGTCCAAAATGTCAAAACATTCACCAGAGCCATAAGTCACTTTAATGGTCCGCATTCTGCATGAATTTTTTTCTAAATTTCACCTTGTTTTCTTTGTAATATGTAATTTTCACCATTTACATCTTAGGATGGTCTCCATCCTATTTTAATGAAGACTTTATGAAATGAGTGACATGCTCTCTTACTTAAAAGCATAATGGGAAGGGGGTTGTGCATCTAGCACTTTAGAAAACACTTATTGAAAGATATGTCGTCACTTCGCATTATGTCAATCTTTTTCCCATTGTCTCGTTCACTCAAACACAATGATGTACGTCTGATTCCTTTCAAAATGAAACATCATGTCACAACCAAAATGCCTTTATGGTTATGGTAAAGTCTATATGAGTCAATTCCCAACATTTCATTGTCGGAGCCAATATGGATTCAATAATCCACATACTATAGTGATTCACATTTCACTAGATTGACTCATTAGTTTCTCTAAGATATATTTCCTTCCAAATATATTAGAGACTACAAAAGATGCAATCAATTACATTCTCATCATTGTGATGTTCCACATGATATCCACTTGCATGGGTTTCTGTGGAATTTAACAAGGTGTAATTATCTCTCGGTACATATAGAGATTTTGCTACGTCTTTGTTCTTTCTTGAAAAAAAAATATGAGCAGTGCTGCGCTCGATAAGATAGTCAATTGGCCAGGCAAAGTTCTTGTTGCCATTAAAGTTGATGTGAAAATTGGTTGTTACTATGATACACATACACATTATATTGTATATACCAATACCTATGACCAGGTGCATTTCCAACTCTTTTATTTATGATGAGAGCTAGAATTACATTTTAGCTGATCCCATGTTCAAATGATACCTATACTTTGGTGTCATTCTTTGCTAGGAAAAATAATATATATATATATATATATATTTTCATGATATATATGTCCATTTTCACATGCTTTATATGAATCGGTACGTCCAACCTTCATTACTTTGGGGTTTTTTCCATTTTTAATTTTGCTACATTTAGCTTAATTTGAGAAATTTCTTTATCTCAATAGACCAAGAGAATCTCACTACACATGTCAACCACTTACTTTAGGTTGAATATATTACTAAAAAAATAATTAATTCTCTTGTTGTCATACTTCAACATATACCGGTTCGTTAGTATTATGTATGAAGTAGAGAAATGAAAGTTTTCCGACTCAAATAAAAAAAATTGGAAGTTCTTCCACAAAAAAATTGGAATACATGTGATTTTATTTGAACATATGTTTTGAAAACTACTGACAGATTAATAGTCGATCAAGTGGATTACATTCCACAAAACATTCAAATTTTTGGGAAGAAAATATCAAACACGCAATAATAGCGTTCAAATACTACTAAACCCCAAATAAATATATTTGAATCGAGTTGGTACAACCAATTAAACAAAATACACCATTCAACTATAGCCAATATCATATTCAAGGGAACAAAATAACATTAAGACCAAAAATTCTTAATGATCGAGATTAACGGTCATAATTTAAGTTGACCGTTTATATGCTATGGACTTATCCTAAGACAAATAAGAAAAACAAAGAACAAAACTAGCATGTTCTATAAAAAATAAGCCACCATGTATTCAATTTAAAAACCCAAGCTAGTTACATACGATCGATGCAGGATAAAATATGGAGAATAAGTATTTTTATATATTATTGGCATATAGCTAATTATAGTGTAAATATGGTATTTTCGTTTTTATTATTTAGATAAATCTTAGAAATATCTAGAATATCCATTTTAGAGTTTTATTATCTTAGGAATGTCTTAAGTTATCTTAGATAACAAGTTTTAGGGTTTAGGGAGTTATCTATATAAAGAGCTATATGTGCTACGGCTTAGTTAGTTTTTGATGATCAATTTTAATATGACTTTAATGTCTTTTATGAGTTTCTACCCTAGAACTCAGATTTATTGAAGTTCCGCTTGAATCTACCCGTATTCTACCTATTCTATGATTTTCTTTACATTAATTGGTCCAGAGCCGAAAGATCCTAGATTTTTTTTTTTCTGCATCATGGAGAGGAATCGATTAGAGTTGGCTAAGATGAGGAGCCAGATTGAAGACTTGTGGAGAATTGTAAAAACAATTCAACACAGAGAACTTATGGAAGCCCCAATGGAGATTCCAGAAGGCAACCATGCACCTGTTGAATTGTCGGAAGGCAGTCAAGAGGATTATCTTGTTACTAATATTTTGTGCTTGGAAGAATTTTCGGCGGATAGTGATCGTGAACGCTTACTCTTGAGATCTACCGAAGGAGATTATGAAGATGTTGCACATGAGGCGTTCAACGAAACATTGTTCCATGGTTATGATCATGAGGCAGCGTTGTTCTCGGTCAACCAGAATGACAAAAAATCAAGTTGTCGTGGATTGGGACTTACCACCGGTCTATGATACTTATCCAGGATGATGAGATTTGGCACAAGGAAGATTGTCTTGATCCATTCATGGAGGATCACACAACAATGTAAGTTCACAGGTTGATTCTATCTCCTAACAGATTCTTTTCATAATAATCATAATACTCATATTTTAAGGGAAACTCAAGACGTTTCTTGAGATCAGATTTTTATGAGACCATGTTTCGACATAAAAGAACTTAGAGAAAATTATGACGGTAAAATTTGTGGACAAACTTTCTAACAAAGGGAGACATACTATGAGTGAAGAGTTAGCAAGAAAGATTTTGAGGAATTCAATATCCAAGTTTGTTTTTTATTATCATAAGTTTGATAATGAATCTGTTGTTAGAGATCACAGTTGTTATGTGTTTGATCGTGGAAAAGGAAAAGAGTCATCAGATGAGGCGTTGAAAGTCACTTTTTGCGTGTTGTTTTCAAGAATTCCCAAGGTTCTTGCTTGGCAAAGAAAACCAAAAGTTCGAGGTCGACTAGTTTTCGCAAAAGATACACAAGAGAACTACAAAGGAAAAATTCGAGAGTCGAATTTTCTCTAACAAGGAAGAATGATGCAGGATAAAATATGGAGAATAAGTATTTTTATATATTATTGGCATATAGCGAATTATAGTGTAAATATGGTATTTTCGTTTTTATTATTTAGATAAATCTTAGAAATATCTAGAATATCCATTTTAGAGTTTTATTATCTTAGGAATGTCTTAAGTTATCTTAGATAACAAGTTTTAGGGTTTAGGGAGTTATCTATATAAAGAGCTCTATGTGCTACGGCTTAGTTAGTTTTTGATGATCAATTTTAATATGACTTTAATGTATTTTATGAGTTTCTACCCTAGAACTCAGATTTATTGAAGTTCCGCTTGAATCTACCCGTATTCTACCTATTCTATGATTTTCTTTACATTAATACCTTAAGTAAGCTTTGGTTCCGACTGTATGAGCATAGACAGAACAGCTTTAGTCATAGTCCATAACCAAGCTGGAACGGAACAGGATGGGATAACCAGAACCAAGATGGAATGGAACAGGACGGGACCACCAAGAACCAAGATGGAACGGAACAAGACAGAGTTCCAGGACAGGGACTGAGCTGGAACGGGACCGAGTTGGATCACTGGAACGGGACCGAGTTGGATCACTGGAACGGTTCAAGTCCGAACACGAACATATTCTTTTTCCCAGAAAACTTCGTTCCCCTATCTATCCTTCGTTTTCCTCTTTACCAGGCCACATGCGAACGGATTCTTTTCCCAAGGGTTTCGTTCCTATTTTTCCATTTCCTCTTTACCCACATGATCACAACCGACCTATGGAGCAAATCTTATTTGACGATGACGATTCCATTGATTCCAACGCAGTGTATTTGATAGTAACCCAAAAGAAAATAAATCAAAATCCATTGACGCAGGGTTAGAGCTCGTAGTGATAACGTATTTGAGGAGAATTAGAGGTGAAACATGGAGAGATGAGAGGAAGAAGAAGAAGAATCTTATTAGGACGATTAGATAGTTCTATTACATAGGTTACATTATATACATATAAATGGATAACCCATGGACCGCACATCCATGGGCCGTAGGCCTATGTGATGTGTGTAACATTTCTGAAAGACTTCTAGAAGCTAAAAATTCGCCTTTCTATGAAGTAAAATCTTTGTTTTTAACTTCTAGAGAAATAGGAGCACTTCTACTTCTATATCCAACCGCACTATAAAAATTCTTCTTTTTTCCTCATTGTTTGATTATGAGATACACATAGAAGAGCAGCAGCAGCTCAGAAGGAGCCAGAGGACTCATAACAAAAGGTCCTCAAAGATTGTTTAAATAGAAACCATTTTTTAGGGACCATGGTTTTTTTTGAGGGGACCATGGTTTTATTAGGCCACCTTCCCTATAGTTATAAGGGGTGTCCTAAAGCGTTGAAATGACTAACCTATCCTTAACCTAATTTAATTTAAAACCAACCTAATAACCACACATATATATATATATATATATATATATATATATATATAACCACCACCTCCTCCCACCACCACCGCCCACCACCGCCGATTACCACCACCACCACCTCCGATTATCACCACCACCAACCACCGATTACCACCACCACCTCCTCCCACCACCACCGCCCATCACCGCCGATTACCACCACCCCCACCACCTCCGATCATCACCACCACCAACCACCGATTACCACCACCACCTCCAATTACCACCACCACCACCACCTATATATATATATATATAGCTTAATTTAAATCATCAACAAAGATATTCTCACAACTCATTACTTGTCATTCGTTTTGGTTGAAAAAATGAGAAGTAATCATCAAAATGAGCTAAAAATGGAAGTTGCAGAGAGGTTTAATGGAGGTTTTTTTTTTCGAGAGACGAGGTTCGGTTATGTCGCAAAAAAAAAGTCTCGGCGAAATTTTAGTTGGTTACGTCGCAAAACGTTCGGTTTCGTCACAAAAAGTTCGGTTATCAGGAATTATTTTTTTCTTAACCGAACTCAATGTCCGGTTGATTCGCAAAAAATACTTTTAACCGAACTATGGGCTAATTCCATATATGCATTTGCAAGTGCGATTCGGTTGGATCAAGAAAAATTGTTAAGTTTTTACTTTAACCGAACGTTTCCTAATTGCATATATGAAGCTCAGTTCGGTTGATTCGCAAAATATGTTGAAGTTTGCGAAACAACCGAACTTCTAACACTAGGTTATTGTTAACCTGCAGTTCGGTTGGGAACTTGGTTGCGTTGAAGTTTGCGAACCAACCGAACATACCTCTGTAAAACTTATTACTAAAGTTCGGCTACCTGTGTTCGGTTATATGTTCTTGACATTTACTAACCGAACTACGTGTTCGATTACCTGTTCTTCACACTTGGTAACCGAACTACCTGAACCTAGCAGGAAATTTTTATAAAAATTTACAGTTTTATGAATATTCGGACCAATTCAATCAACATTATCTAAGTTTGAAGCATACCTGGGTACACAAATACTCTTCCTCCGGTTGTGGTTGGTAAAATCCATGTTTTACTTCTTCATCTTCTCTAACTTTACTCTCTCAATAATTCTACTTCTTTTTAAAAAAAATCCCATCTGATTTTTTAATCTCACTAATTATCTTTAACTTAATCATTTCACTAATCATTACACTAACTAATCATTACCCAAAATTAATCAGGAGGGTAATTTAGGTATTAATAGAAATATCTAGATAAGGGGTGACCTAGATTTACTTCAAATAGAGGCAGTCAGTCATCATGTCTTTTATCAAGATGCATCAGTGCTGAAAGAGAGGTTTGAGACTAACAAGAACGCGGAGGAAGATCCTGACACAATCAACATGATGATCTCAAAGGCTTAATGGGCTCCTGCCGGTTCTAAATTTAAGCGAAACCCAGCATCACCTTCTGGTATCAAGATAGTCTATAATCATAGACGCCAAGATAAATGACTAAGCCAGCTTCCAACTCTGTGCAATAAACAAGAGTTTCATTTGAGCTGTCAATAGAATTTTCCTTTGTAGACAGTGTTGTGGCAAGTCTACAAAAGAACTTCTGAGTTCTGATAGATGACAACATTTATGTCGATTAAATTTTTCTTTCTAATCTGCCAATCATATAAGAAACAAATTCAAGATTATGGGTGCAACTCCTAGTTTCAGAAATTATCATATTATGAGTCCCTAATTTGAATAGGTAAATTAAGCTAATACAGTTCCAAATAAAAACAACAAAATCAGGATTTCAAACACAAAATCTGATGATGATGGTAGGACATTCTATTTTGTTGTAGAGGAACCACTACAAGTAGTCATGCTGTAATGGACATGCTTACTCCTAGCAATTCCGACGATAACCTTATGACGAGGCTTTCTCTGGCTTATTTGGAATCGGCGGCGTTTTTTTCCAGTGGCCAAGGTGCACCTGCCATAACAGCTTCAATTTCCCATGTCTGCCGTGGACAATTGGTGAGATTGTCCGCACCGTTTGATGTAACATACTTGACAACAAGAAAAAAAAAAATATTAGAGAAATGTTCAATAGCATCAAAATAAAAAGTAAAATGAAAGATTATCTCTACAGACGCATACGTTAAGGTTGGCTGACTAATTCATGGATCACATAATAACTCAAGTTTAACAAAAACAGCAGATGGAGACGCTGATAGTGGAAGTGTGAAAAAAATACAAATAGTAACCTACTCAAATTTAACAAAACATATGAAGTTATTGAGAAAGGATCAGGAAAATGCAATACCAAGTCACTTTCGATTCGGACTCCACCGAAGCTTTTAAATCTTGCAATCTCTTTGTGGTTGAAGAACTTCGATGTGCTTGAATTTTCCATGGCAGGAGCCAGTAGCGCATCAATGAAATAGCATCCTGGTTCTACTGTTATCACCTGTACAAGAAAAAAGTAACCCAACTCAAAACTGGTTGCAACATCATACGACACACACATAAAATAGCCACGGAGGTAGTATATATAACCAAGATGGTTAATAAAGATGAGCAACAAATTTTAGATGTAGAACCATTACTAACCATTCCCTCTCGGAGATCTCTAGCTGTACGCAAAGATTTCAATCCTGGTTCCTTTGGCCTCTCTATTTCCTGTTAATTACATAAAATCTAAGATTGTACCAAAAAAGCGAGCAACAATGAAACAATGACTTCATTAAAAAACAATAAAATCACCTGAGGGTAACCACCAGGATCGTGTGTGTCGATGCCTAACAAATGCCCAAGACCATGAGGCATAAAAACAGCACCTATTCTTTCAGTCATCATTTCATGAACGTCACTACAACACAAACCCACAACAAATTTGCAATTAGCATTCGCTTTTGGCATATTGGAATTAAAATAGTATGAATAGGAGTAGAAAAAGTACCCAATAAGGATGCCACCATCCTTTAGTGACTCGAGGATAGTTTTCTCTGCTAATCTGCAAGTAAGAAATTAAATGAGCTCAGAGATGCACAATATATGGCCAAGAAAGCATTATAAAGCTCATTATTGCCTATACTATAAGATGGGTCTCTCATACAGTCATACTTCAAAAATGTTTGCATAATTTTCGAGTTATGACTTTCTGAATATTGATCAGAAAATAAATATCAATTTTCAATAGCAAGCTGTAATGAGGCAAAATAAATGCTTTTGACGTTGATTGTCATTCTTATAACAACTGTTTTTCTAAACCTGGTGGATATATATTTTGATCTGTGTCCAGAAACTTCATAATTGCAGCCAAGAACGATCAAGTCAGGTGCTTACTTGTGCATGTCCACCCAGTTTACTCCAGGTTTCATTGCGGATATGACATCATCATGAGCCTTGAGAACAGCCTGCAAGACATAATAGTTTTATTTTTCATATTTACGAAATAGGAAAGGAAGAAAGAAAGAAAGAGCAACCCCAAGAAAATATAACAAGACATGAGAATAAAAGGAGACTTTATTGGTTTTTCTATACAGAAATTTAAAATTTCAAAGAGATCCATTTAAACTACTCTAGAAGAGAAGCGCTTACATTGTAAATCAGCTTTTGATCGCTGGTAAATTTTCCATTGACCTACAATTACAGACAAGTAGATTTTCTGCCTTAGAAAATTAAAATTTCAAGCACAACGCGGTAATGGGGAAAGACATGAAAGTGGTGAAAAGCATATACATGTTAGTATAAAGCATGCAAGCTTTCTACTCAGTATCAACTTCCAGACAGGATTAATAAATTGGATATGAAAGGTGGAAGCAGTATTAAGACAGGGTTAATAAATTGGATATGAAACATGGAACTATTATTTGTATAACAATATGGTGTAATGAGACATTGGGAAGAAGAATCTCAATATTCAACAAAATATACAGAATAGTTGGAATGGTAATGTGAACAAATGGATATCAGATTGAACTTATGTATACTTACAGGGAAAGAACATGTGATGTCAGAACCATAAAAATTGTATTCAGCTCCCATATCTAGCAGTGCCATATCTCCGTCTTCGAAAGTCTGCAGATATTGAATTTGACATACTATCTCCATTAATTTTAAATATAAACTCAAGTGTTTCACTTTAAGAAAACAAACAAGTAGTAGACAATCCAAACAATTGTATATGCAAATATGGTTTCTCCGATTCTCAATATACTCTATTTCCCATGATCTACGTGACAACAACATGTCAATACAACACTCGTTCCAACAAAAAGCATCAGTGCTACTAAAGAATTTAAAAGCATGTGTTTGAACATACCCGGTCATTTGGAGCAGCTGCATGCCCATAATGGAGAACAGAACTGCAGATAAATAAAAAAATTCATTTAATATCAATTATAAAACCGACCAGAGAGGTAATCTGCCCATCATATACTAATTACAAAAAAACCCACAATAATATATTCGCACTGTACACTGGAATGGAACTCTGCTTCTTCCATGCGCAAAAAGTCATAAGAGTTTGTATACAAAATAAGTAAATGAACCATTGAAAAGCTTACCTATTACCACCAGTAGCACATATGCATGTATACGAGCAATGTCTACAACCCCCGTACATGTAGGTGTGATGAAGAAACATGCTCTCTAATTGGTACTCTTTCATGCCGGCTTTCGTCCTTCTCATTACCTGCTCCAAGTGGATCAGTTTGGTAAGAAATTTACATTCATAAAGGATTAAACCCAACACAAAGGATAACAAGGGCTACTTTATAATAAGACAACCCAAATATGACGACAGTTAACAAATTAGGAGATTCATTTACAAAACACTTTTACAAGACTTTACCTCCACATGAGCTTCTGAGCTTATATCATTGGCATACTGAATAAGAGAAAGCTCCACATCCGATTTAATTGTGCGGCATTCAGTTAAAATTGGATGTAGCACACTTAAATCAGTCTCAAACTTTTCCATTTCCTGTCATATGCATATATAAATTGTTAAGTTTCAAGAAATGATATGTCAACCTTTTCAATTTATTGAGGTGATCAATAGAGCATGGTTTAGAAACCTTAAACTCCGCAGGCTTAGAGAAGTTATTACTATCAGTGTTCTGCCCATGCAAGAGAAATAATACAGGCTTTCCAGGTCCTCCATGATGAGAGCGTAAAACTTCTACAATCTCATCGGTGTAGGATACCATGTTAACCATATACATTTCCTGTAAAGACAAGACAGGACTTCAACACCAGAACATATTGAACATGATACTTCTTAACCAACAACAATCGGTAAAAATAATGTCACCTTGAAGTGGGATAGTGATTTTATTTCCCCCAACCAAACAGCATATTCGGCAGGTAATCTTGGAGCAAACAGGATCGACTTTCCAGTCGAGACATCCTTAGGAGCAAAAACGCAATAATTTAACATAAGATTTCATTAATCAAACATGCTTAACAGAAAATGCGATCCATAACTCAAGCAAATGCCGAAAATTGCAGTGTAAGAGTGGTGAAATAGCAAACTTACAATAGCTCCATAAAATCCAGGCTCCTTGACCCCAAACAAGTAGGCGAAGTAACTCTCTTGTCTATACATCAACCAGACAAAAAACAAACAAATATAAGTTTCAGTTAAACTCAAAAGAAATCATAATTTATAAAAATTAGGGAAATTACAGACCTGAAGAGCTCGGTGTGATCAGTACAGTAACGATTTTGTTCTTCACCTCCCTAATAAACAATTACAGAAACACAAATTAATGAATTTATGCATAAAATCGAATGAAAAATGGGATTAATCAAAATACCTGTAGCAATACGAATCCTTCGAGAGGTCGATTAGAGGAAGATAGATGTTGGCGAAGAGATCCAATTAATTTTGATCGATTTAGGGCATGAAGTTCCTTTGGAACTGGAGGAGGAGGATGTAAAGAAGATGAAGAAGAAACCATGTTAATGGCTTCGCTACTTTGTTTCGCCATGACTCATACAACTGGAGCTGCAGATATAGTAGTAGTTTCAGTTTTCAAATAGGGTTTTAGTCCCAGTTTTCTTAAAATTTCAGAAAGTCACCTGAAGTGATGACATGGACCAGAAAATTTCGGGAACTAAGTTAGACCGGGGTTAGAGTTGGGTTTTTTTTTTTTTGAAACATGAAATTTATTATACTACTAATAGGCTTTTACATGAGGGTAAATGATATCCGTAGATTCACTAATTACACTTGTATCAGTAAGCCAAAGATCTAGTGTAATATGATAATGCAGCAGAATGTGAACAACGGTCTCCAAATTGCACCGAAAGTTGATGAGGTGGATATGGTCTAGGTTGTCGAGGGTCCGCAGATCTTCGACGAATGCTTTCCACAAGAAAAGTTGTACTTTTGAGGGACACGGGTGTGCCCAAAGAAACTTGGATGTTGGTGGTGGGTTTCCATGCAATTGATTTGAGATGCTATTCGAGGCCTTTGTATCCGATGATGTGATGTCTTTGCAAAGTGATATTTGTCTACCCCCTTGTTTGTCGGCTTGGTCCATACTTCAGATTGAGTCTGTAGCTTTAATTGTGTCTTGAAGTACTAGTATCCAATCTCCGCCCTTAAAGGATTACTGCTAATGGTGCTATTACAAAAGTTACTAAAAAGCTGAAAAAGATGCAAGAAAATCACAGACTCAACTAGATTACACTAAATTACTTAAACAGCCTAAGGTAAATAACTAGAAAAGGAGAAATTACAGACTCAAACTAGATTACGCTAAATTACTTAAACAGAGAACAAACTAGATTACAGATTAAGTGCTAAAGTAAAAGTAGGTTATAAAAGGTGGAGACTCCACCGACCCAAGATGATTGTTGACAGGCAGTAGATATTAGTGCTAGGCTGTGGTATTGGATGTTAAATTTTTCGCGAGAAAAAATTGTTCATGATTCATAAGGTGAAGGTGGCATTTCTTGTTGTTGCTGTTGTTGGTGGATATGAACATTGAGGAAGTATTCATTAGGATCAGGGTCTTCAAGGTGTTGAAAAAATTCACTTTCTGGCAGTGGAACTGGCATGCCTTGTTATTGTTGTCCATCTATAGAACATAGCAATCTAATCTAGTAATTCAAATATAAAATCTAGAGGAAACCCAAGTTTTTATACCCAAAACACAAATGTCTCCTTTTAAGAGTTGAAAGAAAAACCATGTGAATCCCAAAGCTAAATTAAAAATAAGTCTTCAAAAGACGCTAACCCCCTTTGCTTAATACCCGAAACCAAACCGTTTCATGTAGAAAAATCCCAACCTCTTAACATAAATCTCCTTCAAATCTCCGGTGAATAATCAAGGCATTTTTTTAAAAAAACAATTAAAGAACTTTGCTGGTCTTGAGAAAAACCAGCAACTAAAACAGAAATCCAGCTATCTGTGCTACAATAAAAGGACCATCTTAAATTCAAGGCAATACTTTTTTTTTTCAACTAAAAAACTTTCTAGGGGTCCTGGAAAAACCACCATCTAAAACATAAATCCAGCTAACTGTGCTGACAAAAGGACCATCTGGTGTTTTATAATGAAGAACAAACTGCCTTACATGGTTCTAAAAAACAGGTTCAAAGAGCCGAAGAGGAACTGGGAAAAAGCTATTCATTAGCCCATAGATTGGACTAAAAAAAAACCAAGTTAAACCGCATAATAAAGAATGGTATTGAGGAAATAGGTTTACAGGTTGCCAAAAATGAAAGGGAGCAGATGTTGAAGAGCAGTGTAAACTTGTAAAAGGGATATATTATGGTTTTAACAACTGATTGAATTGCAATGACAGGGGGTTTGATGGATATGATGATAGTTCAAAACCGAAAAGGGATTTAATTTGAAAATAATAGCAAAGGTATAGAGTAGGGATGTGCAAGCTATTTTCTTCTCTTACTGCAATCTCAAGATGCTAAAACTTCACACAATAAAAACCCCTAAATCACTATCCCAAATACAAATTGAAAAACACCCGATTGTAATTGAATCATAAAACCCCTAACTGTTTCCATAGAAAGGAATGTTATACTTGGTAATCCAAAAACAGAGCTAGCAAATACAAATCAAAAGAGGAACTGCATAACCTTAACATGACAAAACCGCCTGAATTCCATGAATCGAAACTTGAAATTGAAAAATTGTAATGATCTTACCACGGATCTAGCATCTACTAATACCTAATTCATCTCAAAGTAGGTGGAAACGAAGAATTATTTGAGAAATGGGGGTTTTTCTTTGATTTTCTCCATTAGGTTCTGAGGAAGAAGATAGAAAACCCTAAATAGAACTGGTTTAGGTGTGAGAGCGAGGAAGTGTCAAATGAGCAATTGAGAGATCGGGTTAGAGTTGGTTCATGTCAGTGTCACATTTATTTTCCAAACTGCAAATGCTAGATCTATTTATTTTTTTGATTGGTAAAATTTTGGTGCTAACGATTTTCAAACTCAGGTCATTGGAATCATCACTCGGTGATTTTATCATGTATTATAGTCATATCATCATCACTCGGTGATTTTATCATGTATTATAGTGATATCGGCAAATGCAAATGGAATTGTTAGATTATGTGAAATTTTTTTCGAAGAGGGATAGTGATCCATTTTTAAGGAGTTGTTAACTAGACTTGCCGAATTCGTGAGTAGAAATTCAATGGTAGGTGGTGATTTCCTCTATTAGTGGGAGATGCACCGAGTAAAGTGGGATCAACTTTTCTCACTCGGGATTATCCTCGGATAATACCTCGATAAGTTTAGCATTTTTGGTTTTTCCTAACGTATTCCTAAAATCGTTTCCCAAATGATCATTGGATTGAAAACTGCAACACATAATTGCTTACACCCTCTGTATGTGGATTTTGTAATCATCTTTTAATATAAAAATCTATTGTAATTCCTCTTTCACTTAGTTATTTGATTGTTTCATTGTTCTTAAAATCCAATTCGCAATAATACCCCCTAATCCGTGATAAACTAATAAATTTTGCCAGTCTGGAGTCGAGTACAACGTGTTAAATTAATACTTCGCTAAATCCATAAATTAAGAAAGAGAAAAAAAATCGAAGTTCTATAGGTCCCTTCTGATATATAAATTAATAACCTCTAATTTACATAAAGTTAGTTTTTCATTTACAGTATGTTATTTTGGTAAAGAACGATTCAATTGCAACCTTTTTCTCGAAAGTGATGTTACATTGAATATCATCTTGGATTTTTCTTAACTTCAGGAGAGATTTGGTAATGTCAATACAATAAAACACTATTCATTATCTTTACAGCTTCAATAGTTTATTTGCTTGAAGGTAGCTCTATAACTACAATTACGTTTTCGGCCTCCACATCACTAGTTTTCTCGTTTCCCATGATACTCTCAATTACTTCCTCATCAGTCGAAACTCTGAATTTAGTGTTTTCTTGAGGGTAGTTAAAAAGTTATTCAAGGTCCATTTTGTTGTGATAGTTCAATCCTTTGATTAAATTTTGCAGTTCTATAATGTTTTCATTATCTAGCGTTCACTTGAATACTCTGACGTGGTGTATACATTGATCTACTTTTTAAGATGAAACGGGAAAGGTTCATCGCGTCTAAAACATTAAAATTATCATGCATGATTTGGTCTTCTGTTTCATAATCGAAATAGCGAGGGTGCCAAGTACACCATAATATTTTTGATATTAACCTTTGCAAGACACACCTTGTGTAATACAATACTGATCTGTCGGCGAATTACTAATTGCGCTCTAGAGGCTGACTAGCCTTATTGCATGACAACTTAAAGTGGATATCATTCAATCAATCACTGAAACAAACTTTAAATAAAGAATAATTGAGATTCGACTTAGTCTTTATGGGATAATAGACGTCTCTTATATATGAGCACGACTACAAGACTTGCAGGACTCACATACTCACACTAGACAATCACACGAACACTTATAATCGATATCATCGATCACTTAGAGAAGACTAGGTAACACCGGAATCAACTTTACACTCACATAAACCATTATCTACTATGAATGGTGAACACATTTTCATCCAATCAAAAACCTAATAGATAAAGACCGAAAGTAGATATTGATGCGCAATAATATGATAAAAATAAAATAGATAAACCCAATTATTCCCGATCCAAATTCATTGATTGGTTGACACTATTTTTTTGGTGCGGATCCAGGCCCATCATTTTCCCTAAGATTTTTTGTTTTCCTGCCATATCCCCAGTATTGGCAGGCTATATCAAACTTTGGGGAAGTTAGATCTTAAAGAACTTCAAGAAGAAAGATAATATTGAATATAAAGGTATTGCTTACGGGTCTGTAGGCAACTTAATGTTTAACTTGTGTGCAAAACCACGGGCGACTTCTTTGGTCCGAAAGCGGGGGCTTTGCTTTGTTAATTCCGGGGAGGTAGGAGACGATAGCAAAGAACATAGCTAAGTTCACATTTGGAGATGCAATCTGCGAGGATACTAGTGTACATAGTGTTATATCCTTTGACAACAATGTATGCACCTATGGGACCATCAAGAGATGCAGGTTGAATCCCAAATCTACTAACCTTGTAACTCAATATAACCAGTCGGATGTGCATGTTATCCATAGTAATTCCCTTAGAGGTGTTCGGTAGTATATATGCTGCAACAACGACACTATTTGTATACCCGATATCCATTCGCATGATGTCCTCATATGGGTTACATTTCGGACCTAACAAGGCTAGAGATCTAACAACATTTTTACTGACATAACTGGTGGGATGTATTGTTACAAAAACTCTCCACAAGTCTGTGCCTTTAATTTGATGAAGTATACATGTAGTCCAGAATTCACATTCTAAGTGGTTGTAATCGAGAGAAGAGACCGGATCATCATACAGTCGAAGATTATTGATTAATCGTTTATAACATCCTTCATGTGACACATGCCCGTTGTTTAACTATTCAAGAATATTGTTATTGACAGAGGAAGCATAAACAATGAGGACATAACTTTGTGTACTATAACTGATTCGAAGGATTCCAATTGAAGAGAGCAAACTACTCAAGAAGTCGAAAACTCCAAGTGAGGAAAGATTGGAGAACCGAAACTCATTCTAGTAGAGACGACAAAAGGAGAACACGATTCTGCAATGATCCTAAGGCGATTGTAGAAAGCGGAGATGGCGTACCGCAGGGCCGTCTCTGACATTTCGATCACCTTGGGCGAAGAACGTCTAAAACGCCTTTATGATAGATTTTTTTTCATATAAAGATAAACTATATGATTTCCTGATAATTTTTACTTATAATATTAAAATAAAAAGAGTTTATATCAATTATATAGTTTTTCTCTTTAGAAATTATAATGCTACTTGCATCCCCGCGTAAAAATTGAAGTTATCAACTTTCTAAGATCCGACTTCCGATAATTAAAAAAGAACTTTCAAAAGTGATTATATGGGAAGCACTAACATCGTTATTTAAATTTCGGTCTCCTAGATTCTTGTTAAAAAACTCATCAATCAATTTTTGAAAATCATTTATGTCTAAATTTTCTAATATTGACACAAAGTAAATCAAAAAAGAAAAAAATGGAAAAATTATAAAATAGAACAAAAAAATGTGTTATAAATCAAATTTTAATGACTAAGATCCCTTGTGTCTAAGATTAAGGCTTTCATATACTTGGGTATTAAGTCTTATACCCATTTAAATAGAGGCTTAAGACTATGTAATTATTACACACGCATATAATTCTCTCTTCCTATACTTTTTTTTTTTACTTTTATCTCTTCTTTATTTCATAGCACGTTATCAACATGTAGTTCTAATAACTAAGTTTACAATCGAATTATCTATTTATTTATTTTTTAATTAAGAATATAATTGATCTTTTCATTTGTTTTTTTAAAAACTAAATCCTTTTCTTTTAATTAGTTTTTTTTTCTTTCTTTACATTTGAATTTAAAGCTAACTTTTTAGTTCATTTGTGTATCATGGTAGACCTCGGGATTTTACTCTCATGGTTATGTATATCTTCCTCTGCTTCTTCTATAACAAAAAGTCTTCATCATTTTTAACTTTTATATTGCCAAAATCATACCTGTTAATTGGTTTATCTTTCGTCATTCTTGCTAATAGAGACTGACATAATCAGTAGGTGGCAGAGCTTCTTGTTGTATGCCCAACAAACACCTACGTGATACGATACCCCAGTACTTGTACGGTTTTCACTGTTTTTTCTCCAAACATTAAATACATTGTCAATTCTCACTTCTCCAACTACCCAAAAGGTAGAGGCTCAAAGAAATCTTTAATGATTTATTTTGGAAATAAGATAATTAACACATATGATACTTGGAAGTTCCAGAGACAAATGCGAAATCATGAATTCAAATCCACATCACTTCATAAGTTCGTCGAAGAAGTTGTTAAGATCGAGATATTCCATCGATTGATTCCCGTTTTCTCAATGACAGCTGAAAATAATTCTGATCTTGATCTTCAAGATATCTTCCAAAGTTTTAGTTTTAATATTATTTGGAAAGTTTCGTTTGGGTATGATCCAAGCTACCTTTCACCATCACCAGAAAAGAAGAAAAAAAAAACAGAATTTGCAGTTGCATTCGAAGATGCTATCAGAATGACAAGTGAACGTATTGATGTATATGAAGACAATACTTGTGATTTTTCTATCGTATCTTGATTCATTATAATCACGCTATACCCTTTTCTTATTTGTTAACCTAATCACTTCTGCACCTTTACATCAATTTTGTATATAGTTCATAACAAAAAAAATAAAAAAAAATTGACAACATTTATCATATTGATATTATATCATCCTTATTAACTAAAGAAGGTTTTTGTTCATGTTGTAACAAGATGTGAATAGTAGCTCGCCTGAAAATTATCTAAAGAGTTAGAAGTTTTTGTTGAATACGTCAAGTATTATCTATTATTTTGTTTATATATGCTAGTTTGATTTAACTTTTTGCTTGATGTTATGCAGGACCTAACAATAAAAAGATACTGAAATGACGAGGGTACCAAGTACACTACGATCTTTCATATGAACCTATACAGACACACCTTGTGTGATTCTACCAAAACAATAATGGCCAAGGAATTACTTTAATGAGATGTAAATTTGTATATATTCTACGTTACGAATTAACTATGGAATCTTACCAAGTGGATTAACGTACAAGTGTATTTACCTTCATTAAAGATAAAAAATATAATTCGGAAGTAAACTAAATCACACAACACAAAAGTGTTAACAAATATGGTTTTTATTCATATATAGTAATGTATTTGTATTTGGCACTTTGTTGAAGAAACTTCATCAACTACTTCTGCAAATCATCTCCGATATTAGGATTCAAGCACGAAGACTCGAGAACACTATTATTCTAAGAAAATACCTCTTGTGAAACACTAAAGAAGACTACATCATACTTTTTCACCAATGCATTGGAATCCCCGGCACTCAAGAAATTTGTTTATCAAAATTGGAAAGTCTCAACTCAAAGATTTGCAAGACAAGATTTGATTGAAGTACTCATCAGGGAAGCGCCATCATCAAAGGTGCATTTACTAGACTTACCGTGTTATACTCTTTTTTCTTCGTCAAGGTTTTTCCCAATGTGTTTTCCTTCATTTTAACGACGCAACATTTTCGTATCCAACACTATTTTAAGTCTTTACATGCTTACGTAATTTCAAGTTTTTATCTTTTGAATTTTCCCGCTATATCATGATGGTTTAGACATAATGGTCATTAGGGGGAGTGTTATAAACATAAATTTATTAACTAAGATGTCCTTGTGCCTAAGATTAGGGTGGCCATATACTTGGGTTCTAATTAAGTCTTATTATATCCCTATAAATTAGAGTTAAAACTATGTAATTACACACACATAAATAAAATTCTCTCTTCTTTTCTTTCCTGGCATGTTTAGGGGCGACTCAAAAGGATTTACGGGCGACTAATTAATAAGACAAAATGAGGTCACCCAAACCTAAAATGAAGCCACCCCTTATCTTTCAATTTTCGTAATCGGTAGTTTAATTATAATCGTGAGAAATAGAATGTATATTGGTAAGTGTTAGGTCCATTTTTTGAATTTTTGAGTTTTAGAGTAGAAGAATAAAAACGAAAAAGTGGGATTTTTTCTTAAATCAACAACAAACATGGATGGGTATGAAGAAGAAGAAAGTAAGAAACATCATGAAGAATATCATGTTGAAGGTTCAATAATGATTAGAGAGACGATTGAATGCATTCAACGCCATTAACGTCCCATAATCGGTAGATAATATAATACTTTGTCTACCGATTATACTCTTATGTTCTAATAAAGAAGCACAATTGGTATATCCGTGATGTTCATTATCTACTGATTGTGATAGTCGCCTCAAATCTAGTTTTCTCAAAACTAGTGGAAGTTTGAAGTTCTCTATTTTCATAATCGGTATATAAGTGATGTTCATTATCTACAGATTGTGATAGTCACCCCAAATGTAAATTTTTCAAAGCTAATAAAATTTTGAATTTTTTTTTATTTTCATAATCGGTAGATAAGTTATGTTAATTTGGGGCGATTGTGATAGTCGCCCCAAATGTAAATTTTTTCAAAACTAATAAAATTTTGAATTTCTCTATGTTCATAATCGGTAGGTAAGTGACGTTCATTATCTATCGATTGTGATAGTCGCCCCAAATCTTGTTTTCTTAAAACTAATGGAATTTTGAATTTCTCTATTTTCATAATCGGTAGATAAGTGATGTTCATTTTACCTATCGATTATAAAAATATAGACATATTTTATTTTTAAGACATCCTATAGCATCTTCACTAGATAGAAATAAAAAAGTCGCCTTTAATTGTTTTTAGGTCGCCCCTAAAAATGACAGGTTTTCTTTCTCCATATTTTTGTATCTTCTTTGTTTCATAAAAAAAAATGAATAATATTTACTAGTTAACTTTAGAGTAAGAAGGGGGTTATATTCTTAATGTTCCGCTTCTTAAAAACGCGAATTAATTGAATTGAGAAGACACAAAAAGCACTATGTAAGACGTACGCCACGTACGATACATTTGCTCCTTATCTTGGGCTAACTGATGTTGTTTAATATTAGCCCATTATTTTTTTCCTTCAAGATAGTATTTTTTTTTTATGAAATCTACAAGGTTCGTTTTAATTTTTCCTTAAAAGAATAATTCAAAACAATTTTAACCAAAAGGAATAGTCCTTGGTCTTTTAACCAAAAGGAATAGTCCTTGGTTGTCATATTTTTCCCGGCGCAGGCACGAGTCCAGGCCCTAAGCCCAAGCCTTAGCAAGGACATGTATAATTTGCCGCCTACCCATATTGACAACCAGAGGACATGCATCCACCTTTGGTAAATCCAATGTGGGTGTCGACTGAAGGTTCCATTTCATAATAAGAGAAATGAGTAAGAGCTTCTCCAATGGCATGTTTGTTCATGTAAATAAAATCAAAATTTGCTACATTCATCTCCTTGAATAGTTGTATAAATAAGATGGGATCAATTGATTTGTTTGACTTGATCACGACTCTCCAATGTGGTAATTTAACATCATGACTCCTCAATGCAGACCGGAAATTTAAGATGTTGGAGGAAACTTAATAACACAATCATCAATACGATTTTGGTCATCTAAATGAGTCAAGTGATCATCTTTTCTTGACTTGTCATTATGGTAGATCTATATGGCTTGCTCTAAACATTAATTTGGGAAACATCTTGTCACAGCATGGTTCTTTCAAGAATTGGGTAATTTTTTGGTTCACTACAGGTGTTAACTTGAATTTTGGTACAGGGTTGCCAAGAGAAGATATAAACAAACTTCTAATGGTATATGCTTGGGCTATCTGGAAAGATAGGTGTTCCAAGATTTTTCAGAATCATAATCCTAACAGATTAATGACTCGGATAATATCAATAAAATTGTTTATTTTGTTTCTAATCATACTGTTAACAATACTGTTTCATTACAAGTTATGAGATGGAAACCTCCAGATATTGGATATCTGAAAATTAATCTAGATGCATCTTTCATTAAACAAAGTTCTCAGGGTGGTATAGGAATGATTTTAAGAGACTTTGCAGGTACCTGCTTTGGTGTGCAAGGACAATATTTTGATGGAGGAATGAATGAAGGAATAGAAGTGGAGGAATTGGAGTGCAAGGCTATGAAGGCAGTTGTATCTCTAGCCATTTCAAGAAAACTCAACAATGTTATTTTTGAATCTGATATTGAGGTCTTAGTTAAATCCATCAATGAACCAGTCCCCTGTGTTCATTGGTTGAATCAAGTTTTAGTTTTAGATATTAGATTTCTTTTGAATAAAATTGAAAATTGGCAATGTGTTCCAGTTAAAAGAGACTGTAATGGTATTGCAGATAAGTTGGCAAAGAAAGTTAGACTTTTGAAAGCTAACTTTGAATACTTTGGTGAGTAGCCTCCTGATATTCATGGATGGGTTTGTACAAAACTTTGATGTAATCCCTATCTAATCAATGAAGATTTATTTTTGAATCAAAAAAAAAAAAAACAAAAAAGCGATTTTTTTTGCATAATTTTTCTTTTTCTTGCATCTTGGCGTCGAGAATGCCGGAAATCTTTTGTCAATCGTTAAAGGGTTAAAGGATAACAATATAACAAGTGCTACTAATCCAAGAAAGAATATGGAATTCAGGGTTTTTAAGGTTTTCTTTTTTGATGTTATCATCACAAAGTTTTTCGTTGAATTAGGTTTGAGTGTAATTATTGGCTAGAGTAGGTGCTTTCAACAAACTATATAGTTATTGTGTTTAAAATTGAAAAGGAACAATTTTCATGGGTTTTTTAATCTTAGGAGGGCGTTTGTATTTGATATTTGGGTCGCTATCTTTATTGTAGGTACATAAATCCTACTCGCCACGCGGTCGAACGAGGTCGCACGAAATCGACAAACTAAATCTTAAGCAGAAGATTCTTTGTCAAACCCGAGGATAAATGTCAGTGTTAAATAACATCAAGCGTCAGAATTACTTTTATGAATATTAGATCTGCGAAGTATAAATCCACTATGAATATCAGATCTGCGAAATAAATATTGATAGACAATAGGCGAAGTAGATACGATCGAGTGAGAAAGCAATTAACGAAGAAACAACCACATGAAGTGAACAGTAGTTTCAGAAGAAGATGGATTGTTGCAAAAGAAATGGGACAAATGTACCGACAAGTTACCGAAGTTATCAGCAAAAAGAATGGAAGAACTTTATTGAAAATGGCTTGGGCGAAGTAAAAAGCAGAATCACGTGAATTGTGTGATTGCCTGCGAAGTAAAATGAGTTGTATTCCACTACTCAATTTTGCCTATAAATAGAGACCTTAGTTGATTGTAAACGGGGTTGGATATTTTGTATAGGAGAGATCATGTTGAGAGAAATTAAGTTAGGGTTCTTGTGAGTTCTCATGCTTGTATCATCATCATCATCATAACTTATTTATAAAGAATTACTATTTCGTGTGCATTCCTTAAGAAGAATTTTATCTTATTCTAATAAACATATCTTAGATCTTGTGCATTTCATTACTTGGGTGTACTACTGGATTTCCAGTTGCTACATTTTGGCGTCCAGAAACAGGGGAACTTAAGTTGAGGGTTTACTCTCACTTGAGATCTTGAAAACAGGTTGAAGTTGTTCTTAAGTTTTCTTGTTGAAATCTTTTAACGAGTTGTTCTCTCATATAAAACATGATTTCTTAAATCTGAAGAGTACGTTTATGTTCGAGATCTAAGGAGTAGAGTAGCTTTGAGTTTTGTTTTGAGAAGATCGTTAATATCTTAAAAGGAAGATTATCTTGAAGTTTATAGCATATATTAACTTTATTTCACTAGTTAAAAGTCATCGGCGAATCGGTGAGTACGAGTTGATTCGTAAGAGGTGGTTGAAGTTGGTTGATGTCAAGAGTACCAGATCGAGCGAAACACGTAATAATATCAAGAAGAATCAAGCGTTTATAAGCGAAAAGAGGAAGAAGAATGGAGATAGGAGAGACATAAACTGCAGGAGGAAGACGTGGTGTGAATCATCGGCAGAACGGCGGTCCTGATGGGAATAACTTTAGAGAAGGATCGGTCCACAATACTGATACAGAAACAGTCGTAGGAGAAGAACCAGTCGTCGAGGAAAGGGAGGAAAACATTGATGAACAGAATATGACATTGGAAGAATTTAGGGAGGTACTTCGTCTAGAGCGAGAAAGAGAAAGAGATCTAGTGGAGCAGCGAACCAGACTCGCAAGACAGAATATTACTTTGACGCGACAAAATCGTCAGCTCAATGAGGAGAGAGCAGCCAATGACCAACGAGGAGGAGAATCATACCCGAGGACAGGTTCATCGGCAAGGAGAAATTTGCGTCAAAGAGAAGATATTCCGGAAGATAACGAAGATGGAGAAAGGAGAAGTGAGGAGAGAAGAGAGCGAAGAAGGAGACGCCAAAGAGAAAACAACAAAGAGAGAAAATTAAGAAGAGCATTGGAGGAGACTAGGTGGGAAGACTAAAGATGAAGATTTGAAGAAGAGAGAAGGAGCGAAGAAGAACGGCTACACGAAGAGGAGAGAAGGCGCGAAGAAAAAAGGAGACGCGAGGATGAAATGCGCGAAGAAGAAAGAAGACCCGAAGACGAGAGAAGACGTGGCGAGGAAAGAAGAAACATGCGCGAAGTAGGTGGAGGAAATATAAATTAACCAAACGGTTCTGAATGAATTACGAGACATGAGGTCATTGATTAACAACTCGCGAAGAGGAGGACGATTACAACTAGCAAAGGCAATAGAAGAAGCCGAAAAATCTTCATTTACACAAGAAGTGTTGGAAGCAAGGATTCCTGCGAGATGTGCGTTACCAACCTTCAGAAGCATATTTAGTGGATCAGAAAGTGCGATGCAACATTTAAAATAGTATACTCTCTCCTTGATGCAATGGGCACATAATGAAGCGGTAATATGTAAGTATTTTCCAACGAGTCTAACTGGAGAAGCCTTGGCTTGGTTTGATGGACTGCCAGAGAGGTCAATTTCTTCCTTTGCTAGGGACTTGCAAAGGATATTTCTAACGACCTATATAAGTAACAACATGCTAAGGCCGAGAATTGAAACTTTGTTTAATCTGAGGCGAAGACCTGGAGAGAGTCTGCGAGGTCTTGTGACAAGATGGAGATCTGTATGTAGTGAGCTCGCTGGGAGAGTTAATGAGAAAAACTTCATTTTATCCTTCGTGAACGCCCTAATCCCAACTGACCTCTTGTACACTCAGATATTCATAATTCGTAATTCGTTAACGATGAATGTATTGAGAGAGTACCAGGAAGAGTATATTACCCTGAAGGAGAAGCAAAGGGAGGTTAGCGAAGTTACACAGATCCCGTCAAAAGAAAGAACTTCGCGTCTTCTACCAAGGATGACACATGCAGTAGAGAGCAATAGGAAATATGAGAAAGGGGAACCATCAAATGCAGTTCCTGCGACGTTAGTAGCTGTATCAAGTGGAGATCAAGAATGGATCGATCATCATCCAAGGTACAAAGAACCAAGACAGAGAAATTATGACCTTAACCTTTGGCAAACACTCTCGATGGGAGAACTGAAAAAGCGGGGGTACAACAACCACACCTAATATTTCGATTAGCAATCTGTATGGACAAACTCCAATATACTTTCAAGAGAATCAACTAGACTCAATCTTAATAAAGTATATCAAAGAGTTATATCTCTCTTTCTCGATTCAATTCTTACTCAAGCAAATAGAAATCTGCGAGTCTAATTGAATAAAAGAGAAATAACTTGGATGGTACCAAAGACCAATATCCAAGTGTCAATCAATGTAAATCAACAACCAAAGGTTGGGTATTCTAATTGATTGATCTTAACGCACTACCTGTGATATTTCAATTATATAACAAAATATAATGCGGAATAGAAATAACACAGACACCAGAAGTTTTGTTAACGAGGAAACCGCAAATGCAGAAAAATACCGGGACCTAGTCCAGATTGAAGACACACTGTATTAAGCCGCTACAATCTAACTTCGGGTCCTGGATCTGTAGTTGAATCCCAATCAATCTCACACTGATCCAAGGTATAGTTGTGCTCCTTAAGTCTCTGATCCCAGCAGGATACTACACACTTGATTCCCTTAGCTGATCTCAAGAGTTGCTACGACCCAAAGTCGATCGAAGACTTTAATAAACAAATCTGTATCACACAGAAAAGTCTATGGTAATAGATAAATCAGTCTCCCACGAAATACCTACAAGTTTTGTTTGTCTTTTGATAAATCAAGGTGAACATGAACCAATTGATAACTCGTACTTATATTCCCGAAGAACTGACCTAGTATTATCAATCACCTCACAATAATCTTAATCGACGTGGCGAAAGAAGATATTGTGGAATCACAAACGATGAGACGAAGATGTTTGTGACTACTTTTATATCTTGCCTATCGGAGATATTAATCTCAAGCCAATCGTTACGATTGTACTCAACACTATAGAATCAGGAAGATCAGATCACACAACTACGAGAAGTAGTATCGGTCTGGCTTCACAATCCCAATGAAGTCTTTAAGTCGTTAACATGGTTTTCAAGAAGAAACCTAAGGTTAAAGGAGAATCAACTCTAGATAATACAACTAGTATCACACAGGAGGTGTGGGGATTAGGTTTCCCAGTTGCTAGAGTTCTCCCTTATATAGTCTTTCAAATCAGGGTTTGCAATCAATGTTAACTTAGTAACAAAGCATTCAATATTCACCGTTAGATGAAAACCTGATTAGATTCAAGCTAATATCTTTCAACCGTTGGATCGAAAACTTAGCTTGTTACACACAAATGAAATGCACGATTTTATGTTTGTGTAACCATACCCAAACATGTACATTTGTTGGTTCAACAATAGTTAACCAAATGGTTAGCCATATGAGCACTTTCATATCAACCATATTCTTCTTCACCATAAATAGTTCAAATGACTCAAATGAACTAGTTAGAGAGTTGTTCAATTGTATAAATCTTATATAACTATACAAGACACAATCGAAGCAAAAACGATTTGATTCACTCGAATCGATTCATGAACTTTATAGCCACGGTTTGCATTTTGCATTCCTTAGTTAATATAAATATAAGTTCACAAAAAGTCGTTTTTAGATATAACCAACTTAAGTTCGCAGACTTAGTTCGCGGACTTAAGTTCGCAGACTTAGTTCGCAGACTTAAGTTCCCGGAAGGAGTTCTCAAACTCCAGCAGATATTCTCGGGATGAGAACTTCCGCCAGTTCGCGGACTGAGTTCACAACTCTTGTTCCGGTTTTTCCTGATCAACAAAGTACACATACTTCAGTTCTAGGAAAAAGGACTTATACATATATGTGTTGCCACACAATGCTTATATCCAACAATGGTTATATAATCTAAACTCTCATTTCCATCATTGAAACATTCTTAGAGGACGTTATTATATAGTTGTTATTCACAAACTATTTTTCGTCAAAGTAATTTTCAAAGTGACTGAAACATAACATGACTTTTGTCACTAGGTAAAGATGAACTTGGCCAAAGCAAAAGCTTACCAACACGTATTTCGAGAAATAGATAAGCGAAATAAACTCGGCTCGAAATAGCAAATGTGTATAATCAAAGTCTATATAGCAAAACGACTTTTGTCTCAAAGATATGAGATAGAGTAGATAGACTTTTGAGTGATAGATAAGTTCAAGTCTCCACATTTAGTCGATGAAGTTCCACCAGTTCCTTGAGTAGTTCTTCGTCTTGTATGATGATTGCCATGGAGTTCTTGAGCTCAACTAAACTTTCTATCCTAGTCCGAGACTTAGCTATAGTAGACTAGAAATCAAGACTTATAGTTTTGATCACTAACATTGACAAACATGCTTCAGATAGCAACGCATGCGAGTTCGACCGAGCAGTGCTCTAACAAGAACGATCCTACAAAAGACAGGAATACATGGGTGATGGACAGGATTTTGGTGGATATCGAAAGTTCGGTAGATATTCTCTTCCATCATGCGTTTAAGACTATGGGTTACAAGGATTCTGATCTCGTGTCATCCATTTACAATATATACAGATTCAATGGAGTCGCATCTAAACTAAAAGGCGAGTTGGTCGTGAAGATCTTCGCGGGAGAATTGGAGACAAAAGTTACTGTTTGCGTGGTAGATGTAGAATCGCCTTACAATGCTCTTATAGGCAGATCTTGGATTCACGGAATAAAATGAGTAGCATCAACTTTTCATCAAGCAATTCGATTCCCAATGCCAAGTGGTATTGGCGAGATAAAAGGAGATCAAAGGGGTGCACGAGATTGCAACGAAAAATATGTCAATAACTACGAAGGGAGGCTAAAGAAAAAAAGAGGAACAAAGGAAGAGAGTGCTAGAGGCAAAGAAAGAAGAAGAACTGATGGTATACATGACCAAGGCAAAAGAAGGGTGGGCAATACCAAGTGATATCCCCGAGAAGGAAGGAGAGCCTTTATTGCAATTAAAGGAACCATCCCCACTTGGAGAACCAATCATGAATTTCGCAGCAGTATAGCCCACGAAGCAGATAAATTTGGGAAGTGACGAAGAACCAAAGATAGTAAAGATTGGGACGAAGATGGAGATGGACGAAGAATATAAGTTGACAAGTTTATTGAAGGAGTACCTTGATGTATTTGCATGGAGCATGAATGAAATGCCAGGGATATATCCACTAGTTGCTTGCCACAAGTTAGATCTCAATCCAGCAATCAAACCAATAAGGCAGAGAATACGAAAAATAGCAACCACTTATCATGAGAAAATAGAAAAAGAACTTCAAAAAATGATGGATTCTGGAATTATACCACCAACGAAGTATCCAGAGTGGATTGCGAATATGGCAATAGTACCAAAGAAAAACAAGGGCATACGAATATGCATCGACTTCAGCGATTTGGACACTGCTTGTCCAAAGGATAGTTTTCCTTTACCAAACATACCACAATGGTGGAGTCAGCATCAGGATACCATCGTCTCTCTTTAATGGATGGATACTCCGGTTATAATCAGATACCACTCGCGGAAGAAGATCAGGAACATACAGCTTTCTTCGCTCCAAGAGGATTATATTATTATACAAGAATGCCCTTCGGATTGAAGAATGTAGGAGCTACATACCACCGAATGGTAGAAAATATCTTCGCCAAATGGGTACACACGAAGTTGGAAGTTTACGTTGACGATATGCTCGTAAAAACTAAAGAATCAGGAGACCATGTGGAAGATTTGAAGGAAATTTTCGAACAAATGAGAGCATACAAAATGAAGATAAATCCAGCGAAGTGTATTTTTGGAGTCGAGTCAGCGAAGTTCTTAGGGCATATAGCGTCGAAGAAAGGAATTGAGGTGGATCCAACTAAAGTTCAAGCCATACTAGACATGCCATCCCCAACAACTGTAAAAGACGTACAAAAGTTGAACGGAAAACTAATAGCCTTGGAAAGATTCATTTCCAGGTCTTCGGACAAGTGTAAATATTTTTTCGATATCTTAAAGAAAGGAGAAAAATTCACATGGACACAGGAGTGCGAGCAAGATTTACAGAGCATAAAAGAATACCTCATCAACTTGTCTATCCTCCAAAAGCCAGAACCCGGAGAAGAACTATTGATTTGTCTCGCAGCTACATCGAATGCACTCAGCGCAGTGTTACTTCGCTCGGATGATGGGGTGGAAAAGTCGATCTTTTATGTCAGTAAAACTTTTAAGTTTGCCGAGAGAAATTATCCAAAGATTGAGAAATTAATACTAGCCCTAGTGTACGCGGCGCTGAAGTTACGAACTTATTTTCAAACTCATAAAATCAAGGTACTAACTAGAGTCCCGATAGAATCAGTTTTGAAGAACACGAACAGAGTAGGGAGAATTGAAAGATGGAATACGCAAATTGATCAATTCGGGTTGAAGTACGAGGTTCAAACTTCTACGAAGTCACACATAGTTGCAGAGTTTCTAGATGAGTTTCCTTTGGAATAAGATGAGGGAGTAGAGGAGATAATGGATATGGATGACGAGCGCCCAGACCCAAAATAGCTACTCCAAGAGAACCATCCAAGAAGATGGGAAATATTCGTAGATGGATCTTCAAATAGATCAGGAGGAGGTATGGGAATTGTATACACTTCGCCAGGAGGGGCCAGAGTAGTTTACTGCTTTCGATTAGAGTACCAGGCGACTAAAAATGAAATAGAATATGAGGCAGTGGTACAAGCTTGAAGGATAGCCAACGAAATGGAACTAGAGGAAGTAAGGATAACTAGTGATTCGCAGTTGGTGGTTAGACAGATTGAAGGAAGGTACAATGCAAGCGACCCCGTAATGCGCAAATATCTGCAACTCATAAAAGAATATTCATCGCGAATACCAAACATAATCTGGAGACATGTAAGCAGAGGGAATAACAGACACGCTGATGCATTGGCTTTTATATCTTAAATGATTATTGATTCTTCAACCAAGCATATATGTATCAAGCGATTAATGCAACCATCAGTAAGCAAAGAGCTAGAAAATAGATAGATCATGCTCGTAGAAAATGAAGAGGCAGTAATAGAGCTAGATGAAGAAGACTGGCGAACTCCAATTTATAGATATTTGGAGAAAGGAGATTTACCTCGAGATAGGTTTGAATCACACAAAATTAAAAGCAGAGCCACGAATTATGAGTTGCGAGAAGGAATCCTGTACCGAAGATCATTCACGGGCCCACTGCTAAGGTGTCTGTTACAAAAGGAAGGGATTTAAATCAAGAAGGAAATCCATTATGGTGACGCTGATAATCATAGTGGCACAAGATATTTGGCTCATAAGACTAAGACGTAAGGATATTTTTGGCCACACATGCATAATGATGCAAAGAATATTTCCACGAAATGTGAAGCATGTCAGAGGTTTCGTAAACGGATACACGCACCAGCTACGAGTTTAAACTCTATACTGAGTGTATGGTCGTTCACCATGTGGGGAATAGATATTGTAGGACCATTCGTGAGTGGGAGTAAGCATCGAAGATATTTGATAGTAGCCACAGACTATTTCACGAAGTGGGTCGAAGCTAAGCCGTTGCAGCACACACGAGATGGTGATGTATATGATTTTATTCTCGAGCACATCATATGCAGATTCGAGATTCCTGTGCAAATCGTATCTGATAATGGGAAACAGTTTGAGGGAGAAAATGTGAAAATGTTGTTCAATGCATTCAAGATACAATCAGGAAAGTCAACTCCGCTATATCCACAAATTAATGGACAAGCTGAGGCGATGTACAAGACGATAGCAACAACATTAAAGAAGAAGCTGGAAGGCCATCACAAAGGATGGTGCGAGCAAGTCCCAAACGTATGGTCGTATAGGATGACAAGGCGAGATGCAACGGGAATGTCACCCTTCTGTTTGACTTATGAAGTAGAAGCAGTGTTAGCTACAGAAATTATTATCCCCACAAATAAGCAAGAGGCATGGAGAAAGGGCTTTAACTCAGATATGATTCTTGCGAAGTTGGATGACTTGGAGGAAAATAGAGAGACTGCTGACCGGTTGTCATCCGACACAAATATAAATTACACTTTCTTACTACTCAAAATATATAATGAAGCAAGGGCAAGAAAGGATCGTTCCCACAGAGAGGTCTTGGTTGTCAATATGTTATGGTTTCCTATATAAAACACCGAGGATTTTCTGATTTTTATAAACTAAAATAAAATAAAAGCAAAGCAAATAAATAAACACGCAAATCAATGAGGTGAAAATATTGGATAAAGGTTTCATCTTCAATTGTAAACAAGTTTATGAATATATGAATATAATTCGTATTTAATCTCGCTACCATCAAAAGCCATAGAATACCTTATTGCAAGAATACTCCGTAATTTCCTAAGTCATCAACACACACATTAGAGTCTGCGTATGTGAAATCTACCTAAAGAATAACCTAACGCCTTGCGCTAATCAAGTTCAATTCCTAGAGAATTAAGTTTTGAAATAGGCTAATCAATGCAATTGTAATACATTGCGCAAACAATTCGGACAAAGGTCAATTTCTACATATGACTACAAGGATGTATCACTACAACCTAGAATCATATCATGCTACTCGTATTCAAGGTTATCGCTTGATGGAAAACCCTAAAATAGCTATAGATATGGATGTGAGTTCAATCAATTCTAGACTTAACTAAACAAACATTCAATCATATTGCAATACATCAATCATGCAATTATTATAACCCGTAGAAATCAAACGATAATATTGAGAGAAAACTAATTCATAAAAATCATAACTTGGTTGCAAAATCCAACTACATCTTCAACCAATAATAAAATCTTAGTTACTCATGGCATAGAAGTTCATAACAAGAAGAAAGAGAAAATACTTCATGGTTCTAAACCCTAGAACAAGAGTAGAGGCCAAAGAATAGAATAAGATATATTTCAAAAGTTGTAGAATTCCTCCTTTTATAGCTTTCCTTTCTTCCAAAATTAGGTCAAGTCTTCAAAGTCCATTAGATGAAAATCCACCAAGCCCATAAGATAGAAACCAGCGTAGAAAATAAGTCCAAAAGTCGTCGCTGGGAAAATTGGTCTTGTGGCCAGAAATCGGCCGGAGAAGTGGCCGGAAATCAGTTCCGGTGACCGGTAAAGTCCGGCCGGTCACTGGTCAACGGGTCAAATCGGTCGGGTCAACGGATCAACTCGGTCAGACCGAGTCGAACCGAGTCAAATGGAAGTCAAGATCGGATGAGTAGGAGAGTCAGTGAGTCGATAATCAAGGCTAACTCGGTGACTTGGCCGAGTTGAATCGAGCCAAAACTTGCTGGACGAGAACTCTGCAGTGCAATCATTGCACTTCGACCAAGATGGGCTGTACCTTCCTGCAATACCATACGAGCAGCTCCACTTCCCCACTTCACACTTTTACTCCTCGCACTTCCACATCAAGTGAGAACTTGCTCGGCTCAATTGCAACTCAACATCATCTTCTATATTGCATAACCGCAGAGCCGTCACCACCATTCTTAGCGGACCTACAAGCCCCATATCTGCACATCAACACCAGCTGTAACATGTAGGTTCATCCAACAAAGACTGACTCTACCTTTCTAGGCTCACCATAATCTCACTTGTAGATGCATAATAACCTTAAAATTCTCTTGCTCAACACCACAATTTGTAGCATCGGCTCGCCATCATTGACCCTTGCGGCTAAATTCATAGCCAAACTCAACATCAATTCCATCTTCACTGACTTCACACCGGCAACACCAACATCACCTCAATCACGAGAACCAAATTTCCTCACTCCAAATTCAACCAAGACCCATTGCAGCTTTCTTCCATTATCATCCACCATTTCAGAGCTTTGAAGCTCAAAACCCAACAGCACAAACTGCTAGCCTGCCAGAACTTCCTTGCATACTTGCAATCTCCATTTCCATAGCATCTCCGAGTCATCACCAGGTCCATCAGCTTCAATTCCACTTCTTGTGCACTTTGAGTTGTACTTGATTATTAGCTCCTTGTAAGCTCAACTGCACACTCGCCCCTAACATTCATCTATATAGCATCATATCTATACACTGTCTTAGCTCAAGCCATCTCCCACAACTCTGAGCATCTATGGGTCATTCAATCTCGAATCCTTGCAAACCACCATATTTCCATGGCACTAACCCTTGACTGCAATTCAAGTCATCTCTTTTTAGCTCCGGCTCAAAATGACAGAAGCAACACACATAATCTCCCTTGCATATTCAGCCACCACCAGCAACTCCCAGGCCTAGCCACTGACAACCATCATTAGCCTTCATATGCGGCCATATCCTGCGCCCCGCAACCCGAGCTTCAATCGTTCTCCCCCTGTCATCTGACCTAGACATACTTCTATTCTCACATGTGACTCCATCTAAGACTCGCCCTCTCAATCTATATTCCCAAGAACCCATTCTTCATATTCTTCACGAGAGAACTTCAATCATCTCCTTCACACAGTTAGCCCTTCAAACTTCAATTCCACCTGTAAACATCAATTGGCCACAAATTGAACCCATCCTTCCTCTTCCACTCCTACCAAGCCATTCATTCCACCACCGGTGCTACCTTCTCATTGCTTTTTCACGGCATAAGCACCGGAACCTAAAGCCAAACCCCAATTTGATTTATCATCCCTTCAATCTCCATCACAGATTTAACTCAAAACCATTTCGATTCGTTAACCCTAGCTTCCGACAGCGAAGCGGCATATCCTCACCGATTTCTCCTCCAATTTCTCGATTTCAATCTTCCTTCATTTCGAGAGATCGACAACAACAAAACCTCCAAATGCAACTTCCAATCATAACAACCCAACATCTCAATCGCCACTTGCTCTTCTTTTCATTCCGATCCAATCTTCACACCGCAAAAACCCATCTCTGATTTCTTGCTCGAACCCTAACTTCTTCCACACTTAGATTTGAACAGAACCCTAGCTCAGAAGTCAATTCTTCCCTCATTTTCTAATGAACATCTCCACCAGAACACGAGATCTCTTTTTCCTATCCTCTGTAAATCAGCAACACAACATCGCCTCCATTTCTTGTTTTGGTGAGATGAAATAAAACGGGAGAGAGAAGAAAACTCGAGTTGTCTGAGAAACACTCAGCTTAATTGAGTCTAACCGTACGGATCGGATATTGGCACTCCGTTGTGGTGGTTAAGGGCCACCCAGATGCTCAGTTCTGTCAGCTCTAGGAGACTGACAGCTTAATTTCGCGCATAACTCCTCTCTCGCGCAACCTTGCATGCTCTAAATATCACCTGTGAATTGACCTTGTTGCCTTTTTGCTCAAATTGGATAATTTCTTCTTCTTTTCCTCCGTGCGACTCCAGAGTACCTAATAACTCAAAAACACACGTAAAGTACATAATTCACAAGAAAAGTAGCAAAGAAAGCGTAACTACTAGATAGCAAATACGGTGTATTCTACACCTATCGATTCCCCCACACTTAGACTTTGCTAGTCCTCGAGCAAATCAAACAAAACAATAAAATACAACAACTCCGTGTCGTCGAGGCTACGGTCACTTTTAGCATAAATAACAAGCCTTTAAACCACTAAGTGTCCCTAGTGGACGAGTTATAGTCTCGTGAAGGTTTACTAGAGATATACCCACAAAACCTATTTTTCCATCTTACTAGTTCTCGTAATGATAGCATCCAACGCGCTAAGAAGACATAGAGATTACGCACACTAGTCATAAGAAGTTAGACACATAAATGAACACAATCTCATTCTTAAAAGTTGAGAGAGAAATAACCATCCCTTCTCGACTAAAATTCGGGTTCGGAGTGATTGAAAGTCTCGACTCTGCCTCACAAGAAAGGATTTTATGAAGTTGCACTCAATAATAAACGACTTTTTATGGGTCACACATGTGTCCAGGTTGGAATGAAGAGAGAATCCTGCGACACGTTAAATGGTAGGAAGGTAAAAACCCTCAGAAATATTTTAAAAACCCACATCTTTTATAATTTTTGAAAACCCATTTCGACGATCTCTTGAAAGGAAATCAACCACTTAACGAAGGTGGGAATATGCTTACTTACCTTGTTATCCGTTCGGCGTCTTAAAAACTAGCACCACTCTCACAAACATCCATAGAAACTTCTTCGGTCTTCTATCGGTGTCTTCATCTTCGTCTTCGGTCTTCAACTCTTGATGATAACTCTCGAACTTCGTAGAATCTTGACAATATAACTCTTTTCTCTAATTCCTCGTCGCTTGAAACTTCATTATAGATATTCCTTCTTTCCATTGACTTTATTGAAAGAATATAAAACTAAAAACAAACTATACAAACCCAAAATAAATTTTTTTTTTTTTTTTTTTTTTTTTTTTTTTTTATAAATAATAAATAAAAAAAAAAAAAAAAAAATAAAAACAAAATAAAACAAAATAATAAAAACTATTAACAAACCTAAAAATTTTTTCTTGTCTTTTTTTCTTTTCTTTTTTTTTTTTTTTCTAATTTTCGTTTTTTTTTTTTTTTTTTTTTGTTTTTGTTTTTGTTTTTTTTTTTTTTTTTTTGTTTTTGTTTTTTGTTTTTGTTTTTAAGACAAGAGAAAGTAAAATACAAAAAATAAAAACTTAAGTACAAAGGCCATGTTGTAAGTACTTTACCGCTTGATTCTTCACAACTTATATGTCTTGATATCATAAACTTCTCGAACTCTCATCTTGATAATTTTCACTCTTTTTTTTTTGTATTGTTGCCTCAAACGTTTTCAACTTTCCTTGTAGATTTGTGATGCTCCTCTTGTTGATGATGATGGTGTTTCTATGGACCTGTTGGTGTAGAGAGAGATAAGGTGGATGGTGCTAGCAGCAGAACAAGATTACAAGTGGTATGTAAGTTAGCAATTCGATGTCACCATCATGATTGATAAAAATAGCACTCAAGAGATCAAAATAGTGCTTCTATTGGTGGGAGGTTGGGCAGCTCACCATTCTGCCCGGAATTTACGTACGGTGACACACACTCTAAAAGCACAATTTAGACAGGTACAAAGAATTGAAGGTCGGTGCCTCACATTATGTAACATGGGTAGTCTCCACTATAAGGGACCACTACTCTAATACCGAATTCAGTCTGCACCTTATTTGCCACTGGCATGGTTAAATCCAACTTTAACTCTCATACAAGTAAGAAACCCGATCATGTTCTCTGTCATCTCTAAGTTCAGTCACTCTTATGAGATTCTCGATGTAATCTTAGCGACATGTATACTATGTGACTCTAAACTAACTACAAGTTGGAGTTTTATTCAAATATATACAAAAAAATTGAAAATTTTGACTCAAGAAGGCTAAAAACTCTATATGCAAAAGACTCCCCCACACTTAAACTTCACATTGTCCTCAATGTGTAAAACGAAAATTCTGAATTCTGACGTAACAGCAGATAAAACGCAAAAACTGTACAAATTGGTAAGGAATTTGGAAAAACTCCATTTCACAAAAGTTGTTCATCTACGTGTTTTCTACAAAGTGTCAAAAGGGCACAGTGTTTCGATAAACGGTCTGACAGTTATGGTCTCTGGACTGAACTACGTGCAGTCTGAATTTTCACGACGAAAAGGTATTCGTCCTAATTCTCTTCTAAGAAAGATTCCGGACTCAATGAAATTAAACATGGGGATGCAAATATGATATGAAAACTATAAAAATAAATAAATACAAGGGTTTAAGATACAAAACCTATGGGTTGCCTCCCATTTAGCGCTTGGTTTAAAGTCGTCAGCCCGACTCTTTTGTTATCGTCCATATACCAACAATCGAAAAGTTGAGGATCCTTCCATAGAACCTGTTTTGCAAACACTAGCTTCACACAAATATTAGTAATATAAAACAAAAGTGAAGCTATGAACCGATAAAAGCTTCCCCACACTTATTCTTGTCCACACTTGGGAGTGTATAAAGAATATAGAAGTTGGGTACTTCCACGGTTTCTTGTTCCAAAACCTGCATAGTATGAGAATCAAGTATCTTTAATGGCGGAAAACGAGAAATAAAGTCATTCAACAATACTCCCGAGCACACATACATTCAAACCAATAAGAGGTAAAGGAGAAGAAACAATAGGCAACGGATTAGACAAACCTTGCACAATCTCTTTTATCACGGAATCCTCTTCATCCTTGAAAAACTCAAGTGAATAATTCACCTCTTTTATATCATGGTCCTCTATTAAACCTTGCAACCATTCTTCATCCGTTTCTGCCGTAACCAAAGTCTCGACATAAACATCATCATTACAATCATTTGCAAGCTCAATTGGGTCTTCCACAATATTGGTCATATCGGTCACATTCTCAACATACTCCTCTTTGTTGTAAGGCACATACTCTTTTTGCGGATCCAAATTTTATTATAAGAAACTTTTCTAGAACACTCGAAAATGCATCATCCTCAAGCTCCACCCTTTGAATAGGCTCTTGATCATTATTAAGATCAATGCTTGAGTAATTTACACAAGTGTCGACATATTCCTTTTCAACTTCACCTTGATCGCAAAAAATACTCCATTGTACACTCCTCGGGGATGTCACCATAAATTGGTTCAAGCGATGTATTTTCATAATAATCATCGCTATCATAGTCATCATAATCTTGTTCGTCGCTGAATTTAGTGTTGCTAATCTCTAACTCATCCTTTTGAATAGGTGAATGATCATTATTACGATCAAGAGTTGAGTTCACTACACAATTATCAACGAAAGTCCCCAAAGGTTCGCCTTGTTCAACATAATTATTCATTTCCTCCCTGTACTCATCAATGCCCTTTCTTATGTCGGAAATACCTCTTTGAAGCTCTTGGAGTGATCCATCCAAATTCTGAATATAGTGTTCCATTTGTTTGTAAAGCTCATTCGACAAAGAAAAAGTAGAATTACTTTTTCTCAGTGTTAGGCCAATTATATTCCCTTTGAATGGGTGGATGATCATAACTACGATCAGAAATTGGGCCATACATACCATGAGTACATTCGGTCGATGAAACTGGTTCCATGCGTGGTTGTCTACGAATTGACTCCATGCTGTCCATAAATTGTTGCATCTCATCTACCAAACTAGAAGAAAAATTAATATGAGTACAACTAGTCTCCCCTCCTTGTGGTTTCTCACTTACATACCCATCGTAAGAAGGTTGGAATGTATGAGAACAACTAAAAGGGTACGTGGAGTATGGACCATAACCAAAGGATTGGTTTTGATTGTACTCCCCGTAAGGGTGATAGTTTTCATGTTGCTGAGGTTGAAAGCCGTATTGATTGCTCCAATATGCTCCGTCCATAGAAATTGGTACCTGAAACGAGATTCTCAAAACTCGAATAAGAACCAAAGAATAAGAAAAAGTAAAACAAAACTAAATACAAAAATAAGAAACCAAAAACAATTAACAACCGCTGCCTCCCCGGCAACGGCGCCAAAATTTGACCGGTTGTCAGCCGACACAAATATAAATTACACTTTCTTACTACTCAAAATATATAATGAAGCAAGGGCAAGAAAGGATCGTTCCCACAGAGAGGTATTGGTTGTCAATATGTTATGGTTTCCTATATAAAACACCGAGGATTTTCTGATTTTTATAAACTAAAATAAAATAAAAGCAAAGCAAATAAATAAACACGCAAATCAATGAGGTGAAAATATTGGATAAAGGTTTCATCTTCAATTGTAAACAAGTTTATGAATATATGAATATAATTCGTATTTAATCTCGCTACCATCAAAAGCCATAGAATACCTTATTGCAAGAATACTCCGTAATTTCCTAAGTCATCAACACACACATTAGAGCTGCGTATGTGAAATCTACCTAAAGAATAACCTAACGCCTTGCGCTAATCAAGTTCAATTCCTAGGAGAATTAAGTTTCAGAAATAGGCTAATCAATGCAATTGTAATACATTGCGCAAACAATTCGGACAAAGGTCAATTTCTACATATGACTACAAGGATGTATCACTACAACCTAGAATCATATCATGCTACTCGTATTCAAGGTTATCGCTTGATGAAAAACCCTAAAATAGCTATAGATATGGATGTGAATTCAATCAATTCTAGACTTAACTAAACAAACATTCAATCATATTGCAATACATCAATCATGCAATTATTATAACCCGTAGAAATCAAACGATAATATTGAGAGAAAACTAATTCATAAAAATCATAACTTGGTTGCAAAATCCAACTACATCTTCAACCAATAATAAAATCTTAGTTACTCATGGCATAGAAGTTCATAACAAGAAGAAAGAGAAAATACTTCATGGTTCTAAACCCTAGAACAAGAGTAGAGGCCAAAGAATAGAATAAGATATATTTCAAAAGTTGTAGAATTCCTCCTTTTATAGCTTTCCTTTCTTCCAAAATTAGGTCAAGTCTTCAAAGTCCATTAGATGAAAATCCACCAAGCCCATAAGATAGAGAAACCCGCGTAGAAAATAAGTCCAAATAGTCGTCACCGGAAAATGGTATTGTGGCCGGAAATCGGCGGAGAAGTGGCCGAAATCAGTCCGGTGGACCGTAAAGTCCGCCCGGTCACCGGTCAACGGGTCAAATCGGTCGGGTCAACGGATCAACTTCGGTCGGACCGAGTCGAACCGAAGTCAAATGGAAGTCAAGATCGGATGAGTAGGAGAGTCGGTGAGTCGGTAATCAAGGCTAACTCGGTGACTTAATTTGAGTTGAATCGAGCCAAAACTTGCTGGACCGTAACTTCTGCAGGTGCAATCATTGCACTTGACCAAGATGGTTTGTACCTTCCCTGCAATACCATCCGAAAGCAGCTCCACTTCCCCACTTCACACTTTTACTCCTCTCGCACTTCCACATCAAGTGAGAACTTGCTCGGCTCAATTGCAACTCAACATCATCTTCTATATTGCATAACCGGGGCAGATGAGCAATCACCACCATTCTTAGCAGACCTACAAGCCCCATACCGCACATCAACACCAATTGTAACATGTAGGTTCATCCAACATCACCAGCTCTACCTTCCTACCGGCTCACCATAATCTCACTTGTAGATGCATCATAACCTTAAAATTCTCTTGCTCAACACCACAGCTGTAGCATCAGCTCTGCCATCATTGACCCTTGCAACTAAATTCATAGCCAAACTCAACATCAATTCCATCTTCACCAGCTTCACACTAGCAACACCAACATCAGCCTCAATCACAGAACCAAATTTCCTCACTCCAAATTCAACCAAGACCCATTGCAGCTTTCTTCCATTATCATCCACCAGTTCAGAGCTTTGAAGCTCAAAACCCAACAGCACAAACTGCTAGCCTGCCAGAACTTCCTTGCATACCTGCAATCTCCATTTCCATAGCATCTCCGAGTCATCACCGGGTCCATCCCACTTCAATTCCACTTCTTGTGCACTGAGTTGTACTTGATTATTAGCTCCTTGTAAGCTCAATCGCACTGCCCTAACATTCATCTATATAGCATCATATCTATACACTGTCTTAGCTCAAGCCATCTCCCACAACTCTGAGCATCTATGGGTCATTCAATCTCGAATCCTTGCAAACCACCATATTTCCATGGCACTAACCCTTGACTGCAATTCAAGTCATCTCTTTTCAGCTCCGGCTCAAAATGACAGAAGCAGCACACATAATCTCCCTTGCATATTCAGCCACCACCTGCAATTCCCAGGCCTAGCCACTGACAACCATCATTAGCCTTCATATGCAGCCATATCCTGCTTTTGCAACTTTGAGCTTCAATCGTTCTCCCCTGTCATACTGGCCCTAGACATACTTCTATTCTCACATAACACTCCATCTAAGACTCGCCCTCTCAATCTATCTTCCCAAGAACCCATTCTTCATATTCTTCACGGTGAACTTCAATCATCTCCTTCACTGTTAGCCCTTCAAACTTCAATTCCACCTGTAAACATCAATTGGCCACAAATTGAACCCATCCTTCCTCTTCCACTCCTACCAAGCCATTCATTCCACCACCAGTGCTACCTTCTCTGTTGCTTTTTCACGGCATTAGCACCAGAACCTAAATCCACACCCCAATTCAGCGATTTATCATCCCTTCAATCTCCATCACGATTTAACTCAAAACCATTTCGATTCCGCTAACCCTAGCTTCTCGACAAAGCAATGAATGCAGGCATATCCTCACCGATTTCTCCTCCAATTTCTCGATTTCAATCTTCCTTCATTTCGAGAGATCGACAAACAACAAAACCTCCAAACTGCAACTTCCAATCATAACAACCTTGACATCTCAATCGCCACTGCTCTTCTTTTCATTCCCGATCCGAATCTTCACAACTTGCAAAAACCCATCTCTCGATTTCTTGCTCGAACCCTAACTTCTTCCACACTTAGATTTGAACAGAACCCTAACTCGAAGTCAATTCTTCCCTCATTTTCTAATGAACATCTCCACCCGAACACGAGATCTCTTCTTCCTATCCTCGTAAATCAAAGCAACACAACATCGCCTCCATTTCTTGTTTTCGGGTGAGATGAAATAAACGGAGAGAGAAGAAAACTCGAGTTGTCTGAGAAACACTCAGCTTAATTGAGTCTAACCGTACGGATCGGATATTGGCACTCCGTTGTGGTGGTTAAGGGCCACCCAGATGCTCAGTTCTGTCAGCTCTAGGAGACTGACAGCTTAATTTCGCGCATAACTCCTCTCTCGCGCAACCTTGCATGCTCTAAATATCACCTGTGAATTGACCTTGTTGCCTTTTTGCTCAAATTGGATAATTTCTTCTTCTTTTCCTCCGTGCGTCTCCAGAGTACCTAATAACTCAAAAACACACGTAAAGTACATAATTCACAAGAAAAATATCAAAGAAAGCGTAACTACTAGATAGCAAATACGGTGTATTCTACACCTATCAACTGCACTACAACATATGACGAATTATCACCAAAGGTTATCTCGGGAGCATAACAAAAGAGTAAAGGAGTGAAGCTTTGTGCCAGGAGAGTTGGTGTTGCGCGAAATCCAACCCTACCAAAAGGGGCTAGGAGGAAAGTTAGAACCCACTTGGGAAGGTCCGTATATCGTAAAGAGGATTGTGGGTAATGGTGGCTATGAGCTCGCAGATTGCCAAGGAAAAGACACAGATAATGAAGGAAATATAATATATGGCGAGGTTGAAAGGCGGGACAGAAGACTGGATCACCCATGGAATCCGCTTTACATCAAAAAGTATTATCCATAGTGGTGCATTGTCCTGGCGAATAAAAAATAATATATATATATAAAGATATGTACTAATTAGAGGAAGAAATATATAATGAAATATCTTTTTACATATTCACGAAGAGAAATACTCGGGCAAAATAATAACTTTTCAATAGGCAAGTAAGACCTCGCATTAGGAGGCTGATAAGACCCGCGAAATAAAACAGTTTCTATGGAAACTCAAAACCTTCGCCTAGGGAGGTTGGGAATCCATGGCGTGCAACCTAGTTCGCACGAAAGTGCAAGAGGAAATAATAAGACCTAACGCACGTCATGAACAACTCTCAGAGATATAAATAGGGGAGATGATAAGACCTATCCACTGAAGGTCCCTACCATGATGGCCTTCAGTAAGGGGTGTAAAAACATAGCCAGTGGAGATAGTAGATGGCCTAATATGGTTCTGCACTTGGTCCCAAAGAAACCCCACCTAGGGTGTGACTTCGTAACAATGAGCCATATTGGCGAAGGGATAAGAAGTCACGAAAACAACTGATTCCAACCTTAAAGGGGTAATCAGGGGGAATATAAAGGGACGACACCCTCCAGATTAGGGAGTCGTGTGACCAAACAAAGACGGCAATATCACGGGGCTATTATTCATGAGAATAATTAGGTCTGTCATATTGTCGTGAAGTAAGACCTCGACACGTGTGTTAAGGCGAGGTTGATGGATCTTTAATTCGCAAGAATAAAGAGCGCCTGAGACTTCGCCGAAATAAGGCCCTGGAAAATAGGGTGAGGCATACTAAGACCTTAACTAGGAGGCGAAATAAGACCTCGTATATCCATATACAAGTAGAAGACATGGGCACGTTAAGACCTCGCTCAATAGGCTGGTAAGACCAAGATCTTATACAAGTAGAAGACAAAACCTCTTCAGCACTTTGCAACCCTAAAAAAAGAAAAAAGAAACCAGACTCAAAATAATATGAAAAACAAGAGGCAAATTATGAAACAAAGTCAATAGACAAAGGGCATCATTTTATACAATACATTATTACTACAAAGTGAAACTAATATTGCAGGAAAACGAGCTACGAAAGACAAATGTCACATGCAAAGGCAGAATACTCAAAGTAACGTTAAAATGATAAGAAACGGACTATGAAATACGAGTATGCCTTGAAATTACAGCGAAGTACGGATGAACCCTGGAACTATACAAAGGAATAAAAAGAGCGAGATCAGACCCGCGAGCAAGAGGCAAGACTGTCAATCTGAATATTGTACGAAGTAACAAGGTAATCCGTGAAGAAACACATGTATGCTTCGGAACTCCACAAAAGAATAAGAGGCAAGTATATACTTTTAAGGTTTTTATTATTTTGAGTATTTCCTTCGCATAAACTTTCATTCTTTGAAAGAAAAAGCAGAGGCAAGTATATACTATATGTGTATGATCAATTCGCATGTTAGAGGCAAAAGAATACTAAGGATAAGTTTAATATTTTTGCTTTCAAAACAAAGTTAACTTTGCAAATAAGATATATTCTAATCATGCTAACTACAAATAATCATATACAATGAGAATTTTTATACAGGCAGAAGCAAAAGGATGATATATTAAAGCAAAACCAAAAGTGTTATGCCCTCCAAGCTTGGGAGAACCCAGTTTAAGGAAAATGTTAGAAGAGATGAAGTGTCGAAAGTAAAGAACCAACAAAGACAAAGAAATCAAGACTGAAGAGGTACTTACTTAATAGGAACAACTTTAATGGCTTCCTCATCAACATCGCCGCCACCAGCGCCACCAGTTTCCATCTCAGCAACACCACCATTAGCTTCATTAATTTCCCTTTTACCAGCACCATCAACAGTTCCATGAGTCTCAACCTTAATAGTGTCAGCATCATTAGCTCGGTCAGGATGATTTGTCTAAGAGGAAGGAACATCAGCAATCTTTGTAATCACAAGAGCTTTATCCTTGGGATTCTCAGTCTCAATATCGTCGTCATCCTCGGCATCTTCGTCATCATCATCCTCAACAGAAGGAACCCTCTTGTCATCAGCAGGTTCATCATAAGAAAATACTTCGATATCCATAGCCACACGAGGAATGCCACGAGAATCACAAAATTCGTTGAAAATCTGGACCTTGAC
Organism: Papaver armeniacum; assembly: GCA_023531295.1. Taxonomy (NCBI): domain Eukaryota; kingdom Viridiplantae; phylum Streptophyta; class Magnoliopsida; order Ranunculales; family Papaveraceae; genus Papaver; species Papaver armeniacum. The sequence goes on from JAJJWW010002949.1 coordinate 491,923, forward strand.
ATCTTGAGCATTTTTGCGAGTAATCATCGCGACCTTAGCATCATCCTTCTCCATGGTAGCGAAGTCCTCATTCAAATACTTAATATCCTCTTTAAGATCGGAAACCTCCTTGGTGAGCTCATCCCTTTGGCGAGATAGATGAAGAACTTGATTCTTGTAATGTTGCTCAGATTCTGCGAAGAATAAAAGAAGTAAGTGAGGAACTTAAGAAGTAAAATACGATACATAAGGGAAATAACCTAAAACACCTAAAACTACCTTCCTTCTGAAAAATAACAGAACCCAAAGTCTTTTGGATGTCAGCATTAAGGTGGTCAAGTCTAGAAATCTCGAATCTCGCAGCTTCGAGTTGGATACAGATTTCGTGATACGAATTATTCCATCCTTTACCATGACCAGATTCAGATTTATCTTCACCAGGATGGCTAATGATAAGTTTCTTACTCTTCGTGGGTTCAACAGATTTCTTCTCCGTTGGCAAAGCAATATCATTCTTCATACCCTGAAGCCTCTCTAAGCGAGATAAGAGAGAGGTCATTTCGTTCTTCAAATTTTCATTATCAGTCTTCAAATCAATAACTTCATTGCGAGATTTGAGAATATTAGCTTCGGATTTATATTTTCTTTTAATTATGCGGGATTTATCTTCTTCTAATCGCTTAACTAGAGCCAACGACGAAGAGTGAAGATTCCTAGAAGTGGTAAGAAGATTCCAAACTCGTTGTAGCTCAACCCTCAAACCCTCATTCTCCCTATTAAGATGAAAGTTCAACTACTCGTTGTTCGTGGATTCAGTAGCTAAACGGTCTGATTGCAGAAACAAAGTCTCAACCTTTTCACTCAAAATCTCATTCTCAGTCACATAACTGTTGATCTGGGTTGTAAGATTTAAGTTTTCCAAACGAGTGTCTTCAAGCAAATCCTTCGCCTCAGAAGCATCCATTTGACGTTTCAAACATCGAGCTTGACGAGAAGTAAAACAGGAATATAATAAAAATAAAGCTAAGACAAGAATTAAACACACAAGGGAAGGGAACTCACTGCGAAGCTCATCAGCTTTACTCTCCTGTAGGGATGAGTGCTTCTTCTCATCAGCAAGCTGCTTCTCAAGATCGCGAATACGAGCACCAGAAATTTGCAGCTGTTCACGAGACATCCTAGTCTCGACGAGCTGAGCCGTGTGGCGATTAAACTCCTACGAAGCAAAGAGAAAGATTAAAAGAAAGATCCAAAAGTGTTATAAAGATTCGCAAAGCATTATAGAATTTAAAACTTACCAAGCCCATTATGGCAGCATGCTGCTGGGTAGATAGGTTTAGCGAGGAGTTTACCACGAAGGATTGATCTTCGGCCAGGAGGGTATCCGAGCTAAAGGAAGCCAAAGACTCAAGAGCGGGTGATCTAAGAGAAGCATTCCCACGAACTGAAATAAAGATTTTCTTCAAGAAATCCATATGAGGGACATAAGCAGGGTCTTCCACTTTGTACACCCTTTTCTTGCCCTTATCAGCTCCTTTCTTATCCTTTGGTGGCTTGTCTGGATAATCATTCACCTCAATGATTGGAGTAGTAAAGGAAATGTTCACACCGTCAGTTGGTTGGCGAGGAGCAACCTCGCGAGGAGGATCGGTCAGCTGATGCTTAGGAGGAGGAGGAGTAGACTGACTTGAAGAGATTGTAGCTAGAACCCTTCACACTGGTCAATGCAGCCAAATCCAGGATCCTACGTTGGCGCTTTGGAGGATCTTTGGCAGAAGGAGAATTGGAAGTACCATCCTACAACACACGAAGTTAGAAAATGACACAAAGATGGAAGCCACGAGGTAAGGGAGGTTAATACCTTATCAGCAGGAAAAGGTACCAAAGGGCGATCATGTTTCCTTTGACTTCTGGTAGATCCTGCAGCAGCTTGAGGGTCCACAGGTTCATCCTCCTACGAAGTATAGAGTTAGAGAATGATAAAACAAAGAGAGAAGCGAAGTAAAGCAAATAAAATAGTACCTGTTCAGAAGCGGGAGAATCAACAGTTACGATCTTTAAGCAGACCAGCAGGAGGGATTTGATACTGTAACAAAAAGAACATAATTAGAAAAGCCACAAATAAGAAATGAATAAGTTGGGAGAAGAACAGAGTTTACTCAGGCCATAAGAATCTCCCATGCTCATAAGTTGCGAGATGATTGTGTAGTTGCAGGAAATCCTACACTACACCCCTCACTAAATTCCACACAACTAAGCCATTTGAAGATGAATAACTATGATTTTTTATTGATTAATTCCTTGAATATTACAAGATAAAATAGAAAAGAGCTAAATAAAATACAATCACTCAAACTTTCTCTCTCCTAATGACTTGCCTAACACCCCAAAAAAGATCCTCTTCACGACAGGCTTATTCGACTCTTTATATAGGGTAGTATACAATGGATGACAAATTAAGTCGTCCTTTATTTTCGGGAATGACTTGCGAAATATCGCAAGTGTACAAGTATACAATCTCGCGACACTCCTAAACTTCGCTAGATCTTCACATCTTTCTCGTGTTTTGGCTGCCGTCATTCATTGCGTCATTTATATTATTCTTCTGCAACGCCTTCGCGATGCTGTCGTTTACTAATCTCGTGAGATATTGATGTTGCGATATTCTGATCCTACATCTTGCCTCTTCTCATGTCTTCTCTGCGAAGAAGAGAATGTCATGGGAATTAGTAGCTTAAAATGCCGCAACTGTTCATATTTATCTCATTACGATCCCGCACTTCTACACGTAGTAATTTATTACACATGTTTCTTCTTCCACTCTTTTCTTGACACGTCTCTTTCATCCGTTTTTTCTTGACCATTCACGTCCCCTCTCGCATTAAATGCATTTATCTTCTCGAGAATTCTTCTCTATATATAGTTTTCTCATCCTCCTCTTCTTCTTTTTACTTTCTCTCTGCAATTCCTCTTCAATTCTTCTCCTCCGCCATTCACGTTCTCATTCATCGTAAATCTTTTCTTTTCTTCTTTCTTTTGATCTTTAACCTGTCTAACCATTCCCATACTCGAAAATGGCTCCACCTCGGTCGTAGATATGAAACCCTTTTGGATGAGACTCAAAAGAAATTACAAGAGAAAGGTTTCACCTTGTCTACTATTCCCAATCAAGAATCTTCATCTATTCTTTCTGCAAAGTTGTTTTCTAATCATCATTGTGATGATCAGAAAATCATAATCTCGCTAGGTCAAATCCTCGCAAGTCTTCCCATTCCTCTCTACGATCCCGAACTGCCCTTGTTCTATGAAATCCTTGCTCATGAGAAATTCTCGCGAGCTATTTATCAATTAAGTGGTGATTGCATCCGTCTAATGCTTGAATTAGCCAATCGTGGCGCTGGTAAGGGATCTCTATATCCTGATAATGTTAAAGATCCTAAATTCGCAAACTTAGAGATAGCATTGAAAAGTACTCGGAGAAAACTTTTTGAAAATTATGAAGTGATAAATATGAAGAATGATAAATCTCGCATGGGGTGCTCGATTGAAAAGAAAAGAGAACGTTCGATGATAAGATACTCATGTTAGATATTGATTGGCACTCACGGCAAGAACAATGTTCCTCGCTACTCTAAAGATGAGAGGTGGTATGTCTTTCCACTATTTTTGAACAGACCTTACATTTCAGGTTCCAATATACTCCCTGCGAATCTCGCAAATTATCACCCTTGGGTATTTAATTGCCCGAAAAAGCAAAAGAGGTATACTTCCTAACTTTTACTTATTTTACAATCTTCACTCCCTCTTATATCTAATCTTGCGAATTTTTCAGATCATCAAATTGAGAAGGAGCTACAAAAGAAATCCAAAAGCGAGTACTCTGGCGATACTTCGTTCAATCACGGATGAAGTAAGAAATATTTTTCCTTATTATTTTTTAACAATATTGTTGCCTCTGTTTCTTATCTTCATTCGTGTGCGAAGGTTGGCGTTGAAGAGAATGATATTTCTGAAGCTGCGAAGGCTAAAGGCAAGAATAAAATCACTCTTCGCAAGGATAAATCTTCTGCTCCATCTTCTAAAAAACGGAAAATCCATCCCACTTCTCACTCTAATTCCCAAACCAGCGAGAACTCTGATGAAGATAATAATGAGGTTGATACTTCTTTTTGCGAAGGAGAATCATTCAGTCGAATCTCCTATGGCGCAATTGTCTAGTGTTTTCTCTGATTCTATGCAAGGAATGGGAGATAATCGTTTCTCTGCTACTTGCGAAGCTCTCGCAAATATCTGCGATGCCCCCCTGTTAGCGGATAATGATTCTTTTCGTGGAGTTTCCCGAACAATGACTCCCAGTTTCTTAAATGCACTTAGTGCCTTGGTATGTTCATTTTTTTTTTATTTCTTTGTGATTTCGATTATAAACCTTATCTTAACAATTTATTTACTTTCCTTTATAGTCTGGGAGAGCTTCCTTTGTTGTTGCCTCAGATCTCGAGAAAAGGCGCAACAATCTTGAAAAGAAAAATCTTCAACTTAAGGAGAAGAACAAAGAATTAGAAGTTGAAGTTGCGACATCTCGCAAGAAGGATGAAAATGAGACCGCCGCTCTTCGCAAAAGAATTCAACAATTGGAAGCTGAATCTTCTACCCAGAAGAACAAAATATCTACTCTTCAAAGTGCTAATCAAAGAACTTTATGGTATAAAATCCTTCTTTTCTTCGTTTCTACTTTGTCATTTATTTTTCTTTGCTCGAATTATCATTTTCAGACATTTATAATCTTTCCGATTTAAGCCATCCTTCTCCATTCATTTCCCGAGCCTATGGATGATGATGCTCTTCTCGCTCATCTCAACGAATCTTTAAGTAGTTCGTCAAACAAAATTAATTCTCTCTCATTAAATGAACTTCGAACCAAATTTCATCTCTTAGAAATTGATCATAGATCTAGTTTAGGTTTAGCCAACCGATTTGAACGTCTATATCTTAGTTCCCACGAGAAAAATAATATTCTAAGGAAGAAAATTAGTGACCTTATAGATGACAAGGATCGCATTGCTAATCAAGGTGCACAAGCATTAGCGAAATTCCAAAAACTCTTTTTGAAGTCCAAATTGAACGAAATGAATCTCTTCGCCAAAATGCCATACTTAATGAGCGAGAAAATCAAATTCGTTCACTTCTTGTCATAAATAGTGATGATGAATTCGCTTGGGCTGCGAAAGTTCTAGATAATGCCAGTAAATAACTTAGGTGTTAGCGCGGTCTTCATGTCGAGCATACCGCCTTGGTTAAAGATATGATTTCGACAGAGAAGGTTGTTCTTCGTTCTTCATTACTTTACCACCTCTTTTGTGAAACTACTATTGAGTTGCTAACTCATTGTCATTTGTTCTGTAATCCGAGAATAGGTTTCAAACTAGAATCAAGGAACTTGAATCTGAGAAAGCACAACTTGCAAAAGACTTCTCTCTTCGCAACAACAAGTATTCCAGGTTGAAGAAACAATTACAAACTACAGTGGCGAATTTCAATAGTGACGATGTTCGTTTTCGCAATCAAACTATTGAGACAGTTTGTAATGACCATCGCATTCCTCTTTCCTCATATCCTTGTCTTCTTGATGAAGTTCCTGAAAATATGCCTTCCTCAGATGTCTCTGATAGTGATGCAAGCGAAGAAGAGGAATCTGATAAAGAATCTGATGAAAAAGAAGAATAAACTGAGAGATAGTTCCATTTTCCTTTTTCTCTTCTTGTGATGCTTGTACATTTATCCTTCTAGCCTTCCATTTTTGTAATCTTATCTGTAAATCTATCATATGAAAATAAATAACAAGTTTTTACTCTAATCATTCCCATACTTGCCTCTGTTATTTATTTTCACATGAGAGATTAAATCGATAATCTTTAAGTAATAATACTTCTTAGTTTCGCAACTGCTGTTGCTAATTCTTCACAAATAAATGAAGAAATATAGCCGTTTTCGCAAGCTTATTTGCTTACCCAATTTATTGTGTTTTCTTATCTTCATTTATGTTGAAGTTCATTATTGCGACAAGATCGCAGGACGTCTTTACATTTTCATGTAATGACTCATTGATCTTGCCTTGTCATTGTTTTTGTGTGGTCTTATTTTGCCTTCCTAGTTAAAGGTCTTATTTTGCCACCCCCCATTTTTGCGTCAATATATATGACAGGCCTAAATATTCTTGCGAACATAAAGCCCCATGACACATTGCCGTGTCCTTACACTTTCATGTAACGACCCATTGATCTTGTCTTATCATTTCTTTAGTATTTTTGCCTCTGCAGGATATTTCTCTTGCGACAATATGATAGGCCTAAATGTTCTTGCCAACATAAAGCCCCATGACATTGCCGTCTTGCCCCATGACATCGCAGGACGTCTTTACACTTTCATGTAAGGACCCATTGATCTCGTCTTACCCTCGCGTTAGTATTATTGCCTCTTCAGGATCATCGCACAAATATGACAAGCCTAAATTTTCTTGCGAAAATAGAGCCTCATGACATTTGCGTCTTTTGACACTTATCGCCTCCCTAATGGAGGGTGCCGCCTTATCATCTCCCTGGTTGCCCTTCAAGGAGGCGTACATCGGCCATACAAGACTAGCTCCTCCCATCCGGTCTTAACAACAACTAGTTGTTTTCGCAGCCTCTTATCCCTTATACCTATAAGGCTTATGGTTACGAGACTGCACCCTAAGTGGAGTTTTCTTCGGGCCGAGTGCAGCATGTGCCAAGACTTGCCAAGAATGGCCGAGACACTTCAAATGCCCTAGGCAATCTTGGCTCAACTGTGTACCTCGGCGCCTTGGTCATACACGACTCTTGGAAGAGACCCTCGGTCGTCCAACCAGTGGTATAACCTTATATATATAGTTGGAAATCCAAGGTATCTCCCCCGGATGGGCTTTATTGACCCCAAATTTTCATGACTCAGTTCGTGGGCGGTGTAACCTTTTCCCCGAGCCATGTCAAGAGATACCCCCTTATATGACGCACTTTAGGTCTTACATTTGCCTCTTGCGAAATATCATTCGCGAACTAGAGTGTACGCCATAAAGGTTCGTCCCATTCACTCATTCTTTCATTTCTGTCAATTCTTGTAATCATTCATTGATTTTTGATTATTTCTTCTCATCTTCTTTGTGAAATTTTCATATAATCTTGCTTCATTTGCTGTGATCTCGCTGTAATTATTTAACTAAACTTTCGTTATATTCATGAATCGCGAGACTTTGTACTCTCCTTCTTCGATCATCACATTCTTTATATTTTTGACATGTTTTTGTCATTTTTTTTTACACAACTCTAAAATCAATTATTTACTTCTTGCACTTCTCACTCCTGCTGTTCTCTGTTTCTTCATTCAAATTTCCAGATATTTCCTTCCCTTTTGCGAGACCATCGCAATTTCTAATTGTCTTCAAGCACTGATTTCGCAATATATATTCATTTCTCACTTCTATTGTGTCCACCATCAGTCTTTCTCTTCTTTGGTCTTCTTTGACATTCCTCTTCCAATTCTTCTTTTGAGCAGCCCTTTCCTCGCAAGACTCCACATCAACTTCATAGCACTTTTGCCCCTCATCCCAATCTCCTTTTATAATTCCAACACCGCTGGGATGAGGAAATTTGATGCACTGGTGGTAAGTTGATGCTACACCCAAGATCTCATGTAACCAGGGTCGCTCAATTAATGCATTATAGGGGATTCCACATCGACTATGCAAAACAAGATTTCAGTTGATAATCCTTTCAGTGGTATTCGCATACGAATTTCTCCTTTAGGTTTATTGGCAGTACCATTAAAACCATAAATCTTATAGGTTGAAGGTATCAAGTCTTCATCTTTCCCACCCATAGTCTTGTAAGTGTGGTAAAAAAGAATGTTTACAGAGCTTCCAGTATCAATTAAGATTCTATTTATAGCCCATGAATTTTCTGCCCCATCATCTTCATCATCAACAGATTTTGGGTTAATTTCCAATCTTACCACTAATGGATGTCATGCATCTCGCCACCCTCGGGTACCTCTTCTCGGTAAAAGAAATAATCTGCGTTTGCCATTCTTTTAGTGGCGATGTCTTCGCGATGTTCATTATTTCTCTATTGTCGCATCTCTTGCGAAAACCCCTCGAGAACGCTATCATGTAAATCTTCAATTGTCCTGCACGAATGTACGATTGAGTTGCGTAACAATTTTTGGCCTTCGCTCCAACTTCCACTACAAATGTTTCTTTCCCTTTTATTGTATTTACTCGTGAGTTTACGGAGGCGTTGGTAATGGTTGAGTCTTCTCTTCACATTTTAAGAATTGATTTAGTTTCCCTTGGTCTATCATTCTAAGGATGATTCTTTTGATATTCCTGCAATCATTCGCTTGGTGTCCATGAAAATGGTGGTAGGAACAAATTCATGACTTCGTCACCTGGAGGTGGTTCATTCCCCATGTTCCATGGTGCGGGTATGTTTTCCATCAGGATTATAGCTTCCCATATCTTTTCCACGCTAGCGTTTAGTGGTGGCATCTTGATTTCTTCCCATACGACTCTATGACCTCGCTGCCCTCTATGATAATTCTGCCTCTGGCCTCCATAAGTCTCTTGCGGATTATGCCTCTGACCTCCATAGGTTTCTTACGGCTGATCAAGTCTTTGAATTTTATTATTTCCGCCACGGTTATAGAAATTTCTTTCTCTTTCAAATTCTTCCTGATCGCGACTTCCCATGGCTACCAACTTTTGCTGACCATCATTTGGTATCCTCATTCCTTGTTGACCTTGCGAGGTACTCGCCACAGTGTTTATCAATTTACGTAACAAACTTGCATTCGCAGCCTCCCGAACTTGTATTCGCGGTGGTATGATTCCATCTCATTTTGCTTTTCCTCTAAAGCAATATACTCCTCCCGAAGCTCTCACAACTCAGTCATTGTGATTGTATTCTTGACTCTAAAAATTTGAATATACAATGTATTTGTCGCGAACATAGCATTAATGAATGATAAGATGAGATATCTCTCTTCCACATGGCCAGCCATTTCGCTACACATTGTCTTCCACCTCATGGTTAGATGCTTCAAACTTTCACCAACCCTTTGTTTCAACCTAAATACATCTTCAATACCTGGTCGCGAGGAATTATTACTTATATATTCCCCTAAAAATATAGCTTTGCAAGTGGTTGAAAGATGTTATTGTATTCTTGAGTAGCCCTTCAAACCATTTCAAAGCTTCTCTGTCAGGACTTGATGCAAAATATTTGCACAATATAGCATCATGATTCTCCCATTGTAACATACATCTCATATAAGCTTTGATATGTCAGACGCATAAGTTGTTCCATCGAAAATCTTTGGTTAATGTCGGTAAGTTGCACTTCGGTGGTATTCCTCCTAATTGTATCTCTTGTGTGAACGGAGTTTTCGCAGCCTTCTTCTATGGCTTCATCCAACCTGTCTCTTTCCTCCTCCCCTTTACCGTTCATCATTCCTCTCATTTCGCCAATTCTCTCAAAATTTGTTCATTTACATCGAACTTGAATCTATTGGTCTTTTTAGTTCCGCTTCTCTTCTCCGCGTTCATGTCTACTTTGACTTTCATCATTCTCTTCGTCTTTCTGCGATCTTCTCCTTCACTTCTTTCACGAATTCGCACACCGTTATATCTATCAATTTCTCTTGTTTGTTGCATATCAGATCTTCTTTGTGCTCTTTCATATTCTTCATTAATATTATCATTGTTGCGATTTTGTTCTCGCCTTCTTTCTCGATTATCATGATTATTCTGGCGAACTGCCTCTTCTAACTCCTGTTCTTCCATTTCTGCTCTCAATCTTTCTCTCTCGCGAGCTAGACGTGCTTGTTCAACATAATGTCTTTCAATTTCATCCTCAATCTCTATTTGCTTCCTCTGTGCTTCTCTCCCATGCAATATTCTTCTTCCTTCTTCTTGATTTTCTTCATCAACTGGATTATTTTGCCTCTGATGCTGCCTATTTCCTTGATTCCCATCATTCTGCCCACTTTGAAGATTCTCGGGACGTGGAGTATAACGATCTTCCATCATTTCTCTTCTCTCGCAATGTTCTATGCCTGGATTTTGCGCTTCTCCTTGGTTTTCTTCATCGCATTTTCTCGTAGGTAAAATTCTCCTCCTTTCCTCTCTAACTGATCTTGAACTTGATCTTGTAGTGCTTCTCGACCTTCTATTTTGTAATCTGATATTTTCCATCCTCAACTCATGATTCTGTCTTGTCAAGTTTGCACGTTCCTCTGCCTCTAATCGTCTTTCTTCATTATTGTTTGTCTCAACGCTTCTAATGCTGCGATTTCTTCATTTCCATGAATTATTTCTCCATTCCCTTCTCGGTCTCTCTCCCTCTTGTCCATTGTTTACCAATTGTTGTTCTTCTCCCTCTTCGTCCCGCAGTCCGATCTCCAAGTATGCACACTTACTCTATCATAATCCCAGATTCTATCCGCCATTTGGTTGAATTGGTGATTGAATTTGATTTTCTTCATTGTTTCTTATGTTCCTTCTTGAGGATTCTCCCATTTCATTTCTCTCTTCGATGAGTGCCAAATAGTGCATATTTATACACCTTTCTATTGGCATTTTACTCATCTTTTGCGCTTAGAAATCGATATTATCCCGCATTCTCGTGTTTTCTTTGTTTTCAAGAATAAATATTTGTATTAATTAATTTTGTATTTTTAGGTACTAAATAAAGTCCGAGAAACCGAGGAGCCAAAAGAGCGAAGACTCGTAGGCAAGTGTCTATGGAGCGTAAAGCCGAAGTTCGGCGCGCAAGCAAGTTGCTTGCAACCCAACAAGTAGCAACTCATCTACAAGACATGGGCCCAAGCTATCCATCTCCGACCCGTGACCCGGATCCGAGTCCGTCTCATCCAGGACGTTATATTTGATCTACCCCGCATCCGATGGTCGCTCAGCCTTGCACATCAACATTTGATGCTCTCGCCAACAGGCGTAATCACCCGCTACATCATGAGCCGTTCGAGATCTCTCTCACGCATCCGACGCTCGTTGCACACCTCACATCATCCTTTGCTATGCCCGCCTCACACCAAAACCACCAACACCCTATACCCCCCCACGACCAAACCCTATTCTCTTCTTCACCTTCTCTTTCTTCTCCCGTGAGACGGAGCTCCGCTCTTCTTCCTCTCTACCCCGACCAACCCTCTCAGCAGCGCCACCTTCCCTTCTTCCCCGACAAAGCCATCACCACCACTCCATCTCTACACCCGTACCAGTACTCTCTCTCTCAATTATCTCTTTCATATTTCTCATCAACCTAGAAGCTAGGTTAGAGATAATTAGGTTAGGTTTAACCAACAACCCATGCATGGCGTTCTCAGAGCCAAGTGACAAGGTGGAGAAGCGATTCGAGTATGGGTGAGAGTGTCTTGGTTTTGTTTTCCATTTAATTTCTATTTTAAAAATAAATTAGGGTTTGAAGTTTTGGGTATTTGGGCATGTATAAATAGAATGGAACTTTGGATGTTAGAGGCATGCCCGGGCTAGAGAGCAACAACTTAGTTTTAATTGTTATTATCATGTGCTAAGTTAACTTGATAGGGTGTTTGATGAAACCCCTAATCTTATGTTGAGTAAATCATGTTCAAAATATGTGTTCTTTTGTGCTTAATTAGAGTAATTATGTGCTGTATGGATCAAATGAATTTGTGATGGTTTGTACTATAAAAAGACAAGCTATACTAGGAATGCATTAGTGATATCATTTCAATTGCTTTAGGAAGAATTAGTTAGCTAACAATAGAATGATCCGTGATAGAGTGTACCGTAAGAAGACACTCTATGCTAGGGGGAGAATTAAGGAGTTAGTTAAGTAACTCATCATCCGAGACCTTCAAGGGAAGGTACAAGACACATTGAGATATTGTTTTGCATAGCATAAGAATTAGAGGGCTGATTCAATCACCCTAGCACTTTAGAATCTGTTTACGACACTCTTGCTCATTCTTTTCCTTAGTTTAGTGTCACATTCTAACCTCAGTCGTTCCGACAACAAAACAAATCAATTATTTGAGTTACATTCCCCTGAATTCAGTTTAGGCAAACCTTAGATCAACATCAGCACCTCCTCGTCTCTGTGGTTCGACCCGTACTTGCCGCGTCTCCGATAGACGCCGTGCACTTGCGGTTATCACAAGTAGGCCATAAAATATAAACATCTTTACAGGCCTACCAAGTTTTTGGCGCCGCTGCCGGGGACTTGGCGTGTGCCCTGTGATTGTTGGCTTGTCTTTACTGAGATTCACTCACCCTGTACATATTCATACATTGTTAATTTTTAGCCCTGTGTTAGTATAGTTGTTAGTTTTCTTTTTCGCACTCTTTTCTTTCATTGCATCTTCAAATTGCACTTATCATTGCATATCCTAGTTAGCTTACTTGTAGCTTAGTAGTATGTGTTTCATCCCGTACATTTCCACTTTGCATTATTGCTTTTGTTCTTCTTTTATTAGTGTAACTTAGCCTGAAGTTCTCTACTTCTCCCTCGTTTATACTCATCTCGCATTGTAGTCTAACTCCATCTGTCATCTCGTGCTATCTCTGTTCGTTTCGTGAATCATCACTTGTTTTTCATCCGTAGACTGTATATATGTGTTAGTCTTTTCTTGTTTCCCTGCCATTATAGCTGTAACTTAGCTTAACTTTGCATATACCTGCATCATGCTCTTGCATTTACAGCTGTAATCTCCTTCAGTTATACAGTTAGCATCTTTGCACTTTTGCATCACCTTGACCCTTTGTTAAGCTCAGACCCACTCCATTGTGACTGTGCTTCTGTGAGTCTCACCCTGCCTTGGCTAACAACTTAGCAGAGCAGATTAAAACACTTATCATGCTGTAAAATAGCCATATCTAGTTGTGATCAAACTGTGCACATTTCCTTATATTGCTGAAGCTGTGCAAAAATGGGAACTAAACTTCAATGTTGAGTAGGTGTGCTTGTGGGCTGTACAACCAAAGAGGAGGAGGGAACAAAGAAACCGGTGGTGGATTTGCCTAATCCCAGTGTTACACCGGTGGTAATGTATCTCAAACCTTGAATGAATGAATAAATGATAGCAAGGTAGACTTTGAATCTGTGAATGAACCTTGCTCACACCTGAAATTTTTGGTGCTTGACTCCGTTGACAACATCTCGTAGCTTCAGTGCATAACAAGTATGTTATAAGAGTGTTGGAATTTGTACTTAATCGGACTTTGATTTCGCTGAATCTTGTGTTGCCCCCGAGCTTAATCTCGTGAGCCATCTACAACCTTGCTAGCCCGCTAAGCTGCAAGTTGTAAGCCACATCTTAGAAACCCAAGTTAGCTGTAGCTTAAACCTGCCCTGCCACTCGTGGCTGTACCTTTTGATCTGTAAGTTTGCTTTGTCAGAAGCACAAGCCTCGCTAAGCAATCTTTGAGTTGAGCACAATTTGTATTGTGCTGTGCTAAGCTGCAAGAAGCTGTGCATAATCTGTGCTGCCAATCTGTCCCGTGCGTTTCAGGTCTTTGTGCTGTATCCTTTCTAATTTTTTTGTGTGCTTTGCATAAACTAATTCATACACAACCGTGCACCATCTTTGCTTGGCTCGACCAAGCCGAGCACATAACCTTGTGCTTAAGCCGTGATTCTCCTATTCTGTGCATTGCAGAGCGTGCACACAAACCAGTGTATGATCTTGCCACAACTCGCACAAAATCGAAACCCAATCCACCTGGGCTAATCGAACTCGGGCTTTGCAAATAACCTAGGTCAATGAAGCCTACCCAACTCCGGGCTCTTCTCACAGCTAAAGCCCACAAAAAGAAAAACCAACTCGAAGCCCACAAAAGTCGAACATTTGGGCTGTGCATTTTGAACCCAACTCGGGCTCGCACCCAAGCCAGACCCATAATAAACCAAGCCATACCATCTGGCTGTTTAACATCACTGAAATTTGTGAACCCGCTAAGCCCAACTCAACACACACAGTTTGCAAAAACAAACCGAGCCCACATCCGTTGGGCTGTGCACACAATCAACCTAAACAGAGTCTTTGGCCGCAATAACATGCACAAAAATGAAGCCCAACAAACCAAATCCCAATAAACCAAAGCCCACATAAACCAAACTAGATTTTGAGTTCAATTTGAGTGATAAATCATGTCGTGGATTTTGTCCGCATCTGGGGATGGAAACAAATCCATTAGAGAGCTTGCTTACGGGCATGCTTCACAAAAGTATGAACTCCCACATACCGAGTGATTTTAGGGAGTATTATGAACCTTCTCAGGGCCCTGACCTTGAATACTCATACCCTAACCATCATGAGCACATGTATCAGTCACCACAGTGGGGAGATAAACAATTTTATACTCCCCGACTCCTTGTTTACAATCACTAATGGAAACGCTCATGGAGCAAAATTCTAGACTTGAACTGAATGCAATACATGACCATCCATATAGCAACATATCTGAATTTCCCTTCCCTAGTGAACCTCATGCTCAACCATACAATGAATATCCATATGAGGAATGCATACCCACTAGTGAAGACTCGCCTTCAATAGAACAACTCACTATGATTCTTCAAAGGAACCTGATTGAGTTACAAAATGAAGATTGGAAGGAAACTTATGATAGGATGTTTGTTATCTCGATAATTTTGAAAATAGTGTTTCTACTCCTACTCATGCAATTAACACTGAATATGAACCTAATCTAGAGGTAAATGAGTACACTAGAAATGCTACAATTTTGAATAGGGAAACGCATTTTTGCTATGATGATGATGATGAATATGATATGTTAGAAGAGCATGTGTATTTTGAAAATGTAGTAGAATCTTTAGGTTCAGAGACATTAAGTGTCTCTTCTGTGAACCCTATGAATGATACTTCTTCTAACATTCATATATGTGATATTGATTCCGAGCTTGGGTTTGTAAAAATTTTCAGTGAATGTGAGCATGCTGCACATCTTGTTTGTGACTTAGGAAAGGATGAATCTTCTGTAGACACTAATGTTCTTTTAGATCATGATATTATTTTTGTGTCTGATTCCCTTCCCATATCACAATATGTTGCCTCCTCTGATGAGTATGACATGGAAAGTGATGAATTGTTCTATGCTGGTGAACATGATTTACCCTCTTCTGACTTTAGGAAAGTGTGTGATGGTACAAATGATCTTATACATGAAAACAGCTTAGATGTACCTACTTTCTCTCCTAAGTCACAAATTGAAACTTTTCCACCCAACCTAGGTGTAGTTTGTTACAAAATTGCAAAACCAACTTTTCTAAAAATGCCTAATTTAGGCCTAGAGCTTTGTGCTTCCCAAGTCCTCTTGGACTATTTTGCATCAAAGTATAACACTCTTAAGGAGCTGTTGGTTGGAATGTGTATGTCTGCCTGTTCTTAGCAAAACTCATTTTGAGTTAGACCTTTTGCATGATGTACCTTTAAAATTGCAAGATTTTGTGCTCAAAACCGCATCCGTTCACAAGTTTAGGTTTGGGGAAAATCATTCCCATTTGCGATCTTACTTGCACTCTCATATTATATTTGTGTAAGGTCATGTTGATGATTGTACATATTGTCTTTTGGGTTGATCCTCAACTCTTTAGATTATTGGTTTATGGTGAATTTTCATTGTATATAATCCAGTAGGACTTGTTAAATTTTCTTTTCTTGAATCGGTTGAGTCTTCTTGTGCATATATTGTGCTAATCCGATATGATCTCCGCTGAGAATATTGGATTCTAGCCTTGATTAATGAAGCTCTAACCTTGCTCCCACCGACATCCCAGTAATCTCTTCCCTTTTCTCTTATCAAGACACGATTCTCTTGGTATGTGACTGTTTAAATTTTTTCTATCTGTTGAAACATTGAGGACAATGTTTGATTTAGGTTTGGGGGTGTGATTTGCATGTAGAGTTTTTAGTCTTTTTGTTTTCCTTCTTATTTCAAAAAAAAAAAAAAAAAAAAATTCAAACTTTTTGCAAATAAAAACCTCCAACTTTTAGAGATTTTAGAGTCACTAGCATGCTTCTAGCTATGTTTACATAGAGAGTTTTGACCGAAATAACAAAAGTTAGAAGTACCGGAGAACACAATCGGGTTCCTTAGTTGATTAGAGCGTTAAAGTTGGATTTAACCATACTGGAGGAGAGCGAATTAGGTCTTTGTTTAGATATTCGGTAGTAGAATTGTGATCACCATAGTGGAGACTACCCATTTTACATCAAGTGAGGCACCAACCTTCATTTTTTTGCAACTTTCTAGAAAAGTCGTTAGAGTGTGTGTCACCGTACGTCAATTCCGGGTAGGAATGGTGAGCTACCCAACTTCGCACCACTTTCAAAGACTACTTTTGATCTCTTGAGTGCTAGTTTTTGTCAATCATGAGGGTGACGTCTAAAGATGAAAACTCCTTCTAAATATCGATTTGCAGTTAGCATCACTCTCTCTCTCTCAATCAACAAAACCAATAGAAACACATCATCGTCAGCAAGCGGAGCATCATCAGAATATTGAAAGAAAAATTGATATAGTCCAAGGTTTATGTGCAACAAAGAAAAGAAAATAGGATGAGAACTAATAAAATTTATAAAATCAAGACAATACAAGTTGTGGAAAAAATTGAGTGTTAAAGTCCTTTGTCCATGGAGTTAGTTGTTTCATTATTTGTATTTTTATTTTCACTTCATGTCAAAAAAAAAAAAAAAAAAAAAAAAAAAAAAAAAAAAATATTGTAGTTTGTTTTTAGTTTTGATACCACCATGGTAAAGAAGAATTGAAAAACAAAAATCCAAACAACAAGGAAATTGAGTAGAAAAGTTAAAAATTGTCAAGTTTTGTGAAGTTTAGAAGTTCGTCATCAACAATTGAAGACCGAAGACCGAAGAGTGAAGACGTTTCTATGGTTCCTATGAGAGAATGATGTTAATTGCCGATCGGGTGAGAAAGTGAGTGAGTACTCCCATCCTTGCTAATGGTTGATTTCCTTTCTTAGAGATCATCAGAAAAAGATTCTTTTTGTCCACACTTATGTGGAGTCTCCAGAAATTATTTCGGAAGGTTACCCTTCTTACCTACAACGTGTGCGGGATTTCTCTTTATTCTCGCCCGCACACATGAGAGACTAAAAAGCGATCTTTTTGAGTGCAATTATCATAAAACCCTAATGGTGAGGCAGAAGTCGAGGCTTATGATCACAATCGAATCCGAATTCTTTCATATGGTATGGTTACTTCTCGCTCAAGACTTAAGGATGAGAATGCTCGTTCTTTAGTAGTTCTAATCGTTACTAGCATGCGTAAAACTCTATATACTCATAGCTCCTTGGATGCGTGAGACTCTTTACACTCGAAGTTGGAGAAGGTTTTGTGGGTACACCTCTGCAAACCCTCACGAGACTACAACTCGTCCACTAGGGACACCTAGGGGTTTAAAGGCTTAGTGCATACGCTAAATGCATTCGAGAGACTCGCGACAGGGGTATAGTTAGGATTTCTTCATTTCGTTTCACTTGAGGACAAGTAAAATTCAGTTTGGGGTATTTGATGAGTGCCAAATAATGCATATTTATACACCTTTCTATTGGCATTTTACTCATCTTTTTGCGCTTAGAAATCGAGATATTATCCCAGCATTCTCGTGTTTTCTTTGTTTTCAAGAATAAATATTTGTATTAATTAATTTTGTATTTTTAGGTACTAAATAAAGTCCTGAGAAACCGAGGAGCCAAAAGAGCGAAGACTCGAGGCAAGTGTCTATGGAGCAGAAAGTCAAGCTCGCGCGCGCAATGGGTTGCAACCCAACAAGTAAAGCAACTCATCTACAAGACATGGGCCCAAGCTATCCATCTCCGACCCGTGACCCGGATCCGAGTCCGTCTCATCCAGACGTTAGATTTGATCTACCCTGCATCCGATGGTCGCCAGCCTTGCACATCAACATTTGATGCTCTCGCTCAACAGCAGAATCACCCGCTTACACCATGAGCCGTTCAGATCTCTCCCACGCATCCGACGCCACCGCACACCTCACATCATCCTTTGCTATGCCCGCCACACCAAAACCACCAACACCCTATACCCCCACGACCAAACCCTATTCTCTTCTTCACCTTCTTTCTTTCTTCTCCCGACGAGAGCAGCTCGCTCTTCTTCCTCTCTACCCCGACCAACCCTCTGCAGCGCCACCTTCCCTTCTTCCCCCGACAAAGCCATCACCACCACTCCATCTCTACACCCCACAAGATTTCTCTCTCTCAATTATCTCTTTCATAGCTTCTCATCAACCTAGAAGCTAGGTTAGAGATAATTAGGTTAGGGTTTAACCAACAACCCATGCATGGCGTTCTGGAGCCGAAGTGACAAGTGGAGAAGCGATTCAGTATGGGTGAGAGTGTCTTGGTTTTGTTTTCCATTTAATTTCTATTTTAAAAATAAATTAGGGTTTGAAGTTTTGGGTATTTGGGCATGTATAAATAGAATGGAACTTTGGATGTTAGAGGCATGCCTGGGCTAGCCAGAGCAGCAACTTAGTTTTAATTGTTATTATCATGTGCTAAGTTAACTTGATAGGGTGTTTGATGAAACCCCTAATCTTATGTTGAGTAAATCATGTTCAAAATATGTGTTCTTGCTGTGCTTAATTAGAGTAATTATGTGTTGTATGGATCAAATGAATTTGTGATGGTTTGTACTATAAAAAGACAAGCTATACTAGGAATGCATTAGTGATATCAGTTCAATTGCTTTAGGAAGAATTAGTTAGCTAACAATAAAATGATCCTGTGATAGAGTGTACTGTAAGAAGACACTCTATGCTAGGGGAGAATTAAGGAGTTAGTTAAGTAACTCATCATCTGAGACCTTCAAGGGAAGGTACAAGACACATTGAGATATTGTTTTGCATAGCATAAGAATTAGAGGGCTGATTCAATCACCCTAGCACTTTAGAATCTGTTTACGACACTCTTGCTCATTCTTTTCCTTAGTTTAGTGTCACATTCTAACCTCAGTCGTTCCGACAACAAAACAAATCAATTATTTGAGTTACATTCCCCCCGAATTCGTTTAGGCAAACCTTAGATCAACATCGCACCTCCTGCCTCTCGTGGTTCGACCCGCACTTGCCTCGTCTCCGATAGACGCCGTGCACTTGCAAGTTATCACAAGTAGGCCATAAAATATAAACATCTTTACAGGCCTACCATCTTCTCCAGCAAGTCTCCTACTCCTTCTAACGGTTGTTGGTTGCTCAGATGCATTTCTTCTTCTAGCCATTTTTTAATTTTGGTAAACTGTTGAAAATTATATGAAATTCTTTCCCTACTACTCCAAATTCTTTGAAATCACGATGTCAATCCTTACTCTCTCCCTGTTTCTAGCGCCAATATGTAGTTGCAGGAAATCCTACACTACACCCCTCACTAAATTCCACATAACTAAGCCATTTGAAGATGAATAACTATGATTTTTTATTGATTAATTCCTTGAATATTACAAGATAAAATGGAAAAGAGCTAAAGAAAATACAATCACTCAAACTTTCTCTCTCCTAATGACTTGCCTAACACCCCAAAAAAGATCCTCTTCACGACAGGCTTATTCGACTCTTTATATAGGGTAGTATACAATGGATGACAGCTAAGCTGTCCTTTATTTTCGGGAATGACTTGCGAAATATCGCAAGTGTACAAGTATACAATCTCGCGACACTCCTAAACTTCGCTAGATCTTCACATCTTTCTCGTGTTTTGGCTGTCGTCATTCATTGCGTCATTTATATTATTCTTCTGCGACGCCTTTGCGATGCTGTCGTTTACTAATCTCGCGAGATATTGATGTTGCGATATTCTGATCCTACAGATTGTGCTCAGGAAGAGGGCCAGTACGAACTTCGTCGTTCTCATTAATTCCCCAAACCAAAGGACCTTCTATGATCAAGGGGAACATCATCCAATTTTCGTCATTAGAAAAACGAAGACGATCATTGCTCGCACGACCGAACGACTCCACATCTTGAATAAGAGCTTTAGAAGGATCATCCATGTGTTTCCGAGCGAGCTTGACACCCCACTCCTGATACTTCCTCGTGGTCATGGTTTTATCAGTATAGTTCACCACGAAGGAGTCTGTGTTATAATCTTCAGGATCGAATTCCTTCGCAACTAAAGGAATCTGAGAAGGACCACCCTTGGAGCGTACCACGAACTCATTCGTAATACGAATTACATTCCCACATAACTGATAAACACCTCGCTGGAGATTGGCCAATATCTCGTAGAACAGGGGATTAGCAAGGTCATACAAAGGAAAAGAAAGGCCTTCCTTCAGCTGTCCGAGGGTGGTGATCATTCTGGAAGAAACCGATGAGTCGATTGCCGGAGTTAAAGTCAAGCCCTTCTTCTCAAACTCAGCTTGGAAATCTTCGAGAGTTTTGGATGATGATGGAGATGGAGTTTTCTTTGGAGCCATTACTTTGAAGATTAAGGAGATCTAAAGTGAAAAGGAAGTTGCAACAGAAAAGGTAAGTAACAGAAGGGGAAGAACGACAGCAGCAGCGAGAGCAGTAGCAGGATGGAAGATGAAGTTTGAAAGAAAATAAGAGAGGAAAAGGAAGCTGGGTATTTATAATGGAACCGAGAGGTAACTGGCAATGGAAAGTTGCGGAGTTAGTGGGAGAAGTGGAACCGATTATGGATGGTTACAAAAGATCGTGGAGACATGGGAGCGAGAAAAACGGAAACGTAGCGGTTACGAATTTAATGCAAGATTCTCTTTCCATCCTTAATCCTTGCGAATGGAATGAGAAAAGGTAAAATGTAGGTACAGAAATCCTACTCGCCACGTGGTCGAACGAGGTCGCACGAAATCGACAAAGTAAATCTTAAGCAGAAGATTCTTTGTCAAACCCGAGGATAAATGTCGTTGTTAAGTCACATCAAGCGTCGTTTAATTACTTTTAAGAATATTAGATCCAGAAGTATAAATCCACTATGAATATCAGATCTGCGAAATAAATACTGATAGCCAATAGGCGAAGTAGATACGATCGAGTGAGAAAGCAATTAACGAAGAAACAACCACATGAAATGAACATTAGTTTCAGACGAAGATGGATTGTTGCACAAGAAATGCGACAGCTGTACCGACAAGTTACCTAAGATATCGGCGAAAAGAATGTAATAACTTTATTAAAAATGGCTTGGGAGAAGTAAAAAGCAGAATCATGTGAATTGTGTGATTGCCTGCGAAGTAAAATAAGATGTATTCCACTACTCACTTTTTCCTATAAATAAAGACCTTAGTTGATTGTAAAAGGGGTTAGATATTCTGTATGGGTAGAGATCATGTTGATAGAAAGTAAGATAGGGTTCTTGTAAGTTCTCATGCTTATATCATCATCATCATAACTTATTTATAAAGAATTACTATTTCATGTGCATTCGTTAAGAAGAATTTTATCTTATTCTCATAAACATGTCTTAGATCTTGTGTACTTCATTACTTGGGTGTACTACTGGATTTCCAGTAGTTACATTTATAATCAAAGAGACAAAATGGTTTTTTAGGTTCTTATCAGTTCAAATTGTGCACTCTGTGTGTGACTTGAGTCGGTAAGTGTAAAATTAAATGATTTTAAGCATTGGACCATATCTTTAAAAAGAAAAATTCAATTAAGAAAAAGAAGAAATTATTGATCGAAAAGTGCACGAAAGATTAAGAAGAAAACCCAATAACAAGCTAGTGAGAAGTAAAACAACAACTCAAAGCTGGTTGAGATGCAACATTCTCCAGTTCGCCATGACCTCTTGTTAATATACATCAACGAAATCTCTAAAAACAAGTGCTCAACTAAAAAATCAAGAATTTGATGATGTTTTAAGCTTGTGCCGTCTTCTCCTAGAGACCAAAGAATCTTGCACTGCGTTCATTCCAAAGTCCATTGAGGCATCCGAGTTCGCCAATAATCACATGAACAACATCTTCATTGACGAATCGGTAGGTCGTATACATACTAGGTAGGTACTAGGTAGGTCTTCTCAGATACAGTTCCCGAAACTCTCCATAAGTCCATGCTTTTAATTTGATGAAGTATACATGTAGGTACTAGGTAGGTCGATACTGAGACTCTAGCCTTGTGCCGACTAAGTTTTTACCGGACATTTTCATTTATCAAAATGATGAAATTGAGATTTCAAGTAAGCACTGTTAAAGAATGTGCAGAAAACCGGCACCCAAATTCCGCTTGCCTATATGTATGAGATGCAAGTGAAAATGGAATGAAATGATGGCCGTCACCTTACCGAGTTGCAAACTGAGCTACATTACAATTAATTTTAAAGCATTAACAAAGTCGTGGTATCAACCTAGAGGTTATATCCAGAGCCCACGGCTAACTTGATAAAGCAAGAGCTACAAAAATTCTCTTATCCTGAGGAGGTATAATTTGCTTTTCAGTTTTCTATTCAAAAATTCTCTTATATCCTCTCATCATATCTCTGTATATAACAATTCACTTTCCAAAGTGAAGCTATCCAAACATTCTATCATATTTGTGTTTTATAAAAATGAGATTCAGCAAAGAAGAAGATGTTTCTCTTACGCAAGCACATGGATTGAAGCAAAAAACAATATTCTGAATGTAGTTCATAACACTAGCAACCAATTCTGGAAGAGTGTGTTTGAATTTTTTGATAACATAACTGGAAATCCAAATGCGAGAGTCCAAGGAGGTCTTAGAGCAAGGTGGAGCAAGATCCACAAGGACATCATCACTTTTGTCACGATTCAGGCCGAAGTTAACATATGTAATCCTAGAATGTCATATGAACAAAGGATAAGAAATTATTAACAAATTTCTTTTATTTCCTAAAATCTTAACTATTTTATGCTCGGCTTTATTTTTAAAATTTTAAAAAGTCTGCTGCTTAGACTAGCCTAACCAGACAAAGATAATTTTCCGCATGATGGATGTTATCACCATCTGAAAGCAAGCTTTGATACCTACAATCCCGATGAAATGTAGGTTTATCGCCGAGATGTTCCTGGATCATATGTTGATCAAGTCTTCGGAATAACTTTCCCGAAGAATGATTAAATATGAATGTTTTATCTTATATTTATGTAATTTTCTGCCTTTGTGTGTGTGTTTCTGCATCAGATGTTAATCAAGTCTTCGGAACAACAATCCTGAAGAATGATTATATTTGAATGTTTTATCTTAAATTAATGTAATCTTTTATCTTTAAGTCTTCTTGCAATCCATATATGATATGATGTTCTATCTTTTATTTAATTAAAGTTTAACATAAATAAAAACTAAAATTCCACAAAATAGACAACAAGTTATGAACCATTGAATAAAAACCAAATCACTTGTCGTAGTAATCACGATTGCACTTAGCACGTGAAACAAGCCTTTAAACCCCTAGGTGACCCTATTGGACGAGTTATAGTCTCGTGAGGATTTACACAGAGATTTACCCACAAAATCTACAAGAACATTTATTATACTTTCAATCTTCACTGGATGAAGCAGATGAATTGTCCGACGATTGATACTCTGGAATTTTGGATACCATGAAATTATAGCTTTCATCAAATGTGAATGCTTCACCATTTTCCTCAAAATAATGCGCTTTAACGACTTCGTGCTACAATAGCACAACGCAATATACTTATTGTTGTAATTTAAAATCATTCAATTTAGTTCTCAGATTTAAAGCAATTCTAAAATACTTACAAATTGTTGAGGGACAAGTTAATATGGTGGCATTGAAGATCCGTTGTTGAACAACTATAAAATTGCAAATGGCTTTTTGGATAATCTGGTACCTATCATGAATTTGTTGAATACTTCTTCTATTTCTATTCCCATAATCTTGTCTATATTGGTTATATATCTTCGCCCGAAAGGTTTCGGGCTCTGACATTACAGGGGAGTGATCTACTACTCAAGTTTATGTGTACCATGCTTTGATGATTGCCAAATCTTCAATTGAATTAAATGATCCCATGGTTTTGTTCGTATAAAGACTTATGAGAGGTATCGAAATATGTGAGAAGTTTTGCAAAGTGTATGAAAATAGGTGTTTGTTGTTTGGAGATAGATAACATAATTTATAATATCCGTCAAAATAAACCGATACAAACTAGCCGTTACAAAGTAGCCGTTATAAACTAGCCGTTATAAAGTTGTTGGGATATGGTCGTTTGAAATTAGCCGTTATAAAAGTACATTAAAATTATTGAATAAAAACCTAGGTTACTTGTCGTAGGTGACCCCGGTGGACGAGTTATAGTCTCGTGAGGGTTTACACAGAGATTTGCCCACAAAATCTTAAACAACAACCGCATATACTATTCGTCAGGTCCGTCTTCTGGAAGAGCGCCGACAATCATTTCCGGATTGTAACATTCCAAGTTAGGCATGTTAGCCTTAAAGATTAAGTAGCACTCATAACATGTAAATTCTGTACGATGATCTAGTCGGTACACAAATTTTCCCATTTCCTCTTACGTAAAACAAGCATAAAGCAATAGGTTAGTGTCTATGTGGAAACAACATTCGAAATTTCAGAACTATTTATTATCACGTACGGTAATCGAAGTTGACATGTGTTGTGGGGCGTAACCATGAATCTTTCTTTGTATTCTAACATACTTGCGAACCTATATTTGAATTTGACAAATCCGTTGTTGAAGTTGTCGCCTGGTTCGGTTATTAACATTTCCAAACGCTTGTACAAAGCCGTCAAACACCAGCGTCCATTTTTCATAGGTGGAGAGTTCTTGAACATCTTTAATAGGCAGAGTAGCAGCATTTACAAAAGCTGTGGTGAGTGCAACATCTTCTTTTACGGTATACCCAACCATTACCATGTTATCTATTGAAACCAAAAAAATATGAGATACAGAGGATACTAATGCCAATTAGTTTGGATTGTTTGTGTTGAGGAGCGTTTTGACAATTTATAATAGGCATTGAAAGTGGGCGGTGGAAATTAGCCGTTGCAAACTAGCCGTTGGAAATTAGCCGTTACTAAAGATCCGTTGGTATAAAAAAATAAGTAGAAATATATAAATTAAAGTTACTGAAAAGGAAAGTACATTACCGGAACTGAAAAACGGCTTTACTTAGAAAAAAAAATAAACACTTAAACTAAGCTATTAAAAATAGAAATGATTATTCCCTGCCTCTCCAACCGCCCGGCCAATATGGCATTCTCGTTTTAATTCAAAGTACTTTTTGCATTTGGAGCCAGCTTTTCGAGATCCATTTGCATTATTTCCCTTTCTTCTTTCTCCCGAGCAGCTTCAATTTGTTGTTGTGTTGTCTCTAGCAACTTTTCCATAATTTGGTTTTGTTGTTCATGACGAGGTGCGACTGTCATTCGGGATTCTTTTAGAAAATCAACAAGTTTACTGCCCGCATCGCTCATCTGGGAGGGGTATATCCTAATGGAATAGGGATACCTCTAGGGACATTATAAGCGTTTGGAAATTGATTTGCAAATGGAGTCTCGACGAATGAGCTTGTAGGTGGATTTTGAGAAGATGGGGTTGGAGTACTAAACATATTAGAGAAATTTCCCTGAATTTGAGATGACGGGGGATTAGAATCTTGGTCCATATCTTCAGCTACACCTACTGGTACATTTGGTTCATTTGGAACATCTTTAAGCAGTTCATACTCAGCATCTCGAGTAAAGTGTTTTTGGTGTATTTCAACATGCAAACTTCTCGCAATTAACACCTACATCAATGTAAATAAACCATAAATAAGATATGCATAAATTAAACTATTTATAAACAACATGTACAACAACTATAATGAACATATTTAGATAACATACGGCTATTGAGTATCCGTAAAGTGTAAAAAAAAAAGCGGCTACTGAGTAGCCGTATGATTTCCCTTCCCTACAAGGCGGATCAGATGTGATCCTCCATGTAGGGAAAGTGAGGGATATCCCTACATGAGTAGGGATGTGGGAGACCATAACACTTGGTTTTTGGGGTTTTTGAGGGATATTGAGGGATAGGGAAGGGATGGAGGGCACCATAGTGCATGCTCTAAGAGGGCGTATGTATTTGGAGGACAATGGTGTTTTTAGGTTCTAATCAGTTCAAAATGTGCACTCTGTGTGTGACTGAGTCGGGAAGTGTAAGATTAAATGATTTGAAGCATTGGACCATATCTTTAAAAAGAAAATTCAATTAAGAAAAAGAAGAAAATATTGATCAGAAAAAGGGGCACGAAAGATTACGGAGAAAACCCAATAACAAGCTAGTGAGAAGTAAAACAACAACTCAAAGTTGGTTGAGATACAACATTCTCCAGTTCACCATGATACATCAATGAAATCTCTAAAAAGAATCTTGCACTGCGTTCATTCCAAAGGCCTTTTAGGCATCTGAGTCTGCCAATAATCGCATGAACAACATCTTTATTGACGTAACTGGTGGGATGTACAGTTCCCGAAACTCTCCTCAAGTCCATGCTTTTAATTTGATGAAGTACACATGTATGTACTAAGTAGGTCGTATACAAGACTCCCATCTTGTGCCGACTAAGTTTTTATTGGACATTTTCATTTCGGCGCGCGGGTTATAATCCCAAAGGTGTCACTATCCATGTACAAAAACCCCAACAAAACAAATTGTTCACAAAAACCCCATTTAACATAAACTGTCTATATTACTCTTTTAATTTAAATCACCCCAACAAAAATAAAAATCAACCCCACCTTTAATTTTTATTATATTCACACCACCAACAGCAACACAGCACAGCAGCACCATCGCCACTGCACCGACGCCGCCACCGCCACTGCCACTGCACCACCACCACCGCCGCCCACCACCGCCGCCCACCACCACCGCCGCCACTGCACCACCACCGCCACCGCACTGCCACACCTCCACCGCCACCACTGCACCGCCACTGCACCACCGCCGCCACTGCACCACCACCGCCGCCGCCGCCCACCACCACGGCCGCCGCCGACCACCACCACTACCACCGCAGTCGACCACCACCGCCGAACGCCGCCGGCCGCCGACCACCACCACCACTGCCAACCTCCGCCGTCACCAACCGCCGCCGTCACCAACCACTACTGCCACCACCACCACTGCCAACCGCCGCCGTCACCAACCACCGCAGCCAACGACCACCACCGTCACCGAGAAACACCATCATTGTCACCGACCACCACCACCAACCAGCCGCCGCCACCACAAACAATTAATTTGATTGATCAATGTTCAACAAAATGAGAAAAAATGATGCAACCGAACTGAAAATGAGAAAAAATGATGAAACCAAACTGAAAAAATGATGGAACCAAAATTTCTCGTGCAAATAATTTCTCGTGAAAAATGATGTAACCAAACTGAAAATGATGGAACCAAAATTGGTTTCACCAAAAATAGATGAAAACCAAAATTGGTTTCACCAAAACTAGATGAAACCTAATTAGGTTTCATCATTTTTCCACATATTGCCATTTCACCGACACAGCTTCAATGATGAAACCAAACCAAAAAAACCTAGGCAAAATAAGAACAAAATGATGAAACCAAATAGAAAAAAATGATGAAACCAAAATTGGTTTCACCAAAACTAGATGAAACCAAAATTGGTTTCACCAAAACTAGATGAAACCTAATACGTATTGTAGCTCAGCTCAAACAAATCCGCAACACATTGCAGCCTTCTCTTGTAATTCCAACAACATCTCTCAAAGACTCAAGCACGTAACCAACATAAATTTGATAGATAAGTAGTTGATGACTATCCAAATATACCAAATATGAGAACATACAAACTTAAACAACTTTCTGGTGTACTTCACAAAGAGAGTACCTGATTTAGCTCTCTTGTAATGCCACTGGTACTGGTACCCAGTCCTGCTATTATGGCTTCAATAAATTTCAACTGCATAGTTTGCATCAACACCAAGCCCAATTGCCGAGCTCCAAGACATGCGCTCCGCCACTGCTATCACGTAAAACACAACCAAGACTTGCCTCGCCTTGATTAAGCATAGATGCTCTGGCCACAACATAACATTAAAGCATTCTCCTCGGTAGATACCAACAACACTTCACCG
Source organism: Papaver armeniacum (assembly GCA_023531295.1). Lineage (NCBI taxonomy): Eukaryota > Viridiplantae > Streptophyta > Magnoliopsida > Ranunculales > Papaveraceae > Papaver > Papaver armeniacum. The sequence continues at coordinate 520,098 of JAJJWW010002949.1, forward strand.
GAATACCGATCTCACCATTTTATGCTTAACCTTAAAAAGCCTAGCAAGACTAGATCATCACAAAGAATTATTCATGTAACTCTTCAACCCGATGGAGTAACTTGATATCATCAGTGAATCCTTGTTTTTAAAGTATAAAAATTCACTCTTTCACCCTAAAAATGATGCATTTCTCGTCTTCCATAACTCAGCTCTAGTTGTGAGAATTACCATTATCCATAACTCCTTCGTGATCATGCTCCTGCCCTTCATAACCTTGTAGCAAGCCTTGAAATCACTCACCAGTTTTGTCTTGAAAATGTCAGCAAGCCAATTCCAACATTGCTGAGCCACAGAACCCAGAGAATATGATGAAGGCTCTTCTCTGCATTTTTACACAAGCATGAGTAAGAAACCATTTCAAAGCCAATGTCCACAAGTCTGTCTTGAGTAAAACAGCATTGGTTAAGCAACATCACTTCTCTTTGCATACACTATGTCCACGAGGTCACTCAATCTCAGCATGCACCATGGCTCAATCTCATTCAGTGTATGCCTTATTCAGGCCTTAAACAATCCATTATACATTAGGAATCAAAACACTACACGTTTAGGTTAATTATCCACCAAATGTATAAACCAAACTCATATTTTCACAGCAAATATAGCACTACAAGAGACTTTTCAAATACTAACCAAAGGTAAAATCATCATGATTCATAATCAAATTCTGTCTCCACACTAGAAAATCTTGAGCCGATTTATCACCCGGCAGTTGAGTCACCGAGAGGCATCTATTCGAACCAATCAACCCCAATAAAAATCTGAAGTTTTTTTATCTTCTTTTTTTTCTGTTTTCATACAAAAAAATCAAGAAATGAAGAAGAAAAAAAAATCAAATTAACCTAGGAGGTCAAATCATTTGTTAGGAGAAAAATTCCATCCAATCGATGGGATAACAATCTCTCGAGAATTAAAAAGAAAATCGCTAAATTTTTCAAAAACAAATTGATCCGATCAAATTAAGATTTTCATTGAGAGATTAAATACCAATCGAACAAAATCAGAGATAAATTAAAAATCAACCAAAATTAATCATACCCGAACTAATTGAAGGTCGTAAAATTGGGTGGTGATGGTGGAGATGGTTAAGAAGTGAGATTTGATTGTATTGGAGTTGGAGAAGGTGTAAGTGGCGCGGTGAAGAAGGAGGACGAAGAGGAGGCTGATTCGGCTGATGGAGGATCGTAAATTGATAATGGGTACGACGGTCCGAGAGAAGGAAGATGAGGTGCTACAGAAGAGGCGACTGTGATCGTGGCATATCTTGAAGTGACAAAGTGGCTAAGTGGTGATGCATGATCGAGAGGAGCACTGGTGGTGGTGGGGAGAAGAAAGAAGAAATGAAATATTAAAAGAGTGGGAGAATAAAATTGTTGTTGGTGCCGGGCCGGAGATCCATTGTTGTCACTGGTGATGATGGTGGTGGGAGAAGGAGACTAAGAAAGAAGAAAAAAGAAATCGAGAAGAAGAAGAAAAGGTCAAAAGGGCATATTTGGCTTTTTTTAAAGTACCAAAAACTAAATTTACTCATTATTATTTGATTTGGGGTTTTCGTCCCAGTTTTATTTGAAACGGTTTTTATTTGGTAGAAATAATATGACCGGTTTTTTCTTATCACTAGTTTGTTCACCTAGGGGTTTTGTCACTAGTTTTGTTTTCATT